>JAESUZ010003155.1:600000-1092272 GCA_017311185.1 Proteles cristata cristata | reverse complement strand
TTTTCTAATGGGTGATAAATATTAACAGGTAGAATAATTGGTCATTGGAGTCTGATTTGAAAATGACTGCATTATCTCCAAACAGTACTATAATTTAATTAAATTTTCTGATTAAAAGTTGATCTAATTGCTTTGTCCTGAGAGCAGTGACCCAAATCTCTAACCTAACCTACAATACCTCACAGGGTCTCAGACCTGTCCATATCTCTGGCCTCCAATTGTATCCCTCTCTTTCTCTTTGCACCTGTACCTTCTTTAAGTCCTTATAACAGTCTTTTTACTCTCTATTCACTATCACAGCCAGTTTCACATTGTTTCATCCACAGCAAAAATTAAACATAATGTATTAAATTTCACTATCCCCATACAATATTGTCCTGATTCTTTGCTTCTTTCCTTTTCTGTTGCCTTCCATCCTGCCACTTATATTTAAAATATAGTAGCAAGATAAACACTGTATTAAGAAGTATAATTCATGATATTATTCCAGATTAAATGAAATCAGCCTTATGTGACCAACTCAGTCTTCAGTGCAGCCTGTAAAAAATGTTAATACTGTATTCCTTGGCTACTATAGCCACTTTATGAGAGATCTATCCAAGAAATACAAAGACTGGACCCAGGGAATGTAGCAATATCTTTTCTTTATATGTTAGAGTATGGAATGAGTTATTAGACTACAGAATGAGTTATTTCAAGCTGCACAAAGTATTTTGCATGGCAAGGCAACACAGTAGTACAAATGATACAGAGTATAGATATAATTCCCAGTATTTAGTCCGTCAATCAGTTAGCTGGTCATAAAGTAGAGGCAGATAACTATGTGGTACACATACTAATTTCAATCTGGCAACTCCTGCTGCTCTGGAAGATAATTTTAAGTCACACAGCAATAAACATTTACATGGTTAGGTCCCTATGAGAAACTAATAGAATTTCATTGACGGGAGTGATATAAAATTTAATTTATAAATAAAATAATAAATTATTTATAAATAAACTTAAATGAGCTATTTTAAGGAACGAGCAGATAATGTAACTAGTGGCAATGGATATAGCAAAAACTGTAAAAATGGATATAGCAAAAAAAGTGTGTGTAATTGAAAGATTAAATCTTCTCATTTTTGTCTTAATCCCAGGTACATGAGACTAAACCTTCAAGGGTCATTGCCAACCCTTGCTCCGTCAGCTTGAATTTTCAGATCGGACTAAGCTATTTCCTTTAGCTTTTTGGTAACTAGACACCTAACATTATTTTACATGGAGCATCATGTTTATCCTTGAATCCAGGCTGAAATTTTGATCTTTGAATGTAGTTTAATCTGTCCTCTTTTTTTGAGTAAGAAATTAGGCAGGAAGTGAGTCAGTCTGTGGTTGGGAGCAGAAGGGTCTCTTACGTAACATTTTTGAACATGGAGCAAAGGTGTGTGTGTTGAGGAAGGTAGTGGATAAAAATAGCTGATATTTAGTGAGATTACAGTCCAGGGGGTGCTAAGATAAAGAAGTAGGGAAGAGGATGGATGGGGAATAGGTAGGCAATAGCTGGAGGTATACCCTAGGAGCTAAAAACAGAGTAGAGTTTCAGGCTAGTCAAGAGTGAGAATGAAAGGTAATTGTCTGGACTTATATCAGAGACCAAGGCCCTGTGGCCCTGTGCTCAAAGATGCTTTTTATATGTTATACAGTAGAAGGCTACATTTACTTAAAATGAGTTGTGAAGAAGGTAGAGAAGCCTGGATTCTAAATTATGACAAGTCCTATTGACTCTGCCCACAGGATATCCATGCCCTAAACACTATTCTTCTTAGTGGTTGGATCCTGAAGACTGCCAGTCATCTATCTGGACTTAAAATTCACATCCTTCTGTTTCCACGTCCTCAAGTTGTATTGTCAGGTCTACTATGCTTTCATAAACTTGGACTTGTTACACCTTCCTTCAACTCCCTCCATACTACTATCAGTGGCCATTGTTTTTAAGAAAATGTCAAACCCCTCAAAAAATTAACAATAGAACTCCCCTGTGACCCAGAAATAGCACTGCTAGGAATTTACCCAAGGGATATAGGAGTGCTGATGTATAGGAGCACATGTACCCCAATGTTCATAGCAGCACTCTCAACAATAGCCAAAACATGGAAAGAGCCTAAGTGTCCATCATCAGATGTATGGATCAAGAAGATGTGGTTTATCCATACCATGGAATACTACATGGCAACGAGAAAGAATGAAATCTGGCCATGTGTAGCAACATGGATGGAACTTGAGGGTGTAATGCTGAACAAAATAAGTCAGGCAGAGAAGGATAGATACCATATGTTTGCACATATAGGAGGATTAGGAGGAACTTAACAGAGGACTGTGGGGGAGAAGAAGGAGGTACATAATGGGGGAGAGAGAGGCAAACCATGAGAGACTCTTGAATGCTGAGAACAAACTGAGGACTGATGGATGTGGGGGAAGGGGGGGTGATGGGCATGGAGGAGGGCACTTGAGGGGATGAGCACTGGGTGTTATATGGAAACTAACTTGACAATAAACTATTTAAAAAATTTAAAAAAGAAAATGCCAAACTTATATAACTATAGTAACTGTTTAGTATTGGTTAAGATTAAGATGAATAGATCATTGCACTAGACCAATAGTAATAGTACTAATAATAAAACAAATCCTGACCTTAGTCTGACACTATATACAAAAATTAACTCAAAATCGATCATGGATCCAAGTATAAAACATTAAACTATACAATTATCAGGAAAACTCAGGAGAAAATCTCTACACTGGTATTAGGCAGAAAGTTCTTGGAGTTCATACCATAGACACATTCCATAAAATGAAAATTGGATAAATTAGATTTCATTGAAATTTAAGTGTTGTCTTGTGAAAGACTCTGTTGGAAGAATGAAAACACAAGCTACACAATAGGAAAATGTACTTGCAAACCTCATATCCAACAAAGGACTAATGTCTAGAGTATAGAATAAAATCTTAAAACTCAACAGTGAAAGATCAAAGACCAAAACAAATGACACATTTCACTGAGAAGGAAATGCAGATAGCAACAAAGCACATGAAGAGATACTCAACATCATTATTCAAATGCAAATTAAAACCACAATGAGATATCACTATATACCATATACCAAAATCACTAAAATAAAAAAAAAATAGCACTACATGTTGGTAAGGATGCAGAGAAACTCTATCACTCTGTATTGCTATTGGGATTATAAAATGGCCTCGCTTTTCTGGAAAAGAGTGTCATTTTTTGGAAACTACAGAAAAATCTACCATATGATACAGCATTTACACTACTTAGGCATTTATTTTAGAGCAATAAAAAGGTTTACATGAAAACTTGTATGTAAATTTTTACGACAGTTTGACTCAAAATAGCCAATAACCAGAAACAACCAAGATGCCTTTCAGCGGTGAATGAGAACACAACTTGTGGCACATCCATGTCATGGAATGCTACTTGGCAACAAACCTACATACTATTTTTACACCCAACAACTTGGATGAATCCTCAGAATTATGTTGAGTAAGAAATAATCTCAGAAGATTATATAATATTTTATATATAATATGTATAAGATATGTAATGTGATTCTATTTATATTATTGTCTTGGAATGACAAAAATTATAGAAATGGAGAGCAGGTTAGGGATGTGGTAGGGAGAAGGGAGGTAGATGTGGTTAAAAGAGGGGAAAATGAGAGAAAATTGTGGTACTGTATCAATGTCAATATCGGTTGTGACATTGTACTGATTGTACTGTGGGAGTTAGCATGGGGAGATGTTACCATAGGGAGAAACTGAGTAAATGGAACACGGAAACTCTTTGAATTATTTCTTATAATTACATAGGAATCTATAATGTCAAAATTGAAAAGAATTAAAGCCTCTAAATACAGTGTGGAGCGTTATTCTAGGAAAATGGCTGTGGTAAGATGATGTAATGAACTAATGGAGGGAAAAGATGGATGTTTAAGTTAAATCAGTGGCTTTGGTATTTGAGGACTATAACAGTTTGAAACAAATGGAGATGGTGTAATCAATAGGATTTCCTGAATGTTTGCATATGGGAGTAAAGGAAAATAAGGTGTTATGGATAAAGTCCAACTTTGGGGTTTGAATAATTGGATAAATAGTGCTGATGGTCATCACTGTTCATTTAAGAATAGGAAAAGTATGAGAAGAAGCCAAGCCAAAATATGTATATGTGTGTATATGTATATAAAATGCCAAAGTGTGTTTGTGTGTGACTTATGTGTGTGTGTAGGTATGTGTATATACATATATATATGATGCAAGTTAGTATATGTGGAATGTATATAAATGTATAAGAACAAAGTCAGAGTTTGGAGAATATAGTGCCTCTGAGTCTCTACTATGTCAGAAAGGAGGATGGTGTGTTACATTTATCACAAACTATCTCTAACTGCTGCTATTATTCAGATTTCTTTTTGTTACAAACTGTATTTTCTAAGCAGTAGATGCAGTGGTTGTAAAATCTTTATGTATCGCACTGTTTTAAAGATCTCACTTTATTTAATGTGCACTAACGAGAGTGGTGAATTATAATGTACAGAAAAGATCAGGTTTTTATGTGAGTAGTCATCTTCCTTTTAGTTTTCTTGTTAATATGCATTTTATATATTATACTTTTTTAAAATTTTTTAATGTTGTATTTATTTCTAGGAGAGAGAGAGATAGAGAGACAGCGTGAGCAGGGGAGGCTCAGAGAGAGAGGGAGATACAGACTCTGAAACAGGCTCCAGGCTCTGAGCTGGCAGTCAGCACAGAGCCCGACGCAGGGCTCGAACCCACGAACCGCGAGATCATGACCTAAGCGAAAGTCGGACGCTTAAC
Organism: Proteles cristata cristata; assembly: GCA_017311185.1. Classification (NCBI taxonomy): domain Eukaryota; kingdom Metazoa; phylum Chordata; class Mammalia; order Carnivora; family Hyaenidae; genus Proteles; species Proteles cristata. Next base: position 1,087,397 of record JAESUZ010003155.1, on the reverse strand, counting down.
CGACTAAGCCACCCAGGCGCCCCTATATATTATACTTTCATTAAATACATGTGGTATTGATTGGTGCACACGTGTTGCATTTCTGACGCACCATGGACAATCGCACCCTACTTGAATCTCCTCCCAGCAGTCCATCTCATAAGCACCTCGCTGCTGCTGTAGCGGAAAGGAGTTCCATCTTGCTTCACCACATTTTGGCTAACTGCCCTCGAACCCATGAACAGAATATCTAGTGTCTAAATATTCCAGTTGATTTCATCGGTGTGCAGTGATAGAAGGAATGAGCATCTGGAAATTGCAGCTCTTCCTGAAAGGCATAATTTTCCATTAATTTCAGATGAGAGCTTACTGGCTTTCAACTAAAATGCACTGCTGAGTTCTTCCAACCTAAAGACAAATATGAGTGAGACTTTAAATTTTGTGAGTAGAGATTATTTGAATAACTGCATATTCTTGGATCAAAGTCATACATATTCTGACATAATTGTTTTTAAAAATATGAAATCACATTATTTGTAATGGAGAGAGCTAAATACCACTGCTTGGATTTCGTATTATATTTTCTCCCTCTGCTGGCCAAGTGCTACATCAACACTGAAATAAACAAAGAAAGATGTTTTCTTCTGCATTGTATAATTAGGCCCTGAAACTGGAAACATCTATTGAAAGGAAGTGTCATAAAATGTCTTGTAAATTTTTCTCACCTTCAGTGCCCTCAAGTATCTTCTGCTCTCCCCTAAAAACAAAACAAAAACCTTCTGCCCTCAGGAAAGATTTATATTAGTAATGTCTACTTTGGTGTAATTTTAAGCCAATAGGCCCCTTGGAAGAGTCGACTCAATTTCACGAACATTTATTGGGTCTATATGTGTCAGGTGCCCTCCTAGTTGCTGGGCGCATAAAAATGAATGAAGTACCATCCTCTATGCCTCAGGAACTCACAGTCTAGCAGGGAAGAGAGATTCATAAACACTTAAAGTTCAACATAAATGCTGCAAGAGAAAATTGTATAAAGCACTGGGAAATTACAGATGAAGAAGGAATTTATAGCCTGAAGAGTTAGAGAAAACTACATGAAAAACAAATAAACAAAAATCAGACAATTGCAATCTGAAGCTTAGAGGATTATGTCCGATACATTAGGGTTGGTTTTAGGGGATGATGAAACAAGATGAACAAAGGTATGAGGGGATGACGCTTCATTTAGAGATAACAGTGACTAGGTGTTTGGTATAGAGTTAAGTTTGTGGGTCAAATGGTTGGAACACAGTCCAGAAAGTTAGGGTTGGACAGCAATTTAAGAACCTAGATAGATATTCTAAGGAATTGCGACCTTGCCTTATGGGAAATAAGGACCACATTTATTTTTAAAGCAGACACTTAACAGGATGATCTTACTGTGTTTGCATTTTTGGCTTGATTTTGTTCATTATGGAGGAATTTGTAGCATTGGTAAATGAAGAAGGGATGGAGATTTTATGAAAGATGTCTCTGGAAACATGACACTTCATAGCAAGTAGGAGATGGGACTGGTGGCATTGAGGCCTGAGATTCAGGTCTTGGCTACTTTTCTCCATTTATGTACATTCAGTATTTGAGCACTTAATGAAAGGAATTCATGTCATTTTGACAGAAGTGCAGGAGATAGAAGCATACTATCGCAACGTAATTCCATAAATGCCTAATGTACAAGTAAATATTTAAAAAATATGAGAGTATGTTATTTCTAATTTTCTGAAGAACACTTTTAGATTGGATGATGCATAAGTAACATGATTTGCTTTGGACTGCAAGATCTCAATTTACTTCTGAAGTCATACTTTTTATTCTATGTTGTATTAAAAAAAAAAACCTGTAACATGCAGATAGAAATGAAGGCCAATTGTCTGAGCTGCTACTAAATTAATCTTGTCTCTGAATATGGACTTACTGTCAGTGAGGGTCTTGGGAAGTTTTTTGTTTTTATTCTGTCTCTGCAGCAAGAAGACCTTGTCACGTTTCCAGAAAGGCAAGATACTACTTTAGTGTCTTTTTCCCCTCTTTTCTTTCCTCGTTCTCTTTTACAGCTAGTTGACCATGCATCCATGGTTAAATTAGTACTATTCAGAGAATGAAGCAACCTGTGAAGAAAACTAACTATTCAGGCAATATTTGATACATAAGTTGCTTTGGAGGCAAAGTTTTACCTCATTTCCAAGAACCAATTCTAGGCTCAAGAAAGTCAAGTGACTTTCTTTTCTCTCCATGATCTCACCAAAGAAGTGAAGGGTTTGTGTTATATGATTACTGAAATCCGCTCCAGTTCTAAAATTCTGTAATTCTGACATCCAGACAGAGTGGCCCTTTTTGGCCCTAAGAAATTGTCCTACTGTGTGTTCCTAGGTCCTGAACTGGAAGAGAAGTGCTACCGATCCCCATTAGACAATGTCACGGCAGGCAAACCCATCCCAAATACTGTAGAGGCCAAGCAGCAGTACCAGTTGAGACCAGCAAAATGTAAGTTCAAATATTTAAAAGTTTAAGAGCTATCTGTTAAGTAAAACAGGTTTTATACTGTTAACAAAATCCTTCATAACAACAAGAGTCTTAAAAAGAAATGAGGTTGGGCTTATTTTAATGTCAGAAATTTGTCATTAAAATATTAAAATTGAATTCACTTAATTACTTTTGGATATGTCTGCATGTTTTGTTTTGAGGTGGTGATATTTTGGATAAATAAGAAAATTAAAATGAATAACTCATAGGGTGCTTGGGTGGCTTAGTTGGTTGGGCCTCCAACTTCAGCTCAGGTCATGATCTCACAGTTTGCAAGTTTGAACCGTGGATCAGGGTCTGTGCTGACAGCTCAGAGCCTGGATCCTGCTTCGGATTCTGTGTCTCCCTCTCTCTCTGCCTCTTCCCCACTCACACTCTGTCTCTTCTTGTCTGAAAAATAAATACATGTTAAAAAATCTTTTTAATTGAGTAACTCCTAAGTCAGTACACCTTTTTTTTTTTTAAGTAAATTTATTTATCTTGGTTTAATTTCAAAAAAATGACTAATTGTATAATCAGGATTTTCACATAGTTTGTGTTCAGGTAACACTAGTAACATAAAGGATAAAAAATAGCATATATTCAATGTGTATAAAGTTAAAATACGCTTACAGCAATAATATAAAGTGAAAGATTGAAAAGTAAAAGTGTTCTTCATGTTTTAAGGTTTTCTTCTATGATACACACATTTTCTATTAAAATAAAAATATTACATTACAGTTGGTGAATATAATTTTAATTAAACTATCAATAAAAATAGGATCTGATTTAACTTTTGAAGTAGTAAACTTATTACCTTTTTAAATACAAGTAACAAGACTTACAATTCTAGTGTTCAAAGTTTATCTAAAAATAATGGAAAATATCAGTATTAGTTGTATGCTTGTTATTTCTACCCCCATATATATAAATTTAAGAACATTTATATTTAATAATGATAATAGTAATATTTAATAAAATGGTTTTCAACTCATCCCCCTTTAACTGTTAGGAATACCACTTTGAGTATTCAGAGCCACCAATCAGAATATCCAAAAAAAGAAGCAAGAAAACAAGCACTTGGCACTGCTGAGAAATAATATTTTGGGGGCACCTGGGTGGCTTAGTTTGTTAAGTTTCTGACATCAGATCAGGTCATGATCTCACAGCTCATGAGTTCCAGCCTTGTGACAGGCTTTGTGCTGGTAGCTCAGAGCCTGGAGTCTGCCTCAGATTTTGTCTCTGTTTTTCTCTGCCCCTCCCTTCCTTGTGCACACTCTTTCTCTCAAATATAAAGAAACATTTTTAAAAATTTTAAAGCAATACTTTGTTAAGAAAGAATCTCTTATATTTGTGCAGTCTCCGAGGATATATTTAACAGGTTAATGAATTTGATTTTTTTTTCTTCGCTTAAGCACTTTTACATTCCTGCAATGGGCAGTGGTACAACCCATAAACCTTTATAGCATTTGGATGCAGATCCTCCCCCACTTTTTCCCCCCTGAATGGTGTTAGTTATAAGAATTCATGTTTGGCAGAGAGGGAGGCAAACCTTAAGAGACTCTTAAATACAGAAAACAAACTGAGGGTTGATGGAGTGGGGGTGGGGAGGGGTGGAAAATGGGTGATGGGCATCGAGGAGGGCACTTGCTGGGATGAGCCCTGGGTGTTGTATGCAAGTGATGAATCACAGGAATCTACTCCTAAAGCCAAGAGCACACTGTCTGCACTGTATGTTAGCCAACTGGACAATAAATTATATTTTTAAATGTTTTTTAAAATCTTTAAAAATGAATCAATAAAAAATAATTGGGACTGGGCACTGCCAGGCTTGAACATTCAACTCCAAGCAGTAGATGACCCCATGTGTCTTTAACACATATTTGCGGTCCTATGTTTATAATATATTAGCCCTGTGAAGTGTGATGCCAAGTCCACACCTTCAGCCAGATCTAAGAGTGGGGCCCCCAGCATGGGACAGGACAGTCTTGTATAACATGTGTTTTTATATTCTAACAACATTGACAGTCAGACTTTCCCTAATCCTGTAGTAGCTAGATGTATTTTTGAGTGCATGACTTTGAAATTACTTCTTGAGTTGCTTTTTCTGGTGGGGACCTCTTCTCCCATGTCCTCAGCTGGGTAGGGAAACTAAGTTGGGGCAAAGAGGGAGATCATTGTTTAAAGCATATAATGCCATAGGGTAAAAAGTATTTAATAATATGATGTCTTTTTATTTGTATTTTATAAATGATTAAAATATAATTTTCAACAGGAATGCTTATGTAGATTAGAATGACGTAAATAAATTTGTTGTTTGAAAATGGGCCATTTTACAACAGCAAGTCTAAAGATCGAAGGCAGTGAGGAAAGATATGAAAAGTTGCATCACTGCGGCTAAATGATAGATGACCCTTTAAAAATGACTAAAAGGTTAGAAAGTAATCATGAGAAGAAGTAATAATTGGAGAAATCAATATTCTCTGATCTGGTGGTCAAAGAAGAAAACGCTCCAAAATTAAGTGGGGAACTATATTTTGGGTAAAATGGAACACAAGTCAACATGCCCATCATATGTATTAGAGTAAACATGATATTCTGCTTCTCATGGGGAACACAGCCCTGCTTAGGAGCTAGTTACTGCTCTGTCTTATAGTTGAAGTTTGAGTCAGTGACTGACAGTGGTGAGTTATTTAAAAGCAAAAAAACAAAAGAGAACTGGAAGGACCTTAAAGAAGACAAATATCTAGTTTCTTCAGTTTACACATTAGGCATCTCTACTCCAATAGGCTTGAATTAATTACATTTAAGCTTATTTAATGAGATGTATTATTTATATGAATTTTCTTCTAATTGGTAATTCTAAGTGAGACAGGAACCTAGTTATTTTAATTGTGCTTCTAAGTTAATGGTTTCGTTTTTATAAGCTAAATGCCTGAACTCCACATTTGTGTTTTCTTGAAATCTAATGCATCTGTTGAAGGTTGTTCTGTCTTTGTCTTTGTTTTAAAGTAATTGGTACTTAGTCTCTCACAGCAGCATGAAATTTCAGAATGCAGAAAACATTCTGCAGCTGATAGGTAAAAGGCGAGTTAAAAATTATTCTCAACTCTTAAATATAATAAGTGGCAGGTAGTATGTTTATGAGGAAATTGAGAAGGGAAATTTCGTAAAGCTCCAGACCTGGTTGAGATTTTAGCACAGATGACTGAATTAATACCTGAATATCGAAAGAAAAGATAAACAAGATAAATAACATCTCAAGATATTATTTATCAAGACTTCAGTGACAGTTTGATAAACAAAATATTAGGCAGCAAAATTTGATGAAGGAAGTTTGGCTTAGGTACACACCTCAGGACAGGTCTGAGGTAAAGCAGGAACTGACCATGGCTTTATCTTTATGCAACTCCTCATTGTTAGTATAAGGCTTTGTGCATGACTAGGGGGAGACAAAAGCTTGAGTATTTGAGGTGAGAATATTTACCTCTGAACCTCACCAATTCCTTCTCCTTTCCTTTCTAATCTCTGCAAGGCATCTCCATTTGTCTAAAAACTGTACTTGCCCAGAAACTATATTCTAACCCCCTCCTTTTCTTCACACTTGACTCCCAAGCAGTTGTTTTGGTAATTGTTAAAAATTCCCTTATCCATCCTTCTTTATTTACCTCCCCTGTTTCTGTCTTAATTCAGATGGATTCATTCATTAATCAACATTTATTGGGATCTACTCTGTCAAACATCGTATTAGGTATCAGGCATGCAAAAACATATGAATCACAACCTCAGCAATTGACAGTTCAAAATTCTCCAACTTATTTAAAACAAAACATAAAAGAATACAAATGAAGAGAAGGAAAAGAAAGCTTAAGATATTAGTGGATGGCTGTTGATTTCCCGAAGGATTATTACAATGATGTCCTAATTAGATTCATTATCTCTACAGTATTCCACCTCAAGACATCTACTAGAGTGCAACTGGAATGTCTGTCCAAGATGTAGACCTCTTCATAGAAACCTTTTCAAATTACTAATGAGTCCCTACTATCGAAAGAATAAAGCACAGATTAGTAAGCAAGATTACTGAAAGCTCTCTAGACTGTTGTCAAGCCATCCTTTTCTGTTGCTAACTCTTGTCATCTCTACTCTACACTTGAAATCTATACACCTTCTGCTTCAATAATGTATAAGTATTACACATTACCTTATACCTTAATGACAACTAATAGGAAATAGACGGGGTATGGAATGAATACATGTTACCATACCTCAAAGCCTTTGAGCATGGATAGGAGTACTTCTCTTTCTGCCTACTAGTTGCCCTCACTGATCCATAGCCAGTAGTGTGTCCCTGCTCTCTGCAGCCCAGACTGGGTATGAGAATAGGATCCAGATTCACTATGCTGTGCTGATAACCAGCCCTCTGGCATATGCTTGCCTAATACAAAACAAACACTTCATATGATTCTTGGACAAAGAAATAATCTTGGCTACATGGTGGTGCCAGAGGAGTGGTTTGAAGAGCCAAGTGAGCTTCCTGAGTTACTGATTTGATGTTCAGCAATTTCTCAATTAACAACCAAAAAAGAAAGGCTAACAAAGGAATCATTATCTAACTTGTCCTATCCTGCAGCAATACTAATACTAGCAATGACTGTCATCCCCTCTTATGGGTGGGAAATGGGATGGAGACATATACACGTAGGTCCCCAAAGAAAAATTTAAAACCCTTATGCAACAAAACTCATTAAGAGATGGAAAACTCTCAAACAGGAAAGAAACGAAGCTTTTAAACCCCATGTTCATTGAATGATTTTGTAAAAAATTACTGTTCTTTCCTACCTTTGTGTATTTCTTGTTATTTGAGGGTTAGAAGTCACCCATCTAAGAATCAAATCAATACCTGCCTTACAAGACAACTTAACCTTGAGTACTGCTAATGCTTTCACAATCCCCCTTTAAGCTAGTTAAAACTTCCAGGTAGTCCAGAAAATTAATGTAAGCTTACTATCATTGAGACCTGAAGAAAGCATAACAAACCTAAAAAAAAAAATTAGACAAATGATATCCTACTAGTGCTTAACCTACACTTATAGTCATTTAAGGCTTTTCCTATCTAACCACAACTTACCTTTCCAGTTTCACTGTATACCATGCTTCCAAGGACTTTGATAAACCAGCACAACACTACTATGCTGTGCCATTATGTTAAGATTTAAATGTAACATGTTATTGCTGTTCCCTGGGACTGAAAAGTCTCCCTGTCCAGCCCCCCTGGTGAAATCTTTTGAACTTTCATCAATATTCCCACTGAATCAACTCCTCTATGAAGTTTAACATGTTTTTCTCCCATTTACACCTTTGTTCTCTGATAAGACCTATGTAACATTTCTATCTTTGTAATTAGAATTACATCTCTTAAATCTAGGATACCGTTGATTGCAATGTGCCCCCATTACTTTACACACCACTAAGAAATAGAAATGGTTCACGTGAACCTATGGTGCCTTCAAATTGCATGAAGCTTCTGGATTTCGGAGGTGATAGAGTGGAAATAAAAGGTGCATTTTAGAATTAATAAAATGTGGTAATTGTGTATAGGACTGCCTTCCTTGCTGTATTGCCAAATTGTGAGCTCTGTGACAGCAGGACAAATGACTTAATAGTGCCTCCTTAATGTCAAGTGCACTCTTTGGTTCTTCAGTAAATGCTTGATATAATATTCCCCCAATTAAAATGCAAACTGTAATTGTATTATTGTTAGCAGTGCTTTCTTAGCCTGGACTTTGTTCTATGATCACAACTGATAATGTATAAGGTACAAACAAGTAAGACCCGATCATAAGATCCAGACTTTTTTCTTTCACAGCTTCATGGCTTTCACCCAGGGCTAGCTGTATTCACAGGGTGACTGAGCATTTATGCATGTAGTTTAATTTTAATAGACATGGGAAGGCCCTGCTTCTAAGTTGGCCACTTGTTGCCTGAAAAACCCACTGTCAGGTAATCCTTCCCTTGTAACAAAATGTACAATTTTCCAAGGGGAAATCTCATTAAGCTTTATCAGGTAGAATCATTAAGGGAATTAGTTCACTAGGTCCCTCCTCAACAGTAACAAGTAATAGTCAATTTAAAAATAGTTTTGGTAAAGTAGAGTCCTTCAAGTTTTTTTTCAGCATTGCCCAAGAAAGGCAGGTTTGGAAAAGAGGTTTCAGAGCTAAGGATTACAGGAAGACACTGTGGGTGGCAGGCTGTTTCAGAGGCAGAAGTGGAGGCTGACCAGGAAATAGCAAGGCCAAAGACCTACCTTGGTAAGATCCTGGGATGAGCTGGAATACTACCTCTGGGAAATATGTTTATTTCTTTTCTGTAGTCCTTTTTCTTTATTTCTGTTAATTGCTTCTATTCTGCATCCCTGCCATTTACAACACTATTGACCTTATTTGAATGCATATTGCCTTGTGATGTTCCTTTAGCCCTTTTCTTTCCAGTGCCTCTCTCTCCTTTCCTCTCTCTATCCCCATTTCTGAAACTTCTGTATGTTTTCTTTTCCTTCATATTAGTTTCCTAGAACAGCAACTGTACTGGGGAATGAAGTACAAATCATCCCATGGTGCATATAGATCTGGAATTTCTCAGCTTCTTCCTCAGCCTGAGCCCTGTTACTGTTCCCTGTGTTAGCCTGAATGCTGTTGGCTCTAATTTAAGTAATAGGGGGAGTGACCTGTTAAGTCAAATTACGTTCTCTGAAATATGTGCCTTTTTCTTTTTTTTATTCCACATACCATTTTTTTCCTTTTTTATCTTTATAGATATGACTAATTGGACTAAATATGCCCCTCCGTGTCATATAATTGGCTTGAAATACTGTTTTTGCACCTGTGTGTGTTGTTTTTACTCTTCATATTTTAAGCAGTTAAATAAAAAATACCCTGTTGCTTATCTCTGGCAGCCCTATATATCAGCTAGCACCTTCTCTACTTAGGGAAAAGAGTCCTGACAGATGTCTCATATGTGGCCAGGAGGGCACACCTGTCCACATCATGAATAATGCTTTGCGTTATATGACACCTTGGACTTACTCTAAATGCTTTTACTTGTATTTTTCATTTTTACCACTTTATTATTTAGTTGAAAGTTCTGACATTTCTGGTACCTGTTTAGTCATTCATTTTTGTCTTTTCTAGCTATCATTTCATTCCTGAATAGCACTCATATGGTTTTTATCACTATAAATCTGTATAATCAAATGAGCAATTCTGAGGATTTTTTAATTCTAAACTGTATTTCTTTCAAAACATACTCCATTAGCCCACCTCTAAAACTTCTGTTTAATCCTTGAATTACTGCCAACATGTCTTGCAGAATTATCTGAGTAATTTTGTAATCATAGCTCTCCTAATGTGATCACTAGGTAAACACTCTCTGACTTCTTTCCTCGAATTCTTCTTTTGACAAGGCATCATCATCCTCTGGATAATTATTAAGTTTCTTTTTCTTCTGTCTTCCCTTCAGAGATTGCTTCTCTTCACCTTACCTACCCCAAAGTCTGACATTCCTCTTATTAAACATTTGGGAATCAACAGCTCTTACTCTCATATTGGGAAGACTTTTGAACATTCTTCCTTTTCGTTCCTTTTCTGGGCTCCTTCATTTTCTCCCTTTCCTGTATGTTGATTATTCACTCTCTGTGGTAGGTAAAATTCTAGCCTGGACCCCAGGATTTCGAGTAGATGGTATACTTGCCCTACACAGTCTTCTCTTCTTCAATGGGGAAGGTAGGCTGGTGGCCATAATGGGGTGTGACCACTCCATGCTGTGGTCAGGTAATGTGGCAACAGGAGTATTATAGAAGTAATTAAGTTCTAATCAAAAGGAAGGTAAGCTGGGTGTGCCTGACCCAGTCAGGTAAACTTTTTTTTTAATTTTATATTTTATTGTCAAGTTGGCTTCCATATAACACCCAGTGCTCATCCCCACAAGTGCCCTCCTCCATGCCCGTCACCCCCTTCCCTTCTCTCCTACCCCCATCAGCCCTCAGTTTGTTCTCAGTATTCAAGAGTATCTCATGGTTTGCCTCCCTCCCTCTCCCCAACTATTTTTCCCCTTCTCCTCCTCCATGGTCCTCCATTAAGTTTCTCCTGATCCACCTATAAGTGAAAACAAATGGCATCTGTCTTTTTCTGCCTCCAGTCAGGTAAACTCTTAAGAGAAACAAGAAAAGCACCACAAGATGATGTCCACCTATCCATGGAGAGAACATAGGGAGAGAGCCATATGTCAGGAAACTCTGGACTGACTTTAGAAGGCAAGAATGACCCCCAACCAATAGTGAACAAGAAAATGGGATCTCAGTCTTAATGCAGGGAATCGAATTTTGGTAACAACCACATGAGCTAGGAAAAGGACCCTGAGCTCCAGGCGAGACCCATTCTGGCTCCCACCTTAATTTCCATTCTTGTAGACCATGAGCAGAAAACCTAGCTGTCTTGTGAACAGATCTCTGACCTACAGACCAGGCTAAGTTAGTGATAGTTTGTTATACAACAACAGAAAAAATAAATAAATAAAACCCTTTGCTGCCCATCTATCCATATGACTATGATTTCTCCTTGTTCTAACTGCAATTTCTTGGAGACAAAATGCCTTCAATCTACCAACATTCAACTTTTCCCTTGGGCCTGTTAGTGTTCCTCCACTTTACTCCTTACTCTGTGACTTTATTCAGTCTATTTCTGCACCTCTAGGAATGTGTGGATGTTTCAATTTCCAGAGTAACAGAATTAATCTATTTCATTTATTTGCTTTCCCTAATGAGCAATATTCCTTTGTCATACTCCTGATTAATAATCAGAATTGAGTTCAAGAGTAAGCCTGTTGTGGTGACATACTTAGTCATGCTCTAGTGAAACTGATTGATTGATTTACTCATTCAATCACTTTTTCATTCAAAGTTAGAATATCAACCTAAAATGTCAGATAATCACCTAGGCACTGTTACAAAGATAAACAGGACACACATTTTGGTTCTAAATAACTCATGTTACAGTAAAAATAGGGTGGTTGTGAGAATCCTATAAAATATTAAATAGAACTTTAAAATGATGCGTTTAAAACTCTTAGTGTTCATATTTAGAATAAGATACACATATAAGGAACAAAAGCTTAGGCATTTATAAAACAAATAGCATATCAGTTTAAGAGAAAAATTGAAGAAGAATATAAATTCGCTGTGTTTTATTACTGAAAATATCAACTGGTGTTTCGTTTTTCTTCGAAGAAGTCCTTCACAATGTTTTAAGCAACTGTTAAATGTAGACCAATGTATCAAGTGATCAGGAATGAGTATGGGGGAGTGGCAGAATAAAGAAACACATAGTCTTGCCCTCTAAAAGCATTCACTCTATTTTCTGCCTAGTGACTACATGGCCTATCCTCATGGGTGATTCTATAGAGTGTTGTGCCTTACCCAGATAAGGATTTTTGTGCATACAAAAGTCCAGGCACTGAGTGTAAGCAGAGAATTAATTTGGTAGTGGCACATCATTGTGTCATATTCTGTCAACAAGCACCATGATGCCTTGCACCATCCTGTGTAGGTAGAGGGTATGTAAATTATCATAGCCCTAGGTTATGCAGTTAGGCATGAAGTTAGCAGAATGGCTATCAGTGAATTGGGATAAGAAACAGTGCAGCCTCAACAGAAAACCAATATATTTCATATGAAGAGTGTGAATTTTCCATAGAAATGAGAAAAAAGAATCCCTAAGAGAACTTATTTTCCTTGCCTATTTATTTCTGCCCTGTAGGAAGATGATAATGGGTAATATTTTAATAATATTGTAGACTTTAACAAAGGCAGTGCTATTTTTGAATGATATTTTTTCTAGAGTCATAAACATAATCAAAGTCTTACTTTCAAGATATGTCCATCAATTTGAAACCAGTGTGGCCATGATGTTTAAGTGACTGATCACTGGGTGTACAGTGAGAAGGCATTACAGTAATGTTCAGTTATTTGTGCCCTGTAGTGTAAACTGGCTCATCTAACATCTGGGAGAACATATGAAATCACTAGACAAGAAAAGGTCATTGTGTGCAGCACATGTATCCTAGGTAACAGTTTTTATCTAAATCATCATTCCTTAATTGTTCCACATTGGCATTGCTAATTGCTTATTCCCCTTCTAACCTAGTATATTACCAGCAAAAGTTTCCATGAACAGTTTCATTTAGGTAATCCTAAAAATCTAAAAATATACCTCAAGTACTGCTATAATAAAAATCCATAATAAATGTTTTCAAAGTCCTAGTTTATGAATCGTTTGATATGACCAAGTGTCAGTATCAAAAGAAAATTTTTACAGTCACCTTAAATTGGATGTAATTAGGATCTGCTCCATTAAAAGTTAAGGCACTCCTGTTAGACTCTGCACAGTTGTCCTTCTAAAGTTGATTGTAGTTTGTTTAGTCAGTGAAGCTGGTTATTAACTTCTCATGAGCAGAAAGACTAAAAGTCTTCACAGAGATGTAATCAGAATGGGGGTCAATAATCCCCAATGCTGTTAAAATAGTTGCAATCCAGAACAATTGAATTGCAATAAGTTCACAGATGCAAGTTAATGTTTGACCTGGGAAGGGGTCGCCTTATCAGTTTTGATTTATACAGAATCATGTCATTAGTGTGTACTTTGTTTTATTTTGTTTGATATTGAAAGAGACCTTCGATTTTATGTTGTACACAGACTTTAAAAAGTCCACATGTATGGTCCTGTGTATGCACCTGTGTGTCTGCTTATGTGATTATTTATACATATATATATCCTTGGTTATACACACCAGAGGAAATTTCATTCTTCTCCCTATTCAAGTGCTATCTATAATTAGTTTCCAAATTTCATTTTCTAGGCCAAATTTTGTTGAATATCCAGACTTGTCTGTCTTGTGTCTTATTAGACAGACATCCCACAAATATCTGAAAACACATCAAGTCCAAAAACAAACTAATGGCATCTTCAAGTTTACCTGTCTTCCAGGGTACCTTATTTAATGAATGCTACCACCGACAACCATGTTTCTCATGACCGAAATTTAGAGTGTCTTACAAACACTCACCATCAAAACCTCCGTGCCTATTAATCACCAGATTCTGACAATTTTCACTCTCAATTTTTCTCAAATACATTCTTTTTCATCTTTATTTTGAATTCCTTAATTTCAGCTCTTTCCACATTTGAACAGATTATTTCTATAGATTCCTTATAAACCTTCCTCCTTCAAGGCCAAGTTTCATTTAGATACTCTCCATGTGGGCATGATCTTATTAAAAGCAAACCTTAAAAGTCAAAGTAATTTTTAATGACTCTTCAGTATCTTCACAATAAAATTTAGCCTCATTAGGAGGACATATATAATGCTTGCTTCATTACTTCTCTTTAATATTCCACGTTCAACTTCATCTGCTAGCATTCCCTCTTGAAGAACAGATTAAGGTACAGTGATAAAGGAACCAGAGTAAATAGGCAACAACAAAATCTGGAAAGGACAAACTAAAAGCAGTTGGCAAAATGGTAGATGTAAACCCAACTAAATAAAAAATTGCAGTAAATAAAAATATGGTAAATATTCCAATTATACAACAAAGGATTTAAGGGTAGATAAATAGGACTTGATCACATGTCATCTATATGACATATATTACATATAAAGATGGAGAATGTTGCAAAGGAAAGAATGGAAAAAAGATATGTCAGAAAACCACCAAAAGTATTTACATAGAATAGTCCTATTGATACACATCAGTATTAATATAAAACATCAGATGAAGTATATCTTTTTTTTAAATGTTTATTTCTGAGAGAGTGACAGTGCACAAATGGAGGATGGGCAGAGAGAGAGGGAGTCACAATCCTAAGCAGGCTTCAGGCTCTGACCCATCAGCTCAGAGCCCAATGTGGGGCTCAAACCCATGTACTGCGAGATCATGACCTGAGCTGAAGTCGGCTGCTTAGCCAACTGAGCCACCCGCATGCCTCTCAGACGCAGTATACTTAAGACTGAATATTTCTTTTTTCCTTTTTTCCCTCTTCTTCTTTTTTTTCCTTTTTTTTTCTTTTTTGAGAGAGTAAGAGAGTGCATACACATGTACATAAGTGGGGGAGAGGCAGAGGGAGAATCTCAAACAGGCTCCACACCCAGTGCAGAGCCCAATATGGGGATCTGTCTCACTAGCCTAAGATCATGACCTGAGCCAAAATCGGAAGTTGATGCTTAACTTGAGTCACCCAGGCATCCAAGACACAGTATTTCTGAAGATAAAAAGGGGCATTTTATGATAAAAGGGGCAATTAGGAAGATATAATAATCTGAAATGTGTGCAACTAAGTGAGCCTCAAAATACATGAAAACAGACAAAACTAAAGAATAAAAGACAGTGATATTGCAATACAATTCTCTCAGCAATGACTAAAAACTTTAAACCAAGAATAAGAAGGTGGAAGACACAAGTTATGTTGTCAACTAACCTGACCTAAATGACACTTGCAAATAACTTCAACAAGTATAACTTTTTTTTTTTTTTTAAGAGATAGAGTGCACATGGTGGAAGGGGAGAGGGAGAGTGAGAAGCTCAGGTAAGCTCCATACCCAGTGTGGAGCCCAATGCAGTGCTTGATCTCAGGACCGTGAGATCATGACCTGAGCTGAAATCAAGAACTAGACACTTAACCAACTGAGCCACCCGGGCACCCCAGGAGTATAACATTTTTGAAGTGTCCATGGAATATTTTCCCAAGGCACATCATATGTTTGGTCATAAGCAAGTCTCAATGTGTTTCAAAAGATTGAAATCTTGGGGCACTTGAGTGTCTCAGTCAGTTAAGAGTCTGACTCTTGACTTCAGCTCAGGTCATGATATCAGGGTTTTTGA
The DNA here is from genome assembly GCA_017311185.1 of Proteles cristata cristata. Classification (NCBI taxonomy): domain Eukaryota; kingdom Metazoa; phylum Chordata; class Mammalia; order Carnivora; family Hyaenidae; genus Proteles; species Proteles cristata. The sequence continues at coordinate 1,071,955 of JAESUZ010003155.1, read as the reverse complement.
GTTCAAGCCCCACATTGGGCTCTGTGCTGACAACATAGAGTCTGCTTGGTATTCTGTCTCCCTCTCCCCCTGCCCCCTCCCATTACTCTCTATATCTCTACCAAAATAAATAAAAATAAAACTTAAAAATAAAACTTAAAAAAATTGAAATCTTAATATGGTCACTGACCATAATGTAATTAAGTAGACATCAATTACAATCACTATAAAATAAACCAATATTAAAAAATTAACAGTCTTCTAAATAACGAAAAGAAATCTCAAGGCAAATTTATAAATAGCTAAACCTCAATAAAAAGATACCTAATAGATCCAAATTTGTGGTCATGCTTCTAAGCAAGCAATTTGGGGGAAATTGAGAGATTTAAATGCTTAGAAGATAAAAAAGGAAAGAAAGAAATCCATGATCTGCGTTTCCACCTTATGAGGTATTTTAGTCTGCTTGAGTCGCCATAACAAAATACAATATACAACACCAGCACCAAGAGAAGAAAACTGATGAATATGAAGCTGAAAAAACATTTTAACTCTTGACTACATCAACAAAAATATTTTGTCTCTAGATTTAAATAATTTTGTCAATTGATGGTATCCGTAGTTCAGTATATAGAATAAATTAAATATTATTCATAATATATTCTTTTTCCCAGGTTAATCACTGATGACATGTTTATAAATTATTGAGTATTGTGTGTTGTACATTAATAGGGAATTCAACATTTTCCGATTCTAATAATGCTGCTTAATATAAGGAATTGACAGCCACTCGGTTTTATCATTAATAGGTACTGACCACCTTTCCTCAAAACTATGTAATCAGCCTCTATAGCATCTTAGACCAAGAGAATGGGTATTTTTGGAAATAATATCAGAGAAAGACTAAACTTGAATCTTCTTGGAAAGGAACTTAAAAGTATTGTTAATAGTTACCACACAAGTAATGTTCCCAAAGATTGGGCAGATATTTCTCAGCTAAATTGACATTGTTCATTGTACAATAACAAAACCAAACCCGCAAAAACTATATTTCTTGGCGATAATCCATTAGCACTCTCCAGAAGATGTTCCAAACCCATAGGCTGCCAGGTCACAAGCCATGACTGCATAAGACAGACCATAAAAAGAGGCCCCTGCCGCATCCCCCTCAAGAACAAGATCACTTATGGACCCATTATCCTTCTTTATGGTTTTGTTCTTTCATTGTACTTTTAAAAGATACTTGAATCATTCAGTCATGGTGCTCCTCAAATCCTGATGTTTGAGAATTGCCAGATAGTCAACCAATTCCTCAGATATTGACAATGTTGGATAATACAAATCCAAATTGAAATTACAAAGTCATTGGTTATCCAAAGAGATATTAGCATATATTTGTGTTTTAGTTGCCAAATATTTAGTTTACCGAGTGTGATATCTCCTCAATGTCTAAAATCTTAAATTCTGCTCTTTGGCTACCATTAAACTACGTATTTTAAAAATGTAATCATTCAACAGTAAGAACAAGAAGGTCCAGCAATTCTAGATATAAAGACTTAATAAAGATTAATATTTGACCATATAATCATGAAACATGAAGATTTAATGAAGATCTGGAATAATCTTTGTGTCTTAAACTAATGGACTGTCCTGTGTCCTAAGATAAGACATCAACAGAAGTAGGACTGGGACTAAAAAAAAAAATCAAAACGCATCTTGCAAAATGTATTATGTATTATTATAAATGTATTAGGATTTGCAAAAAAAAAAAAAAAACTGTACCAAGCCATAATGTGCAGCACAAAGTATCTAAGCATTTGCAACTATATGGATAGAATGAAGGTGCATTATGCTAAGCCAAATAAGTCACTCAGAGAAAGACAAATACCATATGATTTCACTCATATGTGGAATTTAAAAATCAGAAGAAATAAACATAGAGCAAAGAAAGGAAAAATAGGATAGAAGCAGAGAGGGAGGCAATCCATAAGAGACTCAAATACAGGACAAAGGGGGTTGCCGGAGTGGTGTTGGATAGGAGGATGGGTTAAATGGGTGCTGGGCATTAAGGAAGGCTCTTGTCTGGTATTATATCTACGTGATGAATCACTAAATTTGACTCGTGAAGCCATTATTTCACTCTAGGTTAACTAACTTGGATTTATATAATAATAATAAAGAAACAACAGATGTACACAAGGGGAAAAAAGAGAAAGAGATAAGCTCAAGTTACTTTTAAAACTGATTTTCAGAACTATTCTATTACAGGAAGACTAGAGCAGTACAAACTCTCCATGTTACTGTTTTGTGTTTCAAAGTTTGAAGCTTTTAAAGAGAAGTTAACTGTTTCAGAAACTTGAATAGTTTACAAATCTTGACCAATCCCTTCCCAATACCATGCTTAATAATTCCAACCTAAAATCAGCCTGATGATTTAAGTAGCCTCAACATCTCTTCCTTTTTGAGGCCCTACACAGACCCTGTGAAGATAGTGTTCTCTTCTGTTCAGCAAATTTACTAAGCTCAGCTTAATATGACCAATATGTTTCCTTGGTGGTCATTGTATGATAATTCTAACATTAAATAAATTTAGAACAGACGTAATAATAAAAGTAAAAGAAGGGAGGGCTTCTTCTTGCCTAAAGATTAAGTAAATGTATAACTCCGTCACAGCTTTATTGATACTCTGATTTTCACGATGTATTGAAGAAACGCGGGGGGGGGGGATTAAACCCCCAAAATATATTGAAGTGGAATTTACTTGTCTCCTTTATTGTCTGCAAATGAATGGTCATTCATTTTGTTTGAAAAGTTGACTGGCCCAGAAAGCCCATAAAAATATCTAAGTAATAAACATTCACAAAAGTTTTCCAGTGTTTCCAAGAACTTCTCAAAGTAGTTATGATGATCTTAATTATAGTAATGGGGTATCTTAATGTAGATTATAAATGGACTACGGTGTTGGTAAGTCTTTAAGATGGACTTCACCATTTGGGCTCCAGAGATACAAGTGTAAGAAACATAGAGAACTCCTTAAATTTTCACAGTATGTTATAATCATTATTAAGTTAACTTGTGTCACACCCCAGTGAGACAAGCAAATACTGCTACTCTACTTTAACAAATAAGAAAAGTGAGACATAATGGTCAACTTTCATTTCTAATCTATTGTAAAAATTGAAAGGTTCACAATGTTCAAAACATTAGTGTGTCAGTGAGAATAATCTCATTAATGGGATTTTAATATGTTTTATTTATAGAGATCAATACAAACCCTGGTTTTCTATTTCAGTATAAATATCATAAAAACAAACTGCTCAGTACACATAATGGCTCCATTAGTGCCAAAAGAGTTCATCTTCCAAGAAAACAATAGGCATCTCCACTAAACTACCCCTAACAGTTGCCATTTAGGATTCATAAAATAATAGTTTTTTATTATAACCTCGTGTAATAACTAAGAAAAAACTTTTCCCTGATTTTCTTTTCTTTATCCTTAGAACAAAACACAGAGAAATTAGGTTGGTATTGAGTGTATGTAGAGCAGAACTTGTTTTTTTCTTTGATAAACTGTATTTACCATAAAATATTTTATGCATTTTCCATGCATTATCTTATGGAATAGTTATAACAATCCTGATAAAAGAAGGGTATATTCTAATCTAGGTATATACAAATAGGGCAACCTGAGACACAAAGTGCTTCTGCTACTTTCCTGAAACAATCAAGAAATAGTGCGGGTAAAAGTCCATGCCTTTGACTCTAAGTCAAATAGTGGCTTCAACACATGATAGTGTCTCATGTCTAAAACTTTCTTTCCAAAGTTCAGCAGCCACAGTTCTTAGTAAAACTTGTCTTTGTAAAAATCAGTCTGTGATCACAAAATATGAGTAGAATATGTTAGCTGAAAAGCAAAACTTTCAAAAACTATTGCCATATTAAAGATAAATGTCAAAAGTTTTAGGCTACTATAATACCCTTTAGATGTACCCAATGTTACTCTGGTGGTCTGTTTTTAAAGATATAATTTTGATGCTAGGAATATATTTTTTCCTCCGGACTTCAGATTTCCAGAAAAGAATATTATTGTCTTTAAAACAGTCACCTGACTTTATATTCTAATTAAACTTCTGTGTTTCAATTTTAGAAAAAAATAGGTCATCCTTATTATACCCAGAGTAAGATATTATCAGTTAGTTTGTTAACAGCCTTAAAATACATTTTAGTTATATTATAAACTCTTAATAATATTAGAGGAATTCATGGATCCACATCTCTAATGTCCATCTGAACCAGCTCTTCTTCATCAGAGTATGTAATTTTGAGTAATGGATGGGGTCCACTCTTCAAAGGCCCTCATTTTGAAAGATTTTTCATAACTAAGGTATAGAGTAACTAAGAGCATATCATTTAGTAACTGATGTACTTGAATTATTAAACATGTCTCTTACCTGAAGTCTCCTGGATTGTCTTCCACATTTACACAGGGCCATAGAATTAAGTTTATGTACAATAAAATAGAATGTAGAAATTGAATAGATAACTAAAATATTTTTAAGTGTAAGAGAGAAAATAAAATGTTCTAATCAGGAAAAACACATGGCATTTTGCTTTAGCTAAAAATTTAATAAATAAAAGCTGGAACAGACTAGCAAAGAATGCATTAATCATTGAAGGAAACCCCAGATGATGATAACAAAAATAGCATTTACTGAATGTGATGATCTTTGTGTTTAGCATTTTACATAAACTCTTTGATTTGACCCTCACACTGTGAGGTAGTCAATGTTATTATCTCTGTTTTATGTGTGAGAAAATACAGTTAAGCCTGTATTACTTTGCCAAGTCTGCTGTACCATAGTACATTGCATGGCATAAACAAAAGAAATAAATTGTTTCATAGTTCTGAGTTAGAGATCCAACATCCAGGTGTCATCAGGGTTGGGTCCTTCTGAAGGTTGTGAGGGAAGGCTATATTCCCCTATCAATCTCTTTAACTTGTAGATGGCCATGTTCCCTGTACATGTATTTCTGGGTCTGTATGTCCCCTTTTTAATAAGGACACCAGTCATGTTGGGTTAAGACTCACCCTAATAATCTCATGTTACTTTGGTTACCTCTGTAAAGATCTTACATCCAAAGTGTTACATTGTGATATATTGGGGATTATGACTTTAACATGTGAATTTTAAGAGGACACAATTCAACCCATGATACATATTCTGCAGTTAAATTCAATAAATATTTTCAGGGTCTACTATATGTTAAGAAGTGCATTCAGTATTTGTGAGAGAAATAAATAATATCATGATATCTGGTAAGAGATAAAGATGTGTTATCTTAGCCTTTCTCTTCTCTACTCTTCTCTTCAAGATGAGGTCAACACTGGCCTACCTGTCTGGACTCTGACAAGGAGCCAGAATCCTAAAAAACTCTGTGGAGCTATGATTATAACAAAAAGTTCCAACCAAGAAAGATGGGTGAGCTAAGTCAAAAACTTTAGAAAATTTTCAAGAAAGAAGAACTAACATGGAATAACATGGAGACAGCAAACATTACAATGTGTTGTAGGATCTTGCTTTTATTTAACAAATCTTATTTAAGTGCCTATCCTGTGAAAGATTCTGGTCAAAGAGATAGGGATCAGTGGCTAACAACATGGTCCTGGTACTGACAGTCTTTTGGGGGAAGACAGCCAATTTGGAAAAATGATTCACTTTTATTAATATCCAAAGGAAGATAATACTAGTTCATTTATTGTTATCTTTTAAAATTTGTTCATCTTCCATTATCATAAATGCTTATATGATATATGCATTTATACGATATATATCATAAATGTTAGAAGAATGCATGGTATTACATCTCTAGTGTATGTCTAAATCAGCTCTCTTCCAACAGACAAAATGATTTTTTCTAAATGTTTATTCATTCTTGAGAGACAGGGCACAAGTGGGTGAGGGACAAAGGAGGGGAGGGACACAGAATCTGAAGCAGTTTCCAGGCTCTGGGCTATCAGCACAGAGCCCAGTGCAGGGCTCGACATCACAAACTCTGAGACCATGACCTGACCTAAAGTCAGTTGCCTAAGTGAGCCACCCAGGTGCCCCTAGACAAATGATTTTTAGTAATAAAGGGTTACACAACTCCAGGTATGTGTATGTGATGTCTAGAAAGTGAAGGAGAATAAATACACATAAAATGTGAGCAGCTTGGGCTGGTATTCTTCACAGGGTGGTCATGGTATTTGTCTAGCTAGATTGGCTTCCTTCTCTATACTGTAACTGATCTTTTTATCATAATGACCTGATAATTTTAGGATATCAAGAAATAAGAACAAATTAAATGATTTTAAGTGCCCGGTTTTCCACACAAAGTGCAAAATAGAACAACATGTAGGATTTCCTAGTCTGCTTTATGTGTTCTGCCTCGACGGTGTGTGATTTCAATTGTCCACATGATCCTATCAGCAGAACTGATACTCTTCATTCACGTTCGGTGGCAGAGGACAGGTTTTACTTGTTTGTTGGTTGGTAGCAGAAAACATAATTTTTCAGTAGGAAAATTCCCAGGTGACTCATTTAGAAAATGGAAGGCATCGGGGCGCCTGGGTGGCTTAGTCGGTTAAGCGTCCGACTTTCGCTTAGGTCATGATCTCGCGGTTCGTGGGTTCGAGCCCCGCGTCGGGCTCTGTGCTGACTGCCACCTCAGAGCCTGGAGCCTGTTTCAGTCTGTGACTCCCTCTCTCTCTGACCCTCCCCTGCTCACGCTGTCTCTCTCTCTCCTAGACATAAATAAAACATTAAAAAAAAAAAGAAAATGGAAGGCATCCTTTGGCCTTTGATTAAAAAAATTTAGGGGCACAATTTATATACTTATATTGGAGTCAATAGCCTAATCCTATGGCAAAAACTCTTATCAGATTAGTTCATCTGAGATCATTGCTTTTCCTTACCTCCTTCCCTGCCGTCCTTTTTTCTTTCTTTCCTCTTAAGCTTGCTCTCCCTCTTTTTCTGTCTCCTTTTTAGTTGGTAGGTATATTGGAGGAGAGCACCTTATAATAGCAGATCTAAGGAGTGGGTTTACACAGAGTATTCATCCCACCTTGAGACGATGTAGTGATGTTTGATACTATTTTGTACTTTTTATTCTGCTTTAAATAAAGACATTATTTTATTTAAATAATGACTTTAAATCAATGACATTAATTGAAGAAGGGCTATATAATATCTCAAGATCTCTCTTTAACAAGGAAATGTGTTAGTTGGAGCTGAGGTGGTCAGGCTTCCTGTGGGGATTCTCTACATGATCTCTATGAGTGGTTTCAGGGGATTACAAACTAACTGTTGGTGCCAATGTTAACTCTGAGGCAGGCTCTGGCAGGAGATTGGTGGAACCCAAATCCTTAAGTGTCCTGAATGGCAGGTGGAAAGCTTGAATACTAGAAGATATGGGAAAACAGGGCACAGTTTAAAACTCCTAAGAAATAATAACAGACTTTGATTTTAGAAAAGTTGCCTTATTTAAGAGCATGAATGGGGCGTCCGGGTGGCTTAGTCGGTTAAGCGTCCGACTTTCGCTCAGGTCATGATCTCGCGGTTCGTGGGTTCGAGCCCCGCGTCGGGCTCTGTGCTGACTGCCAGCTCGGAGCCTGGAGCCTGTTTCAGAGTCTGTGACTCCCTCTCTCTCTGACCCTCCCCTGTTCATTCTCTCTCTCTCTCTCTCTCCTAGAAATAAATAAATTAAAAAACAAACAAAACAAAAAAAAAAGAGCATGAAGAATGCATTAGAGGAATAGTAGTCTATTTAAGGAAAACATTACCTCTGGCTGAGTAATGGAACATAGTGATCCACACTGAGACAATGGCAGTGGGAAAGAAGAGGAAGTGTGGTAGATTTGAGAATTATGTTTTTTTCTTTCTGCAGCATCTTACAGAATATCTGGCAATAAATGTCCTTGAATAAGTACAATAGGATTTCTAGGATTTGGATAAAATCTCTGGGAGAAAATGCTAGTGAAAGATTTCAAATACAGCCCTCTTTAAGCTCTTTTTACTGAAGAATAAGATTTGGGTTTTATCATTTTGTTATGGAGTTACATGGACATTTCCCAGCAATACCATTCACTTACATACAGATGAGTAATTGTCTTCTTTGTTCTTACTTTAACTCAGTCATACAAATAATCTGACAATTCAAGCAGGAATTATTAAGACCAAAAACCTAACTTGAGACTTAGATCTATATAGTTTGTCTCCTCTTGTCCTTGCCATATTGTAGATGTGACCTCGTAAAGTGCAACCATCTATGCCTGATTCGGAACAAATGGTTTGAGAGGGGTCTTCCAGCTCTGCCAACTACATTATCACTTTTAATGTTTTCTGGAACCAGGCAAATAGACTGTGGCTTTGTCCTGACAACTGTGCTTCCTGTCCTTTTCCTTCCCTTTCCTTAAGATCTGATATTGATTGAATATAAGAAAGTACACCTTTAATTTTGTTATTGACCATCTGAGTAGACCTTCATGTGTGTTCAGTTCCTGTTTAACTGCAAACAAAAGCTTCATTCACTAGTATCTGTATAATCAGAGCAATGAAAACGTGACCATCACACAGTGCTCTGTTTTCATTATTTTCTCAGCACCTAAATAAGGTGTCAAGAGTTTTAATACTTCATGAGCAGTATTCTGTAAATTATAGTAATATACTGTACTTCTTTGACCTTTTCAATATTGTGTGATTTGGTTGGCTGGCCTCTCTATTTATAGCCCTGCTGAGCAGAGGAGAAGGAATGAATATCCTGCTGCTAATGAAAATATCACATATTGAAAGAGTCAGATGATGATACCGTCTTGGTCCAGATGACCATATTTCACAAGATACACAGCATTGTAATTCTAATAAATCATTCTGCTGACAAAAGGCATAATGAGATGAGAAAATAGCCAAAAATTAATTCATTTACGACAAGGTTTGTACCCAGTCTAAAAAGAGTGTGAACTTGTAACAAAATCTCTTGGGAACCCCAAGTTTAGAGTCACTCTGCTTTTCATTTGGTACATTGGGTATTTACACTGATAAGTCTGGTCGAGAATGATGATGGAGAATTTTCTTTTATAGCCTTAAAAAGCATTGATCAAATTACATTTTCTCTTATTTTCATTTGGAATCTTCAGCTTGGCTTTGCCTTTTGAAATTAAGGAAGGCATCCTTTAGCTTTTACATTAAATGGTTTTAATGGTAGAGACAGTGTAATAGAAAACATTCTGAGAGGATTGTTCTTATCATTGCCTTTCTGGCTACATGTGTCTGCTGATTCATGCTCTATTGCTTGCCTAAAGAATGTTTAATGGCATTTCTAACACTCATAGGCTATTCATGAAACAAATCAGGATCACTGTTATTCAACATCTTTCAGACTATGCTTTTACCTTGCAGGAAAGGGAAGGAATATATAAGCCATATTTAATCCCAGCAGGGGGGATCTCTTCTGTGTCAATTTGTGGAGCGACTTTGCCATTATTTAAAAGTACCCTTTGCCCTGAGAACGCTTGGAAGAGAGGATGGGCTCTCTGGCAGTCCTTGTTACTTTGTCATGGTACAATACAGTAGTGTGTGCATGGGCAGTCCTAATTAATATGATGGCCTGCTCCTTCCGCAGGCACTTGAACTTTGTCCCAAGACATCAGTGTGTCATCTACAGACCAAACTTTGAGAAACATGGCTCTGCACACCTCGCTCTGTTCTCAGTTATTCTTTTTTCTTTTTGCAAAGAAATAAATTTTATAAGAATTTATTATAAGGAAAGCTCTTTTATAAACAAAGAGCTTTCACTTTTAAGGAGGCTTGAAACCTCCCTTCTGAGAAGCAGCAGAGATCTGCTCTGCTGTACAAGTTCATTTTCAATTAGTATCTTGGATTTACTCTTTTGAAAAGCTTATGGGAAGCCATTATGTATTAAAGGATTTTAGACAGGTTAGGTATGATTTATAACAGAAGGTGGAATTAGACAGGTTTAGTCTGATTAAATAGCACATCTGTTGGGGTGGCGGTGGATTTATGAAGTAAAATCAAGTCGAAGAGAGAAAAATGAAAAAGCTAGGTGTAGCATGAAGGAGGATAAACGGAACCTATACTATTGAAGATACTTAATCATGTCTGTGACCGGGTCTATCTGAATTCCTAGTAGATGCTCGTGTACTTTTGTAACTTTGTCTCATTTCATCTTGGCAGTGATTACCCAGGATAAACTTGTTATTCTCATTCAGAAAAGAGAGAACTGAGATTTGGAGAAGTCAAATGACTGGCTCAAGGGCAAAGGAGGCTAAGACAGAATCATGATTCACACATAGGGTTGTGTTGTAGTCTTCCTGCTTTTAAAGTACATGCTCTTTCCATGTCTAAATAATGTTCTGCAATTTGTGAGTTCATTTTTTTCTCAGACTGCTCACATGTGGCAGTGTTGTGAGTCTGACCTGAAAGGCTAAAGACACTTCAGTGTGTCCATGTACAGAGAAACCAGTGGGGATTCCTGCGTAAAGCCTAGATTGTCCTCCATCTGATGAGAGGTTTACAGGGTAACATAGGTCTCTTTATCACCTGATATCCAGGTGCCTCTCCCTTTAACTAATCACACATAGGTACACATCTGACAAATCTTTATTGTATGTATGTATTACTTCTCCCTTGCCTTGCTCCATAAAACATTTCCTTTGGCTTATCCCCTGAAATTCTATCTGATAAGGGTTTAATTATCCTTCTTAGAAATAATAATACTTCCACTTGGTTACAGAAGAATTTTTATCTTTACTAGTTACCTGATTGAAACAAAAATAACAGCACAAACACGAACAACTGTGAGAAAAAAATAGATGGATATTTTTAGTCAGCAAAACATTCCTAACAATGCATAGAAGCTTATCACCTTGTCTGTCCTTAAAATTGGTCTTGTACAAGTAACAGTTATAGTGATTTTTCATTTATCATAAAGTACAGTCCCCAGATCAGAAGGACAACTGGACTAATCCAAATTAACTAATCCTTTTATCTCTACTGCCAACATGGTACCCTTTTGTTAGATGTGAAAGGAAACTCACAACCACTTTAAGAGAATTTACTGAATATCCATATGATATCTGGGCAAGATGCTCATGCTTAGGAAGGTCTTGTGATATCAACTTTGGATATCCAAGCTAAAAATATGTTTTAAAGAAAATGTATATTGTAAACACCATATTTGCTTCAAGTAGACAGCGCCTAAAAAATGAGAGAGAAATAGAGCATTATTAAACTTTGTTTGTTTCTCCAATGCCATTGATTCCTCTATACACTTAAGAGATTATTCAAATTTTTTGGTTCAGGAATTTAACAGAAATTAAATACTATTCAAGGTAAGTAGGCTATTAACCAAGGATTATAAAGTTGATTTAGTGTTATTTGAGGTAATTCCACTTTGCTGCAACAATATTTGACCTGTATATGAGGTTGAATCAAATTACAGTAAATAGCTTAGCATAACACAGCAAAATCATTTCCTTTATTTTCTTCACATCAATAACAACAGTTATTTCTCATATGATCATTTCTAAAATTTCAGCATCATGTGTTGGTTCTATTTTAACACTCCATGTAGGAAGTGGCTACAAAGGATGCATGGTTCCTGTCCTTAAGAATAAATTAATTTGGAGAGACAAAGGCAACAAGGCTAAGAGAGTATTTGTCACCTACAGGCAAAGTCTGCATAGGCTGGACAGTCTTTTTTACACACTGTTATGTCCACTGTGGTTCATGCACGGCTAAGGCATTGGAGAAAATCTGTGGGATATGAGTTCCCAGGACTTCCTGCTAGGTATTTCTACCGGAGAATATTCATCACCCCTAGGTGATGAGCCCCAAATACTGAATTATTCAATAAAATCTCAGGCAGTTCTTGCATCATTTGTGAGCATATAGAACATTCCCCTTTACCTATCTGTGGTCTTCTTTGATTTTGAGCTCTGTATAGTAAAGAAAACGCATTTGACTGCTGCTAGAGCTTAGTGAGGAGATTGCGCATAGTATGAGGTTTTGTTTTGTTTTAACTGATTTAGCACCCTTAATGGTGCCCACTAACCATGTTAGAAATAAGTATCTGTCAGCAGTTTTATAGTAACCGACTCCTGTCAGTATCTATTACTTCACCACAGAAAAAAGTCTCTCTGGACTAAAATTTGACATGCAAAATCTCAGTCTAGAGGGAGAGAGAACGAGTAGAGAGAAAAAAAATACATTCAGGAGCTTAAAGTGAACTCTTTATGTGCTAGATGATTCCAGCCACACACTTCTCCAAAACACCTCAGATAACTTCATGGTTCTAACCTTTATTTTAAATTAGGGGATCCATAAGAGAGGAACTCCATTTTCTAGCAGATACATTTGATCTGCAAGAAATAATTCTTGTGAATAAGTAAAATTTAAGAAGTAGAATTGAACTCTTTTATTAGTTTCATTTTTTATCAAAAATTCGTCTACCTCAGGGTAAACAGTTGGCAAGTTTGTAGATCAATCAGCAATATTTATGTGTTAAATAGTTGAATGTATGCTTAAGTATCTAGGTTTTACTCTTTAAGAAGCTTACATCTAGAGTGGTAATAAAAATCACAACATATAAAGAAAAATACCCAAAGTTGATAATATGTTATAAATCATCTCTTCTTTTCTCCTAGTTATGGCTTTATTGTTTTCTCCTGAGATTTCAAAACTCTACCCTATTTCCTTCCCCCAATTTCTTCACAAATTACCTTCATCACCTCCCTTGTTCCGGGGCTTCAAATATTGGCAGGTCTTAGAAAAGAAAAGCAGAACCATTGTAAGGAAGTACGATTGTTAATAATAAGAGCCTAAAAGAATGTCTGGCCTATACCACATTCTCCATAAATGGTACATATGTATGCTTGTATTATTAGTCTTAGTATCATTTTATTATGATATACAAAAATGTCCAACCCAAAAGGAAAAATAAAATCCAAACCCTTGAGTTAGCAAGAGAGTGAGTGTTTTGACAATCCATAATGAAATTAAAAGAATTGGGCATCTGCTCTGGGCAGAAGTGCCCCTGTCATTCAGGATTCATATTGTCTTAATTATGGTGTCTCTACCAGAAGACTCATTCTCCTATGTTTCTGCCTGTGCTGGCCAGAACAAGAGGAATATCAGAAGCTCCTTTCTCAAGGGATAGTCTAGAATCTGCTCCATTACTCTAATCTGCATTCTGAGAAACTAAAAAGGTACAGAACACTCACACAGTCACCAAACATGACACTGCTGTCTCTACACTGGAATGTCCTTTCTCTTTACTGTTTAGCACATGCTATCCTCAGGGGACTGGAGCTCTATCATAGACCCCTGACTGCAATCTTGCGTAATGTTTGCCAACATCTTTTCTCTCCCCTTTTTCCTGCTCTGACTAGGCCTTTTCTTCAAAATACCAGAGAAATATCCAAACGCATTGCTACCTATCCCACATTTAGTAAGCTATGGTTTACTATGCCTATTTAGACATTGAAAATTGAATAGCTTTTCATTGCACATGACATCCAATCCGATAGTTGGATTGGTTATTTTAGCTCAGGATCCAGCTTCTTCTTCCCTAATAGACTGGAACCAATCTTAGAATTTCATTTACTGTTGGCCAGAGACAGATCACTGTTTTGAGGAATTCGAAGCTTATAAAGTGTGGGAAGGGAGCTTATTTTAGAACAGTAATAAACAGTTTTAAATATAAATTCACTTTAGGAGCCCAAGCGAGAGAGGGGATAGACCTAAAGCTTAAGCTGCATTAACTTCATGGTAAATGTGACTGTGCATCTGAGAATTAACAGGGTAATTAATGATGCTCATATATTTCTATCCTAGAAAAGTGTAGTGAACAAAATATAAAGTTTATTCAGCCAAAATAATTTTTAGGCCTTTACTTTGAAATAAGTAGACTTACAGGAAAGCTAGAAAAATAGTACAGCTAGTACTTATATGCAATTCATTCAGCTTCCTTTAATGTTAATATTTTACATAGCGTGATATAATTATAAAAAATAAATTAACATTGGTTCAATACTATTAATTAAACTATATACTTGATTATTCAGTTTTCACCAGTTATTCGACTAATGTCTTTTTTCTGTTGCAAGAGCCAATGCAGAATGGCACAGTACATTTCATTATGTTGTCTTCTTAGTCTCTTTCAACCTATGATTAATTTCCTTACGTTTTATAATGTTGACACTTTCAAAGAGTACTAGGCAATTATTTTGTACAACTTGTCTCAGTTTGTTTTTTTCTGATATTTTCTAATGATTGGGTTGAAGTTTGGCACTTTTAGCAATAATATTACATAAGTGATATACCTTTCTTCTCAGTATCTTATATTAAGAGGCACATGATGTAGGGGCGCCTGGGTGGCTTAGTCGGTTAAGCGTCTGACTTTCGCTTAGGTCATGATCTCGCGGTTCGTGGGTTCGAGCCCCACGTTGGGCTCTGTGCTGACTGCCAGCTCAGAGCCTGGAGCCTGTTTCAGAGTCTGTGACTCCCTCTCTCTCTGACCCTCCCCTGCTCATGCTGTGTGTGTGTGTCTCTCTCTCTCCTAGAAATAAATAAAAATATTTAAAAAAAAAAAAAAAGAGGCACACGATGTTGATTTGTCTTATTACTGGTAATGTTAGTATTGACTCCCTTGGTTAAGATAGTGCTTCTGAGTTTCTCCATGATAAAGTCAATAATTTTTTTCCTTCAAAATATTGAATATCTGCAAATATTCTAATTCTCTCTAAACTTTCCCCACTAAATCTAGTATTCATTTGTGGATTATTTTATTAGAACTGCTCAGTAGTTATAATGGCGATTTGCTGTTTTCTTTATTCCTCCTGCATTTATTAGTTGGAATTCTTCTGCAAGACAGCAATAATACTAAAGATGAGATACACCATTTATTTGTTCAGTTACTTATTAAATTACGGACTTAGAGCTTTTTATTTTGTCTTGTGGGTTATAATTTAGTATTACCATCTCTCATTCCATTTCTCAAAATTTTCTAGCTTTGGTTATTGGCACCTCTTTCAGTCTGGCTTCTGTTAAAAACAATTTTGAAATAATTTATCTTTGGGTTTTTTAAGCACCTTGAAGAAGATACTTCACAATCACATTTCTGAAACTTTGTTCCCTGCTATTCAATTGCTCTACGTACAATGGCTACTCCTACACCTAAGCCCGCAGGCTTATGCCTATCCCTCTAGCTCCTCCTGTACCAGTGTGCTTCCTATGGTCCTTCTGTGTACTTGACCTTCCATTACAAAAGCCCAAGAATAGTCGCTCCTAGGAGTCCTGGAACATGTGAAGAATGGAGGAGACTGGCTGGACAAGCATTTTCTTTAGCTGCCAGACAGATGGGGAAAGAATAACTTTTACTCAGCCCATGTACACATACTAGACCTATGATTAAGTCCTTAACAAACTTGTTATCTTTAGCTTGCATCATTTACCATATTGCTTATTTTAGAGATGAAGAAATTGAATTTAAGTGACTTGTCCAGAGGAGAACTGCCAGTAAGTGATCTCCATGATATGTTTCAGAGTTGGGCCAAGACTACTTTCGCTGTGTGAGTTGTAAAGAATGACTGTACTAGAAAAGACAGGAATTAGGGGAGGGGAATTCTAAGTGGGCTACATAAAGGCAATGTCATGGAAATAAATAAGGAATAATTATAAAGAAATTTTCCCAGTGTCCCAAGTTTCAGTATCATTAAATTTGCTCTTTCAATAAGAGGTTTTGTGAGGACATACTTTGGGGCATAAAAGCACAAAACGAATAAGGAGATTTTTAAAAGTTAAGAAAAGCAATTCTTAAAACTATCTTTACTTGAGAGGGAAAATTTCATGTATTTCTAGTTCTGACAAGAAGTCAAAGTTTGACAGATTTTGTTTCAGATCACGTTTAATGTTCTGTCAAGGAAGGAGAGAGCCTAGGCTTGTGGACCGGGGATATCTGAAGCTTCTTGCAACAGTGATAGTGATGGAAGTTAGGTCCTTGATTTTTGAGACCCCTCACTCCAAATTTCACAAAATGATGGATCACTTCACAATCCATTTCTTTCAAGAGACGTGATTACAATTGTCCTATCCTTCATTACTTTAGATTATCATGATTTATTTGAATTTGTTGAGAACATACAGTGATTTATGCTTATTTATCATAATGATTTGAGGCAAGCCTAACTCGTGTGTGTGTGTGTGTGTGTAGTATATAAACATATAATGTATGTTTATATTTTATAGCATAATATATACAAATGTTCCTTTCAATGTCCATCCTATGTATACGACTTGTCAAGAGTGGATGGTATTGACATTTATTTCCAGAGGCTATCAACTTAGGAAGGTAGAAAATACTTAATTTTCATGAGGATACAAGTTCAGAAATGAAGAAGAAAAGGGATGTGCAATGATGCTGTGTTCTATAAAATTCATAAGAGAAAAGTCTGAGGCATCACATACCACATCATACGGTATACACAGATCATGCCTATATGTGTGGTAACTCTGTTACAGATTCCAAAATGTGGCAGGATAACCTCTCTCTTCCTTGGCTCCCTAGAACTGCAGCTTCTCCAAAGAATTGTATCAGTTTCCAAAGTCTAGAGCCAGATTTCAGAAGAGTGTGATTTAAGCTGGTTTAAGTCTCATGGGGGATTTATGTAAGAAAAGCATTTAAAATCCATCTTAAAGAACAAGATAAAGACTTGGACATTTTGAAATGATTGTGTGGAGGTAAAGAGCAAGTAAGATTTTCAGACAGAGGGAGTGACTTAAAAAGTGACATAGAAAAAAAAAGAGTAGAGGGTAGTATAATGCAAAGTAAGTTTAGGAAAGTAGGCTATAATGATGTGACCAAACTTGAAATTTGTATTTTATTCTATAAGAAAGGTCAAGTGAGGGTTTTTTCTGTGGGGGAGGAGTTGAGTTCTGTGTTTTGAGTTTTGTTTTGTTTTTGGTTGTTGTTGTTTTATTTTTTGAGAGAGAGAGAGGGAGAGAGATGGTTGTATAGTTGTACTTTGTGTTGTCTGGAATTTCCTCCTTGAGTTATTTATCATTTGGGGATGAGTTAGGCTGTGTGTGTGTGTGTGTGTGTGTGTGTGTGTGTGTGTGTGTGTGTGTGATGTAAGGACATGATCAGATGTATACTGTAAAAATTTGAATCTGATGCTAAGATGGTTTGGAAAGGAAATACATTACAAGTGGTAAGAACAGGTAGGAAGTTAGTCTAGATAGGAGATAATAAATACTTTATTTGAAATGTTAGTTAAAATATGGAATGGGTACGATGGATGAGAAAAGCATCACTAAGTTAAAATCTGCAGGGATAATCTGCTTGTGAATTATTAATTTTTTAATTTTATTTTTTTTAATTTTTTTATTTTTTTAATTTTTTTTTAAATATTTTTATTTATTTCTAGAAGAGAGAGACATCGTGAGCAGGGGAGGGTCAAAGAGAGAGGGAGATACAGACTCTGAAATAGGCTCCAGGCTCTGAGGTGGCAGTCAGCACAGAGCCCGACGCGGGGCTCGAACCCACGAACCGCGAGATCATGACCCAAGCGAAAGTCGGACGCTTAACCGACTAAGCCACCCAGGTGCCCCTAATTTTTTAATTTTAAAGAAACTAGTAATTTTACATTAATAAGAAAAATTGAATATAGCAAGACTTAAGACTTGAATGTAGTTTTCACACATCATTGAAAACATATATTTAAGAAATATATTTTGTAAATGGATGAAAATGTATTGTTCATTAAGAAGATACTAAAATTAGAGGAGGCAAGATGGCAGAGAAGTAGGGAGCTTGGTACATTTCACTCACCCCCATCTCTCAAACGGAGAAGGCCTGAAGCTATAGCAACCCTTACAGAATCCAGGAGTTTGGGAGGAAAAGGAGACACAGTCCACTGAGAAAACAACCGTATAGGGTGAGTGCGAACTGGGGAAGATAAAAACAGGCCAGGACCAGAGACATGGAGAGAGGGAAGGGAGCCCCCTTTGCAGGGAGCCGTGGTGAGTCGAGGGGAAAAGAGAATGGCTGAAACTGTTCAAGGAACTGTCCCTGTCCCTGGAGAAGAGAAAAACCTTGGCTTGGGACACAGACTGATCCTGTTTCCAGTTGTGCTGCTGACCTTGAGCTCGACCCCCGGTCCCAGGCAACGCCAGGAGAAACTGCTCCTCTGCTTACCAGTTCAACTGAGAGGGGAAGTGGCACCCCTGAAGCTGCTCCGCTGCTCTGCTAGCTGAGCTTGATGCCCAGTGGGGAGGTGACAGGCTTGAAACTGCTCAGAGGGACTCGGCCTGCTGGTTTATTTTGGGTGGTATCAATGGGGCGCATGGACTAAGATCTGGAAAAGGGGTGTGACTTGGGACATAGAGCACGGCCCACCTTGGCTACGCCCGTGGCACAGGGAAATTGGGACCAAAAGAGTGAGTTGCAACGCTTGGTTGCAGAAGGGACTGGGGCACCGCCTTTTTTCTCCCCACAGCCACCAAGGGGGACCTCAGGGAGCAGGTCTCAGTGGAGGCTAAGACCCACCTACACCAAACAAGGCCCATCCCCTCTAGGGAGCTGCTTTTTTTTTTCCTTTCCAAACTGAACCCAGGGGAAGACCAACATGAATGCCCTGCTGTGGTTAATTCTAGATCAATTCTTTCTATTCAGATATATTTTCCCTTGTCTCATTCGTATCTCTCCCCTCTGCTGGACTGGGCACTCTGGTCACTGGTTTGTTTAAACAGTCACATTAATCCATTCTCGAGATATATATTCTACACCTCTACCACTACCTTTTCATCTCTCTCTCTCTCTGGAGTAATCAGACGATAGAGTTTCTCTGAGTAACATTATCTTCGTTTCTTTCTCCTAGACTCTGACCATATTCTCCTCTTTCTCTCTCTGAATTAAGCCTCTTAGTCTCTGTGCCTGATCATTGTCCAATTTTGCTTCCTTCCTGCCCTGTCATTTCTCTATTTGTATATGCTCTTCCATCAGCACTGCACACCCTGTTCTTTATTTGTAGCTGGAAATTCTGCTTTTATGCTTTTAGACTGTCCTTTGTCTTTTGGGTTTTTTTCTTTTTTCATTTCTTCTCTTTTTTCTTTTTATGTTTCTTCCTCTTTTTTCCCCATCTTTTTTCCCTTCTTTTCTTTCTCTTTTCCCCTTTCAGTTTGCGTATTTGTTGGATTTGTCTCTGCATTTGTGTGCCTTTGCTCCCTGTGTGTTTGTCTGTCTGTTTTCTTTTCCAGGGCTACCTCAAGAAACAAGCCAAAGTACACGTGGTGGAGAGTCCCAAATACCACTACAAGTAGGGAAATAAAATAACCAAAGTCTCAACAAGAGTGACCCAGAGACACCATTCAAAGAACATTTCCTGAATGGACAGGCTCTGGACAGTCAAAGGGCCTTCTTTAATACAGCAGTACTTGGAGGTGCAGAGTGCATAACAAGCTTTTAAAACTAAGAGACAGAAAGCTAGCCAAAACGGCGAAATGGAAGAACTCTCCTCTAACGAAATTCCAGAAGGAAATGACAGCTAAAGAACTGCTCAAAACAGATACAAGCAACAGAACTGAACAAGAATTTAGAACAATAGTCATACAAGTAATCACTTGGCTTGAAAAAGGCATGGAAGACATCAGAGAAACTATTGCTACAAAGACTAGAGAGCTTAAAATAGCTGTGATGAATTAAAAAATGCTATAAACGAGGTGCATAATAAAATGGAGGCATCCAATGCATGGATTGAAGAGGCAGAGAGGAGAATAGGTGAATTAGAAGACCTATAGGTCCTATAGGTGAATTATAGAAAAAGAGGAAGCTGAGAAAAAGAGAGATAAACTGATCCAGGAACATGAAAGGAGAGTTCAAAAGCTGAGCAGTACAATCAAATGGTACAATATCTGTATGATAGGGATTCCAGAAGAGGAAGAGAGAGGGAAAGGTGCTGAAGAAGTCCTTGAACAAATTATAGCTGAGAACTTCCCCAACCTGGTGAAGGAAACAGACATTGAAATCCAAGAGGCACAGAGAACACCCTTCAGGCATAACTTGAATTGATCTTCTGCATGACATAGCATAGTGAAACGGGCAAAATATAAGGAAAAAGAGAGAATTCTGAAAGCACCTAGGGATAAAAGGGCCCTAACATACAAAGGGAAACCTATCAGAGTGGTTACAGACCTATCTCCTGAAACTTGGCAGGCCAGAAAGGAATGGCAGGAAATCTTCAATGTGATGAATAGAAAAAATATGCAGCCAAGATTCCTCTATCCAGCAAGCCTGTCGTTCAGAATAGAAGGAGAGATAAAAGTCTTCCCAAAGAAGATACTAAAATTGACATATACAACCCATATTGATATTTTAATTCTGAATCTCTCATATGTGATACTTACTCTCTATCATCCACTTGCCATTTTAGCATATATTTAGATACCATGTTTTACTGAAACATTAGTTATATCATGAAACTTAATTTAATTTCAATATTTGTGTATCATATCTATAATCATATTGTAAGGTAATTCATTTAGAATAAGAGAGAAATAATTTCTATGGTTTTATTTTCCCTATGACATCTAGAATAGTTGGTTAGCTGTCGCAGATGGTTTTATATGTGCTTATTTTTTAATAGACAGATTGCATCAAAGATTGGCTTAATATGGCTAAGTAGGAAACTCAGTGGTAAAGATGTAGCAGCAGCAAATATATTGGGTATTTTTCTTTTTGAAATTGTCCCAAACTTTATGAACATTGATGTTAGCAAAAATGAAGGTTTATTTCAAAAGAAATCTTTATTCTCTCTTTTTTAGGATAGAGATTATAAATAGTATTACATTTTTTTAATGAAGCATAATTGAGAAGTTAATTTCAGAAACATTATAATTTGATATTTGTATATTTTGTGAAATGATCAGAATAAGTCTAATTAACATCCCTCATCATACAAAATTATAAATTATTTTTTCCTTGTGAAGGGAGACTTTTAAGATTTATTCTCTAATTCTGTTTTTTTAAAGAGAATTTATGAGGGAAATTTGAAGTATTACATTTCCATTTTTGAGTCTAATCATGTGGATCAAGAGTGATGACTCATGACAGGTCAAATAGAAGGCTATAACATTTTAAAACTCCTAACAGTACAGTGAGTTTTCTAAGACTTCTGTAGGATAGTGTTAGATACCAGGATCAAACTTCTTAACATTAAGAAGCTAAAACAATATGACACCATAAAAATGCAAGTATATTTCTACTAAACTTTATATATGTATGTATGTGCAAATACACACACACACACACACACACACACCCCTACGTTCTTTAAATACACACACACATGCACACACACCTTCCTATCTCCTTGCTCTGGAGATGCAAAATAACACAGATCTCGTATTTTAGATGGGAGAACTTTATTAAACCACTTGGCTTGAAACCTCTTTTGGTACACAGTAATGATCTCAAAATCATTTCTTCATAAAAAGTGTGTATATATATATCCCATTTTTAGAAGAAGAAATCAAATTTTATGTTGCTGTTCCCCCTTCTCCATCAGTAACATTCATTGAATAGTATCAGCACAGGCACCAGCCGTCAAAAGTATTTTGCAGTTAGCCATTATCACTTTGACCTTCAAAATACTGTTAGGAAGTGTTCCTGGCTTCTGCTTACATATTAAACATACTGAATAAATACTAAGCCCTGTATAAGCAAAACTACTCCCTTACAGACCTGGAACAAAGGAAACCTTTGTTTCAAGGATTTACCATATACAAAAATTGTATGAGGCACTGTTGGATTGGTGTATACAAGCTGTTATTCTTAAAAAACTTCCAAAGTGGCAGAGATAAAGCATGTATGTAAATCACTGTGAAGGTAGAACATGCTAATATGAGTAGGTCATATAGTTAGAAGTGATAATAAATGTAACATTTTACAGAAGGAAAGCAACAACTCCACTTGGGCTTATCAAATAAGAGCCCTTACAAAAACTAGGAGACATAGAAAAAGTAGGGCATCAAAATCTGTGGGATTTAGAAAGCTAAATATTAAGAGGTTGGGAACTAAGGATGGAGAGAATAATAAGGCTGTTACAAATATGGAAAAATCAAATAGAATTTGGAGTCTTAAAGAAACTGGGCCTGCTTGTGCTACATTCCAAACATTGACAGATTTAGGTTTTGAATAATTGCTTTGGGCTTGAACTATACCTAGTGCCACTTCACAATTAAAATGTGATCTTGATGATCAACCTCACTTTCTATTTCTGGTATACATACATACCTGATTTGTCTCACCAGCTTAATGCCCCATTCAGTCCCCTCCATTTTTGACCTTGGCTCCTGTTTCTTTTTCCACTTTAGAATATATTGAACTACTTCTCTTTCTGCTCAGTGTCCTACTGCCCTGTGGCAACCTCATACACCTGATAAAACAGCATATATCATATTCAAGTGATGCTAAATTGATTCACTTGTTGGGAAGAGAGAATTTGTATCGTTTTGTATTGGGGAAAAAAGTTTCAAAAGTTAAGGAAAAACGCCAGAGAAGACCAGGTCCTATAGATTTCAATCAACAGGTCAAAATTATTTCATTTTTGGCCATGTTTTTCTACAAACTATATTATAGTTATGTTTCCTTTAAATTGACTCATTTGAAAATTTTTATTCATCTTAAGCAACATCATACATATAATCACTGATTGAAGTTATAATTAAACTTTTTATCCTCACACAACTATCAAAATTATTTTTTCCTTTTATAACTAATGTTGTGTATTTCATTCTTTGTTAAACTATTATAACTAATGAGCAGCTATTAGAGCTTTAGCCAGAGTATTTTACCAAGATAGATGTATATAGGATGATTGGAGGTAAGAAAATAGAAGAATAAGGTAAATATAGAATCATGATTTAATACAGACCTGTATTAGAGTATCCACTGAGGGAATAAAGAGAAGGAAATAATATATGAGATGTGATATAAAATTGATAGGTACTACTGATAATTTGAAGTGGTTAGCAAATTTAAAGTGTTAAAGTAATGTTAAATTTTGAGTCTTGGTGCCTGGGAAAATGGTAGTACAATCAAATGGAACTATCTGGAGGAAGCATGGGTTTGTGAGAAGAGATGATTAGTTTAGTATGAGAGTTAGTAAACTAAGGATCTGGTAGACAGGTCTAGAGCTCCTGGTTAATGTTGATATGGGTGTCAATTGTTCAGCCTTGATAGTTGTAGCCATAGCAGTAGCTGACATCCCTGAGGGGGAGAGTATGTTGAAAGAAAATAGTAGATGACTAAAGAGAGAACCTTGACCAGAGGTCTGTATATATTATGGAAGGAAGGAAAAAGGCATCAATGGCAACAGAGAAGCAATGATCAGTCATGTAAAGGAAGAATCAATGTAATGTGCTGATACGCACACAGAGGAAGAATAATATCTAAAAATGGGAGTAGTGACTAAAAATTAAACACCTTATATTTTGTGAGCATTTGAGAATGTACAGAATGCTTTTGAACAAACTGAGCATCAGGATGGGAAGGAAAGAGATCTGGTCATTATGTAAAGACTTGATCAAACACCGAATGTAACAAAGTTGGTAACAGGTAGTTAGTGATAAAGATACCTAAAAGCAAATGGCCTGATAAAAGGGCTATATTTTAGCCATCGAAGAATGGATGAGTTGGATAGGATGCAGCTTGGGAGGACATCGAGTGATGAGGATACAATCCGGGTGGGATACTATCTTGGTGTAGGAATAGCTTTATAGATTCAGTGGTGAATTTTAGTGTAGAAGATTGAGGTTGAAGATTGGTCAAAGGAACAAGGCTGAATACCAGTTCTTAAAATTAAAAAACAAGGGCAAGAATATCAGCAAGTTTGACTTATTACTGGCACTTAGGATCCTGAACCATGACTCCCCCTCACACACACCCCCCACTACGGCCAAAGACATTTCCCCAGAAATTGGAATGGGATTTAGAAGATAAGTAGGAATCACATGACTTTACATAGGGAACAAGATTCTGCATAAGCCGCAGGCACAATCTTATGATGCATTATTTTATTTTATCCTCCGAACAGCTTCAAGGTAATATAGTTTGTGTCAGAAACAGAAACTACATTTTAATATTATTTTTGCAGTGCTGACATGAGCAGAGTGAGGTCAAGGAAAATGAAAGAGACAATTCATTAATGGTGGTAATTCCTGTGGAGGGTTTCAGAGGGAATAGATTCATGGGATTCCAATAGGAAACATCACAGAAGTTCAGAGAGGTGAGGGTGTGAGAGTATCCTAGTATGGTGAGTAAACATGCCAATACGTTAATGGTTAATTAATATGAATTACCATAATTTTCTTGAAACCTATATAAAACAAGGTTTTGTTTTTGGTATTTCTAGTTCTGTTGATTTAAAGCTTCAAATAGCACTGATCGAACAATTTCTGGAAAACACACTAACCAGAATAGGTCCTCCCCTTCCAGACACTAGAGGAAGTTGGTTAGCCAATTCATGGTATTTTTATGTGAGGTATAGAAAGTAATTTGCTGCTACAGTGTTCTGTTACTGTTAGTACATGTTTAATTAATGAAGAGCCCACAAGATAATCTGCCAAAAGCTAACCCATGTTTCTCCAGACTTTGTTGTTTAGTGAGTTTTTTTTCCATCCAGGAGGTGTTGACCTCCCAACCAGAGCTGTGCCCTAGTGTTTTCTCTTGTTTGCCTTGAGTTAGTGACAGAAAAGGTGGGAAATAGGCTGCCACTGAATCTTGTGTCAGGAGGTACAATGTATTAGCACATGTTATACGTTTGGACTGTTCTCTGAATAAAAGACCACGTAATGAAAAGGCCCTAATGTCCTCCAAGATCCAGTTTGTCCTTGGTGGGCTTAGATCCATCTGCAGAGTCCAGGTTAAATCCCTTGTTGCCACAGCACAAAAATTCCTAACCTGATCCTTTGACAAGAAGTGTGACTTCAAATTGCTTGTGCTTACTAGTTAGTTTTCTCACCTATTCTAATTTCTACCTGTTTCCACCTGTGTCATGAGACTGCTAAAAACATTAGTGGCAAAAGAAACTGACGTAAAAAATAGAATTCTCAACTCTCTGATTCTTGCTCCTCTAGTTACTCACCAACTGAGCTACTTAAAACCATAAGAGGGGAACCAGTTGTATGTAGAACAGAGAATACAGAGATGAACTCGGGTATGTTTTCCAATATGACTAGGACCAAAGAATGGTGAAAGGCTCTCCATACTTCGCTTGTCAGTTTGGTCCTTGCAATATAGGGACTAGATTGCCAGAATGACTTAAAATATAGTGAAATTTGACTATGAAAACAAACTGCTTTTGAGTTCTCCCTTCACTCAGATAATGGTTGTGACTGGGTACAAGGAGTCAGTCAAAGACACACAGACACAAGGAAATTTTATATAGCGCCAAAGCCATGCTGAATTTATTTCTTTTAATCGTGTTCCATATTCCCCTTTTATGAGTATACCTATATAAAATGGTACATAATATTTAATGAATATAGGCCTATAAGATCTTCTGGATTTAAATTCTAAGTATGCCCATGAATGGAGTTCAATAAAATTATTTTATTGGTTCAAAGGAATGCACCCACAGATGCTTTCCCACTTCTTTACAGTTTAATTTAAAAAAAAAACACACACACACACAGAATCTGCTATGGAACAGAGTAATTAATGTTGCCTGTCTCACAAGCCAAGTCTATTCACCAAATTTACAGCTAAAAACGCAGCTCCAATCAATTCTTACTGTGTCTTAACATCATGTTTTTCATCCCTATCTCATTCTTTTGTTAATTAAATAAGATTTGTTATTTTCTGGCTCACAATTCAAAGAGCTCACAGAACTTGCCTAGTTCAGAATTCAAGGGCTCAGTACTATTTTTATGTTGAGAAAGAATCAATTTAGTTTAGAAGAGATTACGTGCAGAATAACAGTCTAATCAGAGACCTGAGGGCTGTGAAATATTGTTACATTTCTGTTTCAAGTTATTCCTCTTGTCTTTTTTTTTTTTTTTTTTAACACTGCATTAAACTGTGATCAGAGTAGGGAACACCTTTTATAAATGGTTTAAATGCCAGGAGATCATCACTAAGAAATGCAAAGGTTGATAAACAGCTTTTGTGCAGATGGGCCAACTACCAGGTAAAAGTCCATTAATGCTTTTTAATAATACATACTCAATTATAACTCACCTGGGCCAGACCATCCAGTCATCAAATGACAACTGCAACTTGTGTACTTGTTCCTTTAACAGACAGCACGTATGCCCTCTGCAACTGCTTTGTTCAAACAATGCCATGTGGTCATGCATCAAAGCTTGTTTTCAGGTACCCTTACTCTTCATTCATTTAGGGATCCACACTGTCTAACATTGTCTGACCTCCAATTTCTTCTTCTAGCAGCTCTTGCCTGAACTAAAATTGACAATTCATGAACAAAAATTGACAATTCACGTACTGAAGCCCATGTTCAGTGCTGTGAATCAAGATTCAACTTTTAAATAGAATGTCTACTAACAAAAGAGAAGCAAAATAGAAATAAATGCCTTGAAACCAGAAGATGCAGTCCTTTGAATATTTTGTGGGAAAGAAATTTCCTATATCATTCACATTTAGCTAAAAGCATTTTGCCTAAATGCTTGAAAGTATCTTGGGTGAAGTAAGTATAAAAATCTTCTTAGAAACACTAGTGATAGAAAACTAGCAATAAAATGAATTCTATTCTAGCTGATTGGTTTGTTGCATCAGTTGAGCACATACGTCACTGTGGTACATAGAGCTGTAGCCATTTTGGCTCATCTGAGAAGAGGTATATTCAGCAAAGAACTGGTACAGGAGCCTAGAAGTGAATCACTGTTGTATAGCCTGGTGAGCTGCATCAGATTTTCACACTGACAGGTGTGTACTGATGGAGTTGCATTATAGGCATCTCTAAGTGGGACTAATGAAGAGGAGAAATTGACAGCTGGTAAATTTCTTGATCCATTTCTTTGATCCTCTGCAGGTTTACTGCCTGGCCTCATATTCTTTGTCCTGTTTTTGATGAAGGAAGCATAAAGTACTTCTGTCTTTAGCCTAATAATAGTAGGAAATGGAAACATAGTATCTTCTTCTATCTCGGGCCTTGTAAAAAAGACTCTGTGTCTCATCCCTATTACTATTACGGAAAATGAATCTAGGTATTTCTTCCTGCCTCATCTATTACTCTATTCTTCATTAGTTGATTCTTTCCTGTATTTACTTAGCGCTAATATATTTGCTCTTTTACGCTGTGTTATGCCTTTTCTTTGGACCTAAAGATAGATTTATACTGAATGAAGTTCGTATTCACCTTTTGCTTCAAGCAATTCAACTCTCTTGCTCCAAGACCTAACCCCTCTTTAAAACTGCTTATCTGGAAAATACACCCAAGATGCTCCAGCCTTCTTTTAAAGTAGAGGTTGGCACACTATAGCCTTTCGGCTAAAAGGTGAGCCATAGTCTGTTATTGTAATAAAAGTTTTATTGGAACACACTCATGCCCATCCATTTATATGTTGTCAGTGGCTAATTTTTTATCTGTTTATGGCAGAGTTGAGAAGTTGCAACAGAGACCATGTGACCTGCAAAAGGTCTTTACAGAAAGGCTAAGCCAATCCTTGATTTCCAGGGTTTGGACAAGAAGATGGAGAGATGATGTCCTCATTCCCTCCATCCAGGAAATTGTGTCATGACTCCTCTTGTGCAGAGGAAGCTATTCCCAGGCCAGAAATGAGCTCCATTTTTTCTTAAAATAATTATTAAATAGTGCAGGTAGTTGTAGGTTATGATTGTATTCCTTATGTGTTGTACCTAAATATTTGGTGCTTCTAACTAATCACTTAGTTTTGCTTAATGACTAAAGAGGCATTCATCATGGTAATAAGAGGAACTAGAAAAAGTTTTCTACTAAGTGGCTTATGGCAAATGAAACTCAAAGGCAATTGTTTTGTCAGGAAGTTTCACAGAAAAATGGATATTTCTGCTTCCTCTTAAAAGTTAAAACAGAAGGCATCCTGGGTCTGCATTCCCACTTAATAACAGTGGATTGGGAATGAGTAAGTATTGCCCACAAGAGCTGGGTCCACACCCTGTGGTGTGCCTTGGTCACCCTCATTCCACATATGCATAGACAGTTATTCTGATCCATGTCATTGCTCCTGTGGACATCTAAGTGTGGGATCACCTCTCTTCTGGTTTTCAGCACTTGCTGAACATGTGCAGAACCACACTTGCTGTTGTTCTAAACGGAGAGTTTAGAGCACTGCCAGACCTTATATCTCTTAGATTTCATGAAAGCCACGTCAGGATTATAAGCTTGGTGAGTTATCAAACAAGGCACTTAAGATGTTTAACATAGCCAGAACTCTGAAATACTAGACTTGGCTATAAAAGTCCTTTGTTCTAATGAGTCAATGAAAAAATAGGAGCCATTAAAGCTTGACCAGCAAAGATGTGTTGTTTTTATGTTTATTTACTTATTTTGAGAGAGGGGGGAGTGAGGAGGGGTGGAGAGAAGAGAGAGAGAATCCCAACTAGTCTCTGCATTGCCGGTGTGGAACCTGAAAATGGGATTCAATCCCACAAACCATGAAATCATGAGCTGGGCCAAAGTCAAGAGTTGGACACTCAACCAACTGAGCCACCTAGGTTCCCCAATATGGGTTTTATTTGCAGGACAGCATAGTAAATGGGAAACTATGCACATGAATATTTATGGCTGCAAATATTTTAGAAAGCCTAGGAAGAGTAAGAATGCGATGTGCTGCCAGAGGCACCCCAAAATAAAGTACTTTTGGTGTTCCTCTGAGTAACAGAAAGATTATCCAGGGAATTGATTGGGTTTTGCAATCCCTGTTCCACACGAAAGACCTCTGAGGTCTCCAAAATGGCCACTGGCCTATTTTGCTTGGTGAAATTTTATTGCTTTTTCCAATCTCACCAGCTCACCCATGTGGTTCTTATCTCCCATCCATTGGCTTGTCTTAAGCAAAAGAATGTGTGTGGGCGTGGGAGGAATGGTGTAAGTGAACTCTTAATCCTACTTGGTGGAGATAAAGCTTGCATACTGTCAAACGAAGTCCAGAGGATCAGAGTCAGGAAGAACTATGGGAGCATCACGAGAAAAGAAAACAAGAGGTAATTGTTGCCTAACTCATTCTCAGTGATGATGTTATTTAACTTCTTGGCAGTTTGGCCAAATCTGAGTCTTGCTCCTCCCCACCCATTTCTTTGTCACAGATACACACAGACACACACACACTTTTCTTAGAGCAGAACAGAACCAAATGTCAGCTAAACAAGGAAAAAGAAGACTCAGATCTCCCTGGTAAGCAGACATTTAATATTTTGTGCTCGAAATCAGAAGAGAGGGAAAAGAATGTTCAGGGTGCACACTTTTATCAACACTTTGTCAGTATTTTCAGGTTAAGGATTTCCTTTGTTCATTATAAGATGCTAATACATATTTACTGTGTCGGGATGTAGATTCCTCATCAATATGGAGGAAGCCATTCCATGATTTTCAAAGGGTAAGAATTTGTGTTTTTAAAAATAATACTTAATTGTCTGCTTCTAGCTACATGTACATTCCTAGTATCTGTATACAAAACTGAGTCTTGAAGACCTCTTGTGTGATTTTATAATTACAGGGTGCCACCAGGCATATTTCATGCTGCACAAGTATCTAAGAATAAATGAAATGCTATGTATAATGAAATCTGTTATGAAATATTACGAATAAAATAATTAGATCTAGATAAGACCTACATGAAAAGTTGGTCATATTCATTTCATTTCTGTGTCTCTCCTCAAAAATGTTTCCCAACACCTAAAGCACAGAGAAGCAAAATGAGGGAAGAGTAATGGTTCTGGGGCTATGTCCTTGATTATTCCATTATTTAAAATTGACCCACAGAGGAAAAATTAGCAGGTGGCACTTCTGTAAGCAAGAGAACTAAGGGATTGTGGTATTATGGAAGAGAAGAAGAGTTTTAAGCTTCCTTTGGTGTTGTGAGAATGGATAAGAACATAGATTCCTCATCAGAGAAATACAAATCAAAACCACACTGAGATACCACCTCACACCAGTCAGAGTGACTAAAATGAGCAAATCAGAAGGCTCTAGATGCTGGTGAGGATGTGGAGAAACGGGAACCCTACTACACTATTGGTGGGAATGTAAATGGGTGCAGCCCCTCTGGAAAACAGTGTTTAGGTTCCTCAAAATTTAACAGTAGAAGTCCCCTATGACCCAGCAATAGCACTGCTAGGAATTTACCCAAAGGATACAGGAGTGCTGATGCGTAGGAGCACATGTACCCCAATGTTCATAGCAGCCCTCTCAACAATAGCCAAAACATGGAAAGAGCCTAAGTGTCCATCAACGGGCAAATGGATCAAGATGTGGTTTATCTATATGATGGAATACTACATGGCAATGAGAAAGAATGAAATCTGGCCATGTGTAGCAACACGGATGGACCTTGAGGGTGTTATGCTGAGTGAAATAAGTCAGGCAGAGAAGGACAAATACCATATATTTGCATGTATAGGAGGATTAGGAGGAACTTAACAGAGGACCATGGGGGAGAAAAAGGGGGAAAATAGTTGGGGAGAGGGAGACAGGAAAACCATGAAAGACTCTTGAATGCTGAGAACAAACTGAGGACTGATGGGTGTGGGGGAGCGAGAGGGGAGATGGGCATGGAGGATGAGCACTGGGTGTTATATGGAAACCAACTTGACAATAAACTATTTGTAAAAATTAATTAACTAATTAATTTTAAAAAAAGAACATAGATTTGGCAAGATGAAGATGGCTGTTGGCCTTGGTAAGAACACTGTCAGAGAAGTAATGGGGAAATGGATACTATTGAGTATTTAAGTACATTATTAAGTATATCTGAGGCATTTTGTTGTGGCATCTTATTGGGAAGGAAAACAGAAACTTGGGACATAGATAAAGGAAAGCATAGAATTAAGAAATTTTTTTTTAATATGAGAAATAAAAAACTACTTTTGAATACTAAAAGGAAAAAACCACTAGACATAAGACAAACAGAGGGTGATAGTTGAATAAGAGTTCTTGTGAAGGCAGGTGTGGTGAAATCCAAGAGAAACGTAAAAATGTTGGCCTTTAATTAAAGACAAGAAAACTGTTGTAATTAGAGGGAAGTCAGAAAGAAGGGTTATCAATACCAGGAAGTTGATAGATTTGATGGTGTTCTTATCACTTGCGGTTTTTTTCTTTCAGTAAATTAAGAAGCAAGAGGTGTTTCTTGGGAGTTTGACATATGTGAAATAATGATTTCAGAGAGGGAGCACTGTGGGATTGTTGCATCATTTTGAAATTAGTGATCATGAACACAAAGTTAGACCCATTAGCATTTATAAACAAAAATTTCTCTCTCACTTGAATGTGGGCTGTAGGCACCAACTAGGTTGATCATAAGTTTGACCAGGTGTAGAAATTTGTTTTTAAGCCTATCTTCTTTAATTAATCTTTTCACATACAGTTGTTTGTTGCCTTAAAATCCAGTTTCATGAAAAGTCAAAGCCATAATGCCTACAGGGAGGTGAAAAAAACAAGAATAAACCCAGATGCAAGTTGGTGTGACTGGGTTTATGGAGGGCCTTGCTTCTGAACATTTAAGAAGGCTCTATTGCTTAGGAAGAGTTGGGTTCTAATCACAGACTTCTGTGTATTCCATCTTCATGTGTATCCACTCTAGTCCTACAGAGAAGGTCTCTTAGCAGGAAAAGGTACCATGGATTCCTAGTCTTACTTTTAAAATTGTATTAGTCTGCTCTGGCTGCCAAAACATAATACCATAGACTAGAACAGAAATGTATTTTCTTTTTTTTAATTATTTTTTTAGTTTTTTTATTTATTTCTAGGAGAGAGAGAGAGAGAGAGAGAGAGAGACAGCATGAGCAGGGAGGGTCAGAGAGAGAGGGAGTCACAGACTCTGAAACAGGCTCCAGGCTCTGAGCTGGCAGTCAGCACAGAGCCTGACGCGGGGCTCGAACCCACGAACCGCGAGATCATGACCTGAGCGAAAGTCGGTCGCTTAACCGACTAAGCCACCCAGGTGCCCCCAGAAATGTATTTTCTAACAGTACTGGGGGCTATGATGACCAAAATCAGGGTCTGTCAAGGTTATGTTTCTGGTAAAAAAATTTCTCTCTGGCTTGCAGAAGGCTGCTTTTTCACTGGGTAGTCCCATGGCCTTTCCTCTGAGTGTACACTAAACCTACTGGATCAGGGTGCCACCCTTGTGACCTCGTTTAATTTTAACTACCTATCTGCAGATAGCCATTGTAGGTGAGAGATTCAACACCTGGGTTTTGATGGCACGCAGGTCAGTCCATAGCAAGTCTTGTGCAGTGTTTTAGAAGAGCAGAGCAGAGGAACGCTTTGGTGACCATGGTCCATTCATCGCTGGGTCCTTCATTGCTGCAGTGTAAGCTCATCACACCGGCATTATCTAGTGAGAAGGAATAGCTTAGTATGCACAAGGTCTAAGTGCCCTGTAAGGTAGTTTGCCTGCTTTTCCACCTCATATAGTGTATATCAGTGTGGGTGTGTTTAGTTAGATTTGATTTGCTGCGATTTGTTTTGAGTTTTGCATCTATGCTCATGAGGGCTATTGATCTTTATTTTGTTTGGTTTGGGTAATAAGGTAGTCTGTCTCATAAAAT
This sequence comes from Proteles cristata cristata, assembly GCA_017311185.1. NCBI lineage: Eukaryota > Metazoa > Chordata > Mammalia > Carnivora > Hyaenidae > Proteles > Proteles cristata. The sequence goes on along the minus strand of JAESUZ010003155.1, from coordinate 1,039,159 downwards.
AAATTGGGCAGTGTTCCCTGCTTTTCAGTTCTGGAAGACTGTGTAGTGTCAGTATTATTTTTTCCTTAAATGTTTGTTAGAAGCCATCCGTGAAGCCATATTGGAATTATCTTGAGGGAAAACTTAAACCATAAATTCAGTTTAGATCTCTGGCAGATCTCGGGCTATTCACTTTCTCTATTCTTGAATGAGCTTTGGGAATGTGCGTCTTGAAAGGAATTTGTTCATTTCATGTAAATTATTGGACTCATGGGCATAAAACTGTTCATAAAGTTTATCTTAATAATATTTAATAGTTTATACTTAAATATTTATATTAAATTTAATTACACATAATTTATATTCTATTTTTATTTTCAATGTTTAATTTAATATTTAATATGCTAATATTTTATTAGAAGCAACAGGGATTTCTCCCTTTCTCAGTCCTGATATTGGGAATTTGTGTTTTTGCCCTTTTTTTCCTCGTCAGTATGGGTTTCCCAATTTAAATGCTCTTCCTAAAGAATGAAGATTTGGTTCCATTCATTGTCTCTCCTATTGTTCTGTTTTCTGTTTCATTTATTTCTGTTCTAATTTTAATTATTTTCTTCTTTTTCTCCTTTTGGGTATAATTTGCTCTTTTGTTCTTTTTCTTCAGGTGGAAATGAAAGGCATCTTAGTTGCCACTACATCTTTCCAATTTCTCAGGCCAAAAGTTTAAATCCTCTGGCACTCCTTTGTTATCACACCTTTTATCCAATACCCCTTGGAATTCTGTTGTCTACATTTGTAACAAAACCCAGTACTTCTCACCCATCTCCAGTGCAAGAGTCTGGTCTACTCTACTGTTAGGACTTGCCTGAATTATTGCAGTGGTGTCTAATTATCTCCCTGCTTTTATCCTTGCCCCTCTATATTCTCAATGCACAACCAGACTGATCCTTTAAAAAATATATTTCAGATCAGGTCACCCTTCTGTTCAAAATCTTCCAATGGCTTCTCGTCTACCTCAAGGCAAAGTTCTTTTCATGACCTATAAAGCTGTAGATGATGTGGCTGTCTATTAGCTCTCTGGCCTGATGGCTAAGAGGACCCCTGTCTCCTAAGGGGTCCTCTGACAAGCTAACCTTCTCACTATTCTTCAAGCAGAGCAGGCATGTTCCCTCTGCATATGTCCTTTGCACTAACAATTTCCTCTGACTAAAAAAATCTTTCCTCAGGTAAGCATGTGGCAATACTAATTCATCTCTTCCAAATCTTTGCTCAATTGATCATTTTCAATTACATTTTAAATTTAAAACATATATTTCCCTCCCTTGGAACTCTCATCTATGGAAATCGTGCCTAACCATGCCTGGGCCTGTTTTGTTCCATGTAACTTACTGCCTTCTCCATGCTACACTTCTTTTGTACTTTTTTTTCTTATTTCCTCTCTAGAACATCAGCCACATGTGGGTAGATGCCCTTTCCTATTTTGTCTCATGTATTTCTAGTACTTGGTGTAAGTTAAACTCAAACGAATATTTGCCAAATAAATTAGTGAAAACTTGTATAGTATACTATGTCGTGATAAAAAGCCATTCATCTTTTATTTGGATTGTCAGGTCACTATAATAGTCAAACTCATGTGTAAATATGTACACTTCTATTATAGCCTTGATCTGTATAGTAGGCACTCTCACTCAGATCAAACTCTCATCTCTTTGCCATGTTCTGTGTGCCTCTCTCTGAGCTTCAGTGGGCTTTGCTTACACTGCTCCTACCTGGGACTCTTCTGTGAACAATCCTTGGGCTCCAAAGCTGCTTTGCTCAGGTGGAGCCAACAGCTGGATGTGCCCTTAGCTAATGCAGGTATGAGGCTATGACAGCCTAGCTCCCTGCCTCTGGTCAGGACAAACTTTGTGGTATAATTTGTTCTACAAAGTTCCTCTGTGTCATCAGGCTGATAGGACCATAGCAGGACTTTGCTTTTATACTCTAGGATTATTTCTCTTCCCTATTCTTCCTACATTTCCTCATAATTTCTCCTATGGCACTTTCATAAAAAGTCACTAACAAGTGAATTCTTCTTTCAGAGGCTGCTTCTGAAGCCTGAACTAAGATAATTTATCTAGGTCCCTGACCCTAGATAGTCTGTTTATCTAGATTATATTTCTAGAAGATGATTGGTAGAAAGGTGGAATTTTATTTCAAATTTCTAAACCCAACACTAACTTCTAATGAAGTCTTGGCTTCAAGGAAAGGAAGTAAAAAGGATTATATGAGGTCTTTTTTAGTTGACCAAAGCATAATGAATGTGATATCCAGTAACTGAATATTAAAGATCCCCAACAGTTTCACCAATCTCAGAAATGTAACATTTCTTGATTTCTGAATCCAAAGGGTTTTTCTGTAAATGTTTCTCTGATTTCTCATTCAGCAGTAATGTTTTAACAATCATTCACATATGTGCATACATACACACACACATTTTCTGGTTTCTGTGTATGGGGTTCTTTACAGTTTCACTATGGAAATGAAATATATACATATGAGTACGCATAGTCAATGATAATGGTGTATCCTTAGTATAGCCCTAATAGAGGGGGAAATCCAAATTATTGGGAAAATAGTTATTGTCTCTTCAGGTACCTGGAGGGGAGCCTAGGCAAAGGATGAAGAGAGTAAAGCTATTTATTCTTAGGCTAAGTGGCTAACCAAGAAGAGAAGTATAAAATGTTAAAAAAAAATCATGACTTCCCCTTTTTGGAGCCTGAAGGGGAAAAAGGGATTATTAGTGCTTTTCTCTGAATATTCCCTTAATGATGTTCCATTTTTAATTCTTTGAGCAACTCTGTAGTTGCAATTATCCTTATGCAGGTAAGTGAGATGATGGGGTGGAGGAAGTGTTATTGTGCTCCCCTTTTCTTAAAAAAGGTGCTTAGAACATTTTTTATAGCTGACTTCTTCACATATACTGTGTGAGAATACAGCTGAATATCTGTTAAATGAAGCAAACAAGAACACGATAGCTGCATTAATGAGAATGTTTCCTTAAAAAAAAAAAAAAAAAAGGTTGCAAAATTACTCTTACATACTTTCCAAAACCAAATCTACTTAATGTTCACCAAATTCTAAGGATAATTCTTTGTCTACAATTAAAGTAAGAAGACTTTCCCTTTGTTTATACTTTAGATATCTCTGTTCTTCAATGAGAACCACAGCCTTGAAAGCTCAGGATACATGAAATATTTCTGTATAATCTTCTTTGATTAGAACTGTTCAATCAATATAATAAGGAAATTGAGAAATATTTAAAACTACCAAAGTGTTCAGCCGTAAATCTAAAAATTCTAACTGTTAATTCAACTTACTAATTCCCATTAAAATTCTAATGCTTTAAATTTACTCAAGGCTATAATACATTAAGCAACTGTCTAATGGGGTTCTTCTATAATGATTCAACAATGCATGTTTGGTTCTTTCTCTCTCTATCTCCCTCTCCCACCTCCTCCATCATTAACTATGTTCTTGGGAGGGTAAATTAATCTCTGTGCCTCAGTTTCCTCATCTCTACAATGGGGACAATAATAGTACAATTGCTGTGAGGATTTTCTCTAATCCAGAATTTACATTGATCAAACTCTCAGACTGCAATCTCCAAATTATTATTGGTCAGATTATCTCTACAAAAACCTTGAAAGCCAATGGTTAAGAGAGACTAAGAAAGAAAAAAAAGCAAGCAGCACTTTCACATTTCCCCCCTTTTAACTTTTAAAGGAATCTTGACGTTTTGTGAACTCTTACAATGTTCCCCTCATTTTCCAGTCTTCAGTGGCTCCCCATTTTTCACAAAGTAGAAACTTGTGGCTTGATACTCAAGTATTTTATTAATTTTGTATCCATTCATTTTTCAACCCTGTTTTCCATCATATCCGTGTGCTTCATTCCAATGGATTGCTTACTATATTCTGAAATTTTACAACTTTACATGCATTTCCTGTTTTAACCTGACTGTTAAAATCACATTCATATTTGAAAACTCATCCCAGATTCTCTATTCACAGAGGCACAAAGACCTTTTCCAGCATTTACACACATCCATACACATTTCCCATCTTCTCCTCAGCAAACACAGAGGAATTAGTTATGCCCTCTTCATCATTTGTACTTCATAGCAATCTTGTGCCTCTATCATTGTGACTATTTGTACCTATATCTTTGTGCCACATTGTGACTATATCTTTGCAATACAGTCATTTATATTCTTCTCTCTCCTTTATTAAGTGTAAAATTGTTTGAAACAGAGATGATGCTCACTCATGTCTGTTTCCTTGGAAATGCCTACTGCAGTGACTTGTAATAAGTAAGACCATGATACATATTAGGCAACTAGAATTAAATTGAGCCATTCTTCTCCTCACTGGGCAATTCAGAATCCAACACTGTTCACACCCACCATTCCTCAATAATCAGCCAATTGTGTAAAGTGAAAACTTGGTCTATAGCCTCCCCCTCCTTCTTATTAGCTCATGTACTCAGCATCACGAGCCTATCTGCAGTATAAATTGCCAGAGGGGGAGAAAGGCTTTGATTATAGTTGTCGCTTTTTCTCTTTGTTGGCTTCCACAGGGTTTGTCTTGTTATTGAGGCATTCTCCCAGTAGTCATATACCCAGCTAGTGTTTATCCTTATAATTATTCATGTCATTAGCAAATTTATTTCACCTCTCATTAGAATACACTAAAACTAAAACATTCATACTAAAATAGAACAACAAAACCAATAAGACATCACATACAATCTACTTAGATAATCTGATAAGAGCAGAGGGGATTTAACTTCAAAGGGAGAAAGACAAGTCAAGTTAAGACAATTCTGCCAGGTAATCCTGTTACCTTTAGTAATTTGTTTGAAGATAATGTGAGTGCTAGTTCTGAAGCTGATGCTATGGAAAATGAAGTGAGAATTAATCATAGGAGGGTGTCATGGTGCTGGAGAAAGCAGAAACCAAGAGGTAACTGACATTTTTCTCAAAAGGGCCTCAGATTAACTATGCCCCCAGGGAGTTTGGGGAATTGTAACCAGGACTTAATACTTATAGTGACATTTCTTTGAAAAGAAAGTTTCATCATTCTTGCTATTTGGAACTCAGGAGTGGTATGCTTCCAGACCCTGTAGAAACTATGGCCCTTCAAGGGAGAAATAACTCAATTATTTTTTGAGATGCTTATGAAATCTTTCAGCAATATAGAGGCACTTTATTCATTCATCCAGTCTAAAAATATCTAAGGAGAATCTACTATATGGCCTGGCTCTCCTCTGGGGGCTGAGAGACAAAACATTAAGCAAAACAGATAAGACTCCTTACCTGTCAGGACTTCTTTCTAATGGTAGGAGACAGATAGGAAAATAATATAAATAAAATATACAATATGTTAGATAAAACACAAAAATTTCACTCACTTATTCAAACAGAATATGGGAGCTAAGCAGATATCTGAAGACGGTAGGGGAAACAGTATTTGTATAACTAGGAGAGGAGAATTTCATGCAGAAAAAGTATAGAGGATCTCAGTAGTGAGTATGATTGGTTTGGACAAGGAAAAGCAAGGAAGCCATTCTGACTGGAACAGAATGAGCGAGAGAAGAGTGGTAGGAAATGAGGCCAAGAGTTAAGGAAGACCCAGATCTTAGAAGGTTTTATAGGTTACTGTTGGGACATTGGCTTTGGTATGACTGATAAGAAAGTTTTGAGCAGATGAGTGATATGTATTTATATTTTAACAGGATTACTGTGTGTTTTGTTGAAAATAGGAAGGCAAGGTTAGAAGGTTATTACAATAATCTAGGCAAGAGAGGTGATTACCTGCACCAGCTTTGTACTAATGGAAGGGGAGAGAGTTTCTGGAATCTGGATTTGTTGATGGATCCAACAGGTTGATATGAAAAAGGATTTAACAATGGTTAGAAATTCATAGTTTGAATAATTAGCAGTGTTGATAAATGGAGTTTTAATGGACTAAGATGAAGGACACATGAGAGTAAAACAAGTTAGAGGGGAAAGAACTGCATAAGGTAGGAGTGCTTTGGGTTTGTGCACAGAACTACAAATAGTTTAGCTGACATAACGCATGGCGGGCATGAGGGGAAACCATAGGACATACAGCTGGACAAGTAGCATGGGATTATATTCCATGGGCAGTGGGGCCACTTTGGTGCTGGGTGCAGTTCTTGGGAGTCCTTTACAGTTTCCTAAAATCAGGGCTTATTTTCTTCAGTAAAAGAGTTCCACATGTGGCTTGTCACTTCACACCTCCAAGGTCGTATTTCAAACTCAAACAAAATCTCCCTGTCCACTTTAAAGGACACGTTCTGTTGAAAGACCCTAGGGACTCAGCCTGCTTTGCATTAGTGCCCCTTGGATGACTCTTCCCTGAAGCCTGGAAAGGGGGGAAGGAGGGCAGCTTCTCATCTATCCTGCTCTCTAATTCTTTTTGTTGCTATCAGAGAAGAGAAGAGTTATCCCACATTTCAGTGTTAATCAGTATAGAGAAACAGCTAAGAGGCAAAACCAAAATAAAGTCAAACTCCTAAAATCGGTAAAGAAATCTTACAAAAGTCTTCTAGGTATGGTCTCTGCGATATGGCACATCACTTCTGAGATAACCAGAAGTGAATTGCTGAGATAGCGTACTTTATTATATTCCCCAGTTTCCACATTGACTTGAGATACTCAGCTATAACTATATGATACGGTGCCATTTTTCTTATTATTGAAAATAATAATTCACTGAAATAGGGTGTTTTCTGAAATAACAGAGTTGTGTGACAAGACCCAGAAGCCAGTGCCACATACCACCTGGCTTATTGGAGAAGATGGGTTTCAGTGTCAGAAGCCCCTTGAGGAGTGAGACAGGTTGCTCAGGTAATGTGGGTGGGGTCCAGATTCAACCCCCTCCTTATTTTAGGCCACAGAACACTGACCAGACTCCAAGCATTCCTTAATAAATACTCTGACAGCTAGTTGAAGTTGAACCACAAGTGAGTAGAAATTTGTGATTTTGAAAAACTCATTCAAGTAGGTAGAATGGTTTAAAGTGTGCTGCTTTCAAAAGCAATTCAGTGTACCAAAACTTAAAGTCAAGGCAATGAAAGGTAATAGTCTTAGAACTGAAGGACCACTATTGTTGGGGGGAAAACTGTTTACTTTTACTTTTCATTCTCTGTCTGTCTCTGCTATTGATTTAATGTATGACCTTAGTCCAGGCAATTCACCTCCCTCTGTCTCATTATCTTTTGAACTAGAATAATAGCATCAATTTTCCTTTTAAGGCATGATAGGAGGAATAGGTGCTTATTATAAAGAACATTCAGTTACTAAAGCACTGCTTACATGAATATTTTCATGCATAATTTTGAAGAAACATTCTGAATTTCAAGCATTTGGATATGGCCTTGAAGGAACTTCTTAAGCTGTCTCTAGTTTAATAGGTAAATTTGGCTAAATCGCATCGTGCAGGCTTTTTTGTTGATTTGCTTTTGTTGTCACTGTGGCGAATAGTCATATGGTGAATAATCATGCTCACGGAAAGAAAGAGTACAGAGCCAAATCTCAAGAAGGGATCTAGGTTTCACTTAGCACATCATTCCTTTTTAAAACCCTTAGTAATGAAGTGATACAATATGATCTGCACGTTTTTCCTCAAAGCACTGTCTCCATTTCTGCCTTTCAACAATAAGAGCTAAATGGAAAAGCAGAAACAAACATTTAGTGAGCATTTACTATGCACTAGTGTTTTACATGGATTAAATCCTCACAGCATTGGTACTATTTTTCCCCCATTGTAGAGCTGAGGAAACAGGCACCAGTGGATTAAGTAATCTACCCAAGGTCACAGAGCAGGTAAATGGCAGAGAGGAGATAGAATGAGAGAGATTGGTTGGGATAAGGTGGGGAGAAAGGGAAAAGAAAAGAGTATTAAACTGCTTATCACATATATGTTTAATAGATGCTTGTCCCTTTCTCCCCTACCTGCCGCATTCCTTTCTACACACATATTACTTTATTAGGTAATTATTACTTAATTCATCCATCTATTTATTTGTAGCCATCATCTTTTGAGTTTGACCCTATGACCACAATTGTGCTGATCACTTTACAGATTTTATTTCGTTGGCTCTTCACCATAGTTGTCCAAAGAGGGTCCTACATTTGCCTGTACTTTCTGGATGCAGAAGTATCATGAGCATGCAAAGTAAATTGTTCAAGGTTATAAAGCCAGAAAGTTTTATTAGCATTTCATTTTTGCTGAGTACCATTGGTGTGTTTATTTCTTTCACAGAGTACTGCTAAATTTGTTATGTTGGGCTAAGAACACAGAGATGGCAAATTCCTTGTGGGACAGAATCATGTCATGTATACCCACAGCCTTTCTTGTGTGCCTAGGTTAGCTGCATAATAAATTCTTGCTGAGTGAGCTTGGAGTGAACATATTCCCTCTTACATAAACAAGGACAGTAATTTTTAAAAAATGTTTAAATAATTTCCTTAACATCTAGAAGATTAATATTCTAGATCATTCAAACCATAACCCACCTGAAAGTGAAAAGTTTTTTATTCACATAAGGACACGAGGCTCTACTGGGGCTGCTGTGGGCTAATCCACATGTATCATTGCTCTATGGATACAACATAACTAATATGTAGAAGAGTTTTCAGAACCGAAGTGTTTTATACAGGAAGAAATTTTGGGAAAATGCTGTTTCAACACCTCATCATTCCTTTCTCGATAGCTCAAAGTCTTTCACTTTTTCTCTGGCAGAAACAGAAATTGGGAGTATTAAGCTCTTCTTAGGGACTTTTCAGATCTTTATAACTTAACATTTAGTAACAAATGATATACCAGCCAAATAATGATATACCCGTTTAAAGAGTGGATGAAAGTCTGCACCCTGTCCAACATTTCTAAAACATTACACATTTGGTAAATGGATATTGCCTTTATGTAAACCATTTTAATTAATTAGCCTTCATTTTTATATACTGTATACATATAGCCAATTAACTATATATCTATATGTATCCATTTATCTGTATATGTATCTATCCAGATATATATCTATATGTATCTGTCTATATCTGTATCTGTGTCTATGTCTATCTAGTACAAATGAAATGACCACAAATTAAGGCTGAAATCATTTATAAACTATAACACTAAGGTCTTCTGTATCTATAGTAAATGATAGGTGAAACAAGCGTCACCAGTGTACACAGGATCAGTGTTCACTTGGAAAAAAAGAAAGAAGCAAGAGATTGTGCAAAATTTCCCTGAGCATCAGTTATGCCAAAATGATTTTATAGCATGTAGAAAACTGATCTAATTGTGGCTTAACAGCCACTAATGACTGGTAAGGGCTCCATTCGATAACAAGTATCCCTGGCATTCTTGCTTTAGAAACTACTGTAGGCATAGCTTATTAAGGAATTAGTCCCTGACCAGGTGAGGACTAAAAGCTCAATCATTGCATAATGAAACAGTTATTTTCATGTAGCTGCAGGAAAATCCAGTAAATCTAAAAAATTTGGGAGGCAATGTGTGGAGGCAGGCAAATGGAACATCTAGTACATTTAAGCTACATAATTTGAGATGAATGGTGTCCACTGGGAACCTGAAAAGACTGCAAACCTCAGAACTAGGTGTATAGTGGGTATGAGCAAGAGTAACACCCCCGTTTGTACTTTGTGTCTGATTGCTGCGTTGCATGTGGGGAAAGATTTATAAAGTTCTCCTGTGACTGCTCAGCTAGAATCTGTGGACAGAATGCCTCTTATAGATGTCATACCACTGACCACATAAGCGTGCATGCATGCACGTGCACAACCACACACAACCACACACACACACACACACCTGGTGAGCCTTAGTAATGCTTCTCCATCAATAATAGGTCCTAGCAATAATTCCAGAGGTAGCAGGGCAAGTATTCCATATGAGCACTTTATTTGTGGCCAATTTTAATGTTATCCATGTCTTCTTGTCTTGATAGACTGCATGGTTAACATAGAGCAGCTTCGGGGTCCTAATGGCCATGTAATAGAGGAACAGTTTCCATCTTTTAAATTCTGCTTCTACAAAACAGTGGCATTTTCTTCATGAAAAGGTATAAGGAAATAAGCTAAAAATAAGATACCCCTTCTGAAGAACTGGCCAGTGAATGTGACTCTTGAAGAGAGTTCTCCAAAAGCATTTGATATCACACAACTGCTCCGTAGGACATGTCCTGATTCAAATGTTTTAACACCTGAGGTGAAACGTGCCTTCTGCATTCACAGTCTGGTCTAGGTGCTTTCATTCTGAGCTTACAGAAAAATTCTTTCCAAAAATACCATTTGAAAAGAATATTGCTACCTATACCATGACAACACAAAGGTTTCTTTATTAAATAGCTGCATGGGAGGCTTCATCCATGATCTTTTTTGTTTCCCCCCTTTTTCTTGAGCCCTTACTGAATTACATATAGCCACTGGGCTGTAGGATGAGAAAATGAGTGAAGGTGGCTCATGGTTTGTGTTTTGAAAAGTTCCATCCCTTTGTCTCCAACCCCATACAAAAACAATAGCAACAAGAGCTCTACACGGTATGTAAATGACTTCCTTTATTTCACCAGAAGATGATCAAATCCATGGGTTTTATTATTCATTGAATATGTAGCACATGCAGTACTAGATCGGACTAAGTACTAGACAAGCAGACTAAGACAGTGATGAAGGAATGAGCAGTTCAGAGATACCAAAAAATAATAAAACGCATTGTTTTCAAAATATTGATATTTCAGATTTCAAGAAATTATTACAGGAAAATTCAAACTTGTTTGATTTTCTTACATTTATTTTACAACTCCGTATTTTTTTAAGTATCAGATTTTGCCCCATAATTCTATCAGAGTTTAGGGACCCTTAATTTCTTAATATGATCCTATTACCCACCACAGTAGACTTTGTAGGTCCTTCTTTGCAATTAGATGTGAATATCAAATCTAAGCTCAATATTCTATGCTTTATTCTATTGCCTCACAAGTCCCTATCCCCCTGTTTTGTTATTTCCCCCTCTTTGATAGACTCTGTAGATCATACCATGCTTCCTTTATGGGCTTTATCACACTACATCTGCTTAAGTGAATGTGATTTTTCTCTGCAACCTACCCCTTTAATATCCTATTTAAAAATTCTGAAAAGTCATTCCTTTTGAAAAAAAATGTAACTGAATTGATCAGATAAAGCACAACTTTGCTCTATCCATTATGGCCAGGCAGGGCTATATTTTGGTTGATGAACAACCAAATAAAGTATGATAGTATAAGTAACCAGTATTATATGTATATACACAGTGTGCTACGGGAGCCCAGGGAAAGGGGGATTATCAACAAGGACTTTGACTGTATGAACAGAAACTGACTCTGGCTTGCTGTAGGGGGAGACATTAAAAAGAGAGTAAGACAAGGTAAAGGCTGGAGGACAAAGCTTGGAAACTGGGCACAAAATAGGCATGCAAAGACCATGCTGCAGAAAAAAAATTCTGGTCTTTTGCCCATTGCTCCCCTTACAGTCCATCTGATCTGTGAAGTTCTTTGCGTCCCTCACTCAAAATCCAAAGTGCTGGGAACTAGGGTACTGGGAGCTTAATCAGTCTTTGGTAATATACTTGTCCTTGGGCTGCATGGGTGGGGACAAGGAGAGTTTGGCCTGCTAACTTCAGGTTGTAAGAGTGAGAGGCAACAGAAGCAACCACTGGGGATCCCTTCCCCCAAAATACTATGCACAATGATGAATTATCTTTTTTTTTTTTTTTCTAGGAGAGAGAGAGACAGCGTGAGCAGGGAGGGTCAGAGAGAGGGAGTCACAGACTGAAACAGGCTCCAGGCTCTGAGCTGGCAGTCAGCACAGAGCCAGAGGCAGGGCTCGAACCCACGAACCGCGAGATCATGACCTAAGCGAAAGTCGGATGCTCAACCGACTAAGCCAACCAGGTGTCCCTGGTGAATTATCTTAAAAGAAGAGCAAGGTGCTAATAGACAGGTTAGGAATTTGGATGTTGATCAGCCAAAAAACTAATAGATGTCTGTCTTTTCAGTTAGAGAAAAGACCTACAGGGGATGCGGCCCTCAGGAAGTATTATTTAAACTGACAAGTCAGGGTTTGCAAATGGAAGGAAATGAAGAACATTTTAAGTGGAAAACATAGTGTATGTAGAGACATAGAAAGCCCAGCATTTTCAATAACAGGAATATATTTGCTATGGTGAGAGTGTAGTCTGCATGTGAAACAGTTGAAGGAGGTGAAGCTGGAGAAATAAGAAAAAAAAATCACAGAAATAAAAATTAAAATGTATTGTTGTGGCGGTGTGGAATCCACAAAGGATTTTAAGTAAGGGCTTGTCAAAGTCAGACTGGTGTTTTAGAAAGACTACTTGAACTTCTGTGATTCTCTCAAATTTAATGATGTTTCTTCAGACTATGGTTACAGATGTTAAAAGTGGCAACTTCATGTCTGTTTTACAGTTTATATTCTCTGAATTGTTTGTTTCATTTAGACACTCACCTTTCTGATGTGCAAACTTGATATTAACATTCAAAAGACCTTACTTAGTGTCATGTAGCTTGTTTTGAGTATTTGTTTTCTATTGCTGCTGTATACTTTACCACACACTTCGTAGTTTAAAACCATGCAGATTTATTATCTCCTAGTTCTGTAGGTTACAGGTCTGAAACACAATGGGTCTTAGTGGGCTGAAATCCATTCCTTCTAGAGGCTCTGGGAGAACATAATTGTCTTGCCTTTATAGTGTTGAGAGGCTGCCCGCATTCTGCCTTCTGTGATCCCCCTTGTCTATTTTCAAAGCCACCTGTAGCTGGTTGAGTACTCTCCCTCTGCTTCTGTCTTTGCATTTCTTCTTCACTTACCCACTTCCAAGGACTCTTTTGATTACATTGGGTCTACTGGCTAATCTAGTATAAGTGTCCTATTTTAACATGCTCTGATGTGCAACCTTAATTCCCTCCTTTGCTTTGCAAAATAACATATTCACAGGCTCTGGGGACAAGGATGTGAATACCCTTGCAAGGCCAAAAGGATACTTTGCCAAATATCCTCACCAGCTGAGTCTCAGAATTTCCATGATGCAGTCACAGGAGCAAATCTGCCTCCCTAGTTGTTGAGCATTTAGGCTGTGTTAGGTCCATGATGCTGGATGGAAGTTCTTCAGCTCCCAGGTCTGTTTGTCTCCTTCTGCATCACAATCATTCATAATCTTCCTGGCCTATGTCTTTTGAGGAGGTGCAGGATACTGCCATAAAGTCTTTTCATAATTACAAATGATCTACAGACTAAAAGAAAGGCCCTTCCAGTAAGCACTCTTATGTAATTCTTACACCAAAGCTTTGAAATGTCTTTTATTTTTGCTATGTTGCTGTTTTTCAGATGAGGAAGCTCATGTTCAGAGAAGCTAAGGACAGAGCTAATAGAGTTGGGGCCAAACTAAAACCCAGGCCTCCTGTCATCACACTGGTTCTGGATCTGTCTTGCTTCCCCCCCACCCCTGTAGCAGCTTCTCCCGGGTATTTGGCTGCTGGGCTCACATATTAACTTGGTTCCTCAGTAGAATCCCTGCCATTCACAAAGGATCCTCATTATTTCCTACCCACATGTTCCAAACCCCATGTGAACGTCTCCTACCATTAGTAATTCTCTCTGCCCTGCCACGGCCCTCAGTAGCCTTTCTCCCCAGAACTGCCGGGGCCTGCCTTTGCAGGTGAATGGATTTGTTCTGGCTCCAGCCATGGTCTTTTCCTCTTCAGATGGGAGGAAGAGAGGAAAAGGAGAAGGGAGGGGGAAGCAGGTCCTCTCGGAGATGTGGAAGCTTTAGTGCTTTCCTCTCAGTGATACCTGCTGTTTTGCTTTTGTTAGAAATCACCACCAGCCTGGCAATATCAACCTGCAGTCTACAGTCACAATCAGATCACACTCTTATTTCCTGGGATTCTGAGAGGGACTGAGGCTTCAGAAAGTTATAAATATAACACTTTACAAACTGAACTCGATGCCCATGGAGAAACCCCCTGCAATTAGCAACAGGACCTTGTGCTGATTAGATAGAAGGCTTTCAAAGAGTTCAGAACATGTGTTGTCAGGGGTTTATCACATATCCCCTGTGCTTCCTCAGATTGCTTCAGCAGCACAAAAGACATTAGATACAAGTTGGGTCTGTCTTTAATGACCCCACTTTAAAATTATATTTGTAAAGTATTTTAAAAGTTTCAGACTCCTTTTACTTACATGACTTCGTTCCATGCTCACAGCATCCTGAGCAGCAGGCCAGGCAATAGCAGGTGTCCTTTTACATGGATGAAGATATTGAACACCCCTCCCCTTCCCCTTACATAGCTGATAAGTGGCAGAGCCAATAATAGAATCCAAGGTCCAGGTTCTAATTCAGTTCTTACTTTCCTACACCATATTGTTCTCATCACTAGCTTCTCTTTCTCTCTTGCTCTCTCACTTGCTCGCTCTCTCTCTCTTTCTCTCGATCTCTTGATGCCTTTCCCACCTCACGGGAAGGGGCTTAAGGGAACTAAACTGGCCATCAAACTCTACCTTGCAGGACTGTCTTTTAAAATAAAGCTTTCAGTGACAACATAGTTATCCAAAGTATATTTGCATTAGCTTGGTCCTTTGTTCTCTATAAAAATTCTTCCTTTTCCAATTACTGGCATAATCAATAAATCTGTATTGTCTGCCAACTTTGTAATGGCACTGTACTAAGTGCTAAAAGGGATTGCTAAAGGGAAAAGGGAAGGTTACTATTGTTACAAGACTCTTTTTGAGTGGGGGGAGAAAAAGCGGAATGTGAGAGAACCATTACATTTTTAAAGAAACACTTGTTGGGGCGCCTGGGTGGCTTAGTCGGTTAAGCGTCTGACTTTCGCTTAGGTCATGATCTCACGGTTTGTGGGTTCGAGCCCCGCGTCGGGCTCTGTGCTGACTGCCAGCTCAAAGCCTGGAGCCTGTTTCGGTCTGTGACTCCCTCTCTCTGACCCTTCCCTGCTCACGCTGTCTCTCTCTCTCTCCTAGAAATAATAAATAAAAAAATAAAAAAAAATTAAAAAAACACTTGCTGATTATAAGTGCAATGGGGTTCAAAGAATGGAATTATAGAAATGGGGCTTGAACTGAGCTTGAAGAGTTTAAGGAGGAAGGAGGAAAACTGACTTTGTTTTAGTTCATTTCATTTTTGTTTTAAGATGGGGAATAACTTTAACTAGTATCTGAAAGAGATCAAGTCACTACAGCCATCCTGAGGCTCTGGCAGCTTTCTGATTTTGAGAAACCTTGACCTTAGATCCATCTTCTCACCTTCAGATGGATGACAGAGCTTCAACTTTGCCCCTGGAGTCTTGCCAGTAGTGAGTCCGCCAACCGCTCAGTTTTCAATGTGAGTCCAAATGATCATTCTGCCTCTGTACCAATGCTTCTGGGTCCTGATATATACATATTCTTATAGGGAATAAGACAGTTTTCATATAAGACAATAGCCTACTTTTGAAAGGAAAATAAACATGTATGTTAAGTAAAAGCTTTGTTATACACAACCTCTCTAAAAAGTCTTGGTGCATTTATCCTATGGAGGCTCCTAAAATGTTTGTAATCTATTTTTCTTCCAGACCCATGGAAGATTGTCACTCATTGCTCCCTTCTTGAAATTGAATAGAGTGGTTCTGGCCAATGTGTTATAGGCAGGAGTGACATGAGTGGCATGTGTCACTTTTAGATCAGGGCATTTCATTCTTACACAGACCCTCGGATATTCTTCTTCACCATGCCCTGACAACTTGCAAAATCCATCTTAATTCCGGGAGGAGGAATCGATGGAAATGAGCTTCTTTTCTAGGCGTGGCTAACAGTTACTGTGAATGAAAAATGAAACTTTGCTGCTTAAACCCCTAAAATGTTGGGGTTAATTTGTTTTGTGGCACAACCCAGCCAATTCTGAATACCTGACTTGGGTTGTTTTTGAAAGAATAGGTGAGATAAATTCAGTCTACTTCAAATCAGTGTCTGATTCTCACCAGCCCCTCTTTATTTTCCTGAAGAGTCCTTGACTTGTATGTTCATTCTAGTGTTAACCTTAAGAGTGGAAGAGCCAGTTATTTTATTAGCAAAGATGAGTTTACTCCAGAATTCCACTTCAGGACAAGCAAACTAGGGAAGAACTATAGGCAAGTTGACAAGATAGGGGGAAGGGTTGTGGTTATTTGTTACTGACTGCAAACGGTGGTTAGTGCATTGTTGCTGGGGTCAGGGATGGATCTTTGTTCTCTCTGCTGCTTACGCATGCTGCCATGAGTGGTACACGTTAGAGAGCGCCCCCTTCAGGGCTCCTGGGCTCTATTTTAAATGAGATTTCTTTTACTCATTTCCAAAAGAGGCATAATGGGTCCAGAGTGTTTCTCAGCCTCTATTCAGTTGGCAGTGGTCAAGAGAATTATCATATCAAAGAATTTGGACCAACCCATGGGAAGCTGAACTGTGAAGCACAGGGTCAAAATACACACACCTCTGTGGACCACCTGAGCAATCGTATATTGTTCCATGTTTCTAAATCAAATGGGCTCATCTCTCTTTCTGCCTGCTTGTAGGAAGTACTGGTTACCAAATGTCCCCAGGAGGAAGTTGGCCAAAACAGAAAACCAACTTTTCCAAATGGGCCAATATATGTAGGCTGAAGAATGGAAAACTTTAAAGTTCTTATGTTCTTTTTCTTTCCCACTTCCTCACAGTACACTTCCTTTTACTCTCCCTTAAAGTTCTTGCTGCTCTTGCTTGTTAGATACCATCTTCATTATTAGAGTACACTTTGTTGCCATAGCAATGCGTTCTTACTCTCACATTTTATTGCACTTAGAGTTGCTACAGGCAAAAGATAGTGGGGAGGGGAGAGCATGATTTTATTTTCTTTCAAGTAGCCAGGCTTTCTCTTGATCTGAGAAATTGTTAACTCCCCCCTAAGAGGGAACAGTCTTCTAGCCAGGAATAGCGCGGGTGGGGCATTGCACAAAAAGACAGATGGTTGCTCTCTAGGCTGCGACGTGCACAGGGCACAATGCTGGGGACAGGTAGGATTACATCATTCTCGAATTAACTCCTTCCTTTTAGGCTTAGGCATTTATACTGAGAGAAATGAAAAAAAGTAACTAGGCCCTCCATCAGTGATACAGATCAAAAAAGCAGCAGAAATTGGTAGGTTGTACTAAAGTGCCTTTCTAAGTCACGAAGTACAGGGTTTCAGGGTGAATGAGAACCCAAAAGTTATAATAATGATAACAATACTATCTTACCTGTGCACAGTGCCTTTGTTTAACATATATTTATATGCATTGCCTCATTTTTCTTTTCTGTTGATAATTGGTACCCTCTAAATAAAGACTTCTCCAGTTTTAAAAATAATGTAATTTATTGTCAAATTGGCTAACATGCAACGTGTACAGTGTGCTTTTGGTTTTAGGGGTAGATTCCATGGTTACATACAACACCTGTGCTCATCCCAACAAGTAACCTCCATTTTTCATACTGATGTCCTGATTCGTCCATTTTGTCAGCCTTCAACAAATACTGCTATACCTTTTACTGAATTATAATTTGTATTGAACGGACAGCATCTTAAACTATCTAATTGTGCTATTTTGTCTTCAGCTATCTAATGCTGCTACTATTTTACTTTATGCACGGCAGTCTTAGCCCACCAGACTGGTTTGGCTATTTGAGAATGCATTCTTAGACAGCTCTTGTGTCCCACAGGGGGACCACTCTAACATGAGGCATTCTGTAGACTCTGCAAACTGACCAAGATTCAGGTTTTCATACAGTATTGTGACTTTGGATTAGACGCTTAGAACTTTGAAATCATCTATGTGTCACCAGGCAACAACTTCCGTTATTTGTGTATTAAAAAGTACAATTAAATTTTTCCTCTCTCAGTATATTAAACATAATCAAACTTTATAAATGCTTCTTAAATATTTTTGCAGGAGAAAAATCTGCCACTTTCAACTGTAATTTTTAAATGCTCAATATGTATAGACAAGCTGCTGTATTTTATATAAATGAATGTATTCATAGAACAAACTTTAAATTTCAGAAAACAACACAGATTGTAGGGGTTTAAATTCCTGTTCATATTCCAGTAGAAATGAGTAATGTGTCCATTTTGGGAGTAGTGGCAAATGATTGAGGAGGAGTGCACTTCTACACTTGCTTGAAATTGCTATTTTGTGGAGAAGCATTTGTGGTCTGGTGACTCAAGACTGAGAGATAGGTAGCTACCCATTTTCTATTCTGAATTCAGCAATTCTAAATTGCTCCATCTGTCCTGTACTCATGCTGAGATCTTGTCTAGGTAACACTGCCCTCTGCTGGGGGAACCAGAACTCCTTTAATCCAGCTCCAAGGTGTTGTGGAATTTTGACTCTGAGTTTTGAGGGATTATTTTACAGATGAAGAAGCTGAAAGCCAGAAAATATAATGGTCAGGTCTGTGACTCTTAACAGTTTATATCAGAGACCAGTAAAAAACAAAAATTTTGCCTTCCACACTCTTACCTGGCTAACAGTCCTCCAAAAATACACAGTAGAACTGTGGCTCTGAACACAGCACGCAGCTAAACCTATGAATGTATTACTTGTCCAGGTAGAAATATTTGTTAAGTAACCAAATGTCTATTGCTGCATGAATTACCTGTGCTATTTAAATATAGGTCAGGTGAATTACTCAAGATTTATCATACGCCTTTGTATTGTTCTTAAAACCGTCAGAGAACACCATTGTGAGTTTTTTTATTCTGTCTTTTAAAAAGATTTCCCCATTTGCTGTTTCAACAGGAATGTATCTTCAGATGGAAATTTGCCCTAGGGGGCTATGGAGTTTTTGTTAAGGGCACATTTTAAAAGCAAAATTTTTCCACCCAGAAGATCTTAGTCAGTGTCCTCCTTCTTTTTCACCTATTTTTATAAGGCATTACGTGTTAAGCTCTACTTCTGTAGAGTTGCCCAATGAAGAGTTAGAGGAGGCAGCCATCACACAAGAAGGGGGGATTTGAGGGGCCAGAGTACCCCTTTCCCAAGTTACAGTAACTCCTTCCCTCTTAATAATTCAAGTCTGTAAACTTCCTCTTTCTAGCATACACTTAAGAATCTAGAAGCAGATAATCAAGGAAGCAAAACTCACTGTTACCTAGAGCTCCCTTTCTTCAGTGACACTCACTCCCTTACGTAATGTCTTTATTCTCCTCTTTCACACAAATTCCTTAAAATTGTTTCAATTATATGAAGGCAGTAAATGATGGAGTAGGGGCAGGTGTGTGGCGGGATGAGTTGTTACAGACATCCACACACATGTAGTCCAGAGTAATAGCTTGTGGCATGACGAAAAAGAAGAAACAAAGGAGTAGACATAACTAAATGTATTGGGGTATTAAGATCACTAGCAACCCTTGGTAAGAGAACAAAATTCACACTCACACCACTCAGGATAATCTAAATAGCTAACTTTATAATAATGACAAAGGCTGTTAAATGGTGTTTCATTTAGTCCAATTTACAGGGAAAAACAGCTCTAGAATCTCTGTTTATTTAGATTTCTATTCAAGAACAGTTAAACTTAATAGGAAATTCATGAATTCATCCTCAACTATTCAGGAAATTCAACTCTCCAAAAAAAGCCATGAGATTAAGAGAACTTGATGATTTTTTTCTCCTGGCTCTTTGGAATTCCCATATGAAAAAAAATTGTTTTATTCTGGCCATTCAACAAAAATATAGAGAGTGCTTAAGCTAAGTACCAAGGAGTGTTCTAGTCACTAAAGATGCTATAGGTATCAAACTGACAGAAATTTTGGTCCTCACTGAGAACCAGTTGAGGAAGCAAACACAATAAACAAAATAAGTAAATACATACAGAATATGAAGTGGTAAAAAAAAATATTCTTTAAGGAAATATAAGAAAAGGCAAGTACCAGTGAGGCTGGAGAGAAGTTGCAATTTTAAATCAGCCAATGAGGAAAGTTTTCCCTGAGAAGTGCTGTAGGGAGGAAAACTTAAAGGAGATGAGGAAGCAAGCCATGCAAGTGTCTGGGGGCAGACTCTCATTACATCATACACCCTGATATAATGCAGTCCCTCCATTATCTCAAATTTAAACTCTACTCTCCGACCATTATCTCTTTTATTTTCAGTTCTCTCTTCCTTCTCCCTGACTCCAATAATCCTTGGATCTGATGTTGATCTTACCTCCTTTTCACTCTCTCATTCTCCTCAGGCCCTCACTTTCCTTTAAATTCCATGGTCAACCATTATTACCCCTCCCAACACTTATCCTAAATTCTCTTGCCCCTTCTCACTTCTCTGTCCTTACTTACTAAAACCTTAGCCATGTTGATTTACAAATTATCTTCTATTCTGTGCCTATAGCTGATCTCTGAATTAAAACCTTTAACCTCAACTGGGCTTTCAAAACTGCTCAGAAATCATACCACAGAATTCCAGCCCATTTCTTCTTCCAAAATCCATGGGGTGCCTGGGTGGCTCAGTGGTTGAGCGTCCGACTTCAACCCAGGTCATGATCTCATGGTTTGTGGGTTTGAGCCTGGCATCGGGCTCTGTGCTGACAGCTAGCTCAGAGCCTGGAGCCTGCTTCGGATCCTGTGTCTCCCTCTCTCTCTGACCCTCCCCTGCTCACGCTGTCTGTCTCTCTCTCTCTCAGAAATAAATAAAACATTACAAATTAAAAAAAAACCCCAAAATCCTAAATAAATATTCTACACCCTTTCCTTTCTTATTTGAACTCTAACTCATTCTCAGTGCTATGACCATGCTTCCTATTCACTAAGAAAAAGGAATCAATGAGAAGAAAACTGTAAGCCCCACTACGATACCCATTGAGCTACTAGCATCATTGCTGTATTCTGTCCTATTTTAGTGGATGAAATGTCTGTACAGCCATTGCCAACTATTTTGGGCTCCCTATCTTACCCTTTTCTTCAGTCTACACACAAACATGCTTGTTAGCTCTCTTCTTAGCTACCAGCTCATTTATTTGCTCCTTTACATGAAAACTCTTCGACAGAGTTGCCTATACTCAGTTTGTCTAATTTCTCTGCTTCTCATTCTTCTCTTGAAATGACTCCAGTCAGGCTTTGCTCTCAGTAGCCTCCTAAAACCACTTTCTCAAGCTCACCAGCAACCTCTGCTTTGCTAAATCCAGTTACTAGTTTTCAGTCTTGTTCTAGATTGACTCATTTGTACTATCTGACTTTTCAGTATCTATTTGACTTTTCATCATCTGTCAATGCTTCTGTTTATTACCTGTCACCTGGTAGGTCCCAAAGTGATTTTGATGGAAATGCACTGGAGACTGGAACCCTAAATCTATGGGGCACTATAATAAAGATCACAGTGGTATAACTCTTCACAGTTTCAAAATATTCTATATCCCATCTACTTTAATATTTACAGTAATCCCCAAAGACTTTTTTTCCAGATGAGAAATATTAAGAAGGAAGAAGTGACCATGATTGGATTACACACATTTATATAACTTTGCAGAGGCAGAAGCAAGCCAGTGCTGGGCATTGGATAGTAGGGGTTGAGTGAAATTGAGCAGTGCAGAGTGCTGAAGACCGAATCCTGCCACCGAAAGGGGAGGATTTAAAAAAAATAAAAAAAGAATGGAAGAGACTAATTTTATCCTATTTGTCATTTTATGCCAGACTATTTTAAAGTATAGTCATGCACACAGAACATGCTTGTTAGTAATACAGAAGAATCCTTAAGCTTTTTTATTTGCTCCTTAAAAGTCATCTTCGCTCAGAGCCTTTACTCCTATACTCAGTTTGTCTAATTTCTCTGCTTCTCATTCTTCTCTTGAAATGACTCCAGTCAGGCTTTGCTCTCAGTAGCCTCCTAAAACCACTTTCTCAAGCTCACCAGCAACCTCTGCTTTGCTAAATCCAGTTACTAGTTTTCAGTCTTGTTCTAGATTGACTCATTTGTACTATCTGACTTTTCAGTATCTATTTGACTTTTCATCATCTGTCAATGCTTCTGTTTATTACCTGTCACCTGGTAGGTCCCAAAGTGATTTTGATGGAAATGCACTGGAGACTGGAACCCTAAATCTATGGGGCACTATAATAAAGATCACAGTGGTATAACTCTTCACAGTTTCAAAATATTCTATATCCCATCTACTTTAATATTTACAGTAATCCCCAAAGACTTTTTTTCCAGATGAGAAATATTAAGAAGGAAGAAGTGACCATGATTGGATTACACACATTTATATAACTTTGCAGAGGCAGAAGCAAGCCAGTGCTGGGCATTGGATAGTAGGGGTTGAGTGAAATTGAGCAGTGCAGAGTGCTGAAGACCGAATCCTGCCACCGAAAGGGGAGGATTTAAAAAAAATAAAAAAAGAATGGAAGAGACTAATTTTATCCTATTTGTCATTTTATGCCAGACTATTTTAAAGTATAAGACATGCAATTAGAAAAGTTTAAAGTAATACAGAAGAATCCTTAAGCTTGATTTTAAGGATAAAATTAAAAGTCATTGGGCTCTGCCTTTACTCCTAATGAGAAGTCACCAACACTGCTCTGATTTACAATTTTTGCTCACTTCTTGCAAATACCCATTGATTACAAAAAAAGTACAAGGACTGTAATGGGCTGAATATTTGTGTCTCCTCCAAATTCACAAATAAAAGTGATTCCAAGAGACACTGGTTACCATCTCCACTACGTGAGGATACAGAGAGAAAATAGCCATCTTCCCAAAAGAGGGTCTTCATGAGAACCCGCCCATGCTGGCCCGCACATCTCAGACTTGTAGCCTCCAGCCAGCTAAGGAATTAATTTCTGTTGTGTATAAGCCATTTAGTCTATGGTACTTTGTTATGGGGCCAAATTGACTAAAACAAGGACTTTTCAATTTAATGTCTGTCTTAGGCCATTTAAGCTGCAATAAGAAAAATACCAAAGACTGAGTAGCTTAAACAATGGAAATTTATTTCTTGTAATTCAGGAAGCTCGGAAATCCATGATCAAGGCACTGCCATATTCATTCTCTGGTAAAAGGTTGCTTCCTGGTTCATAGACTGAGTACTCACAGGGCCCAAGAGGAGGGGATTGCCCTGTGGTCTCTTTTATAAAGGCACTAATGCCATTCATGAGGGTTCCACCATCATGACCCACTCATCTCACAAAATCTCCACCTCCAAATACCATTATGATGGGGATTAAGTCTCAACACATGAATCTGGGAGGAACACAAGCCATCCATAGCAGTGAACAATATTTTTTTCAATATGAGTCTTTCATATTGCAAAAGGATCTAAAACTCTGGAGTTCTTCAGAGAGAATGATGTGAGAAGGTTGCCACCACCAGTGTGTGTCTTCAGACACAAACAAGCCTAAGCAATACCTAAGACACCATAAAAGGCTGCTTGTTAACCACCCCCAGGTCCATCTTCCCCCTTTTCACCTCTCTGTCTGTCTCTCTTTCATGCCCAAGTAACCAGTGTCTCTTGTATGGAAACAGTTGTATTTTAAGCTGGTAACCATTCCACGGAGCATCCTCCACACAGATTAAACCTTTGTCTTTCTTTGATCTAAAGCTGATAGAGGAGAACACTTAGATGAACTAAATAATAAAGAGATCCCATTACTGTCATTTACTTCCACACATAGAAAGATAAAAAGGCCATCCTCGCATGAAATTGTAATGCTGATTACCTTTCTCTGTTCACTTTAAATCCAATCACTTAGCACAATCCATCAGCATTCAAATACATGGAAGATTGCAGTTACGTAAATTGAGACAACACAATTCAGTGCCTTGACACTGCTTTGCTATCTATTACGGGAGTCATAATCTGCCCTATTAGAGGAGGGATGGTGTGTTAACCTAAATACTCCTCAAGGGACTGGGCTGCTTTTCACAAAGTTTTGCGTTTTTTTTTCTAATTTAAATTATTTTATTTTCTGCATTCCGTAAGCGTAGAAAGCGAATCATTGATGAGAGTACTGTATCCACTCTGGATTCTGCCTCTTGCCCACCAATTAAAATTTTACTTTTTCAATTCTTTTTAAGATGTTTGATTTTGAGGGGCTCCTGGGTGGCTCAGTCGGTTTAGTGTCCGACTTCGGCTCAGGTCATGATCTCACAGTTAGTGGGTTTGAGCCCTGCGTTCGGCTCTGTGCTGACAGCCAGCTCAGGGCCTGAAGCGTGCTTCGGATTCTGTGTCTGCCTCTCTCTCTGATCATTCCCAGCTCATGCTGTCTCTATCTCTATCTCTCTCCCAAAAATAAATAAAACATTAAAAAATTTTAAAAAAATGATGTTTGATTTTGATACATCTTCAGTGCTTTAAGTAATTTACTTCTCTGAATCTAAGTCTCATTACATATAAAAGGATGATAATAACACCCACCTTATTGGATTATTATGAGAACTAAGTAAGATAATATGAGTCACTCTAACTAGTCTTCTCTTTCCCTCACCTGGGGTTACCCCAGAAGTGTCCATGTAAGAATCAAGGATATGTTTCATTTACAAATGCATATTTCCTTATGTTATCCCCCATACACATCCTTTCATTCATTCAACAAATATTAAACATCTCTTATTTGCCGAATGTTGATCTATGTTTCTTTGGACTAAATAAAACAAAATCCTTGCCCTCAGAGAAATTCCATACAACTTTCAATTTTTTGTTTTGTTTTCACTCCTTTCCATTTCTCCATTCTATATAGAATATGTAATTACATGAACAATAATCAGACTTCTAATTCTTTTATTTAACAATAAGTTTTAAAAGTTTTCATGTTGCTAAACTGTCTAATTATAATACCAACATAATACTTCTTGGAGTTGATACACAATAATTCAATTGCCCAGTCCCCTAATGTTGGAAACAGCCCAGCACCCATCTCCAGCTATGATGAATATCCATGTATATTTACCTTCTTTTAGTGATTCCCTTTATATAAATACACCAGGGTGGAATCACTGGGTTAAAGTATAAGAACATTATTATATCATTAAGGTAAAGGTAAGAAAACAGTCCAACTCACCATTCTCTGTTGAATTCTCTCTACATAGTTCAATGATAGTATGTAATTTAATACTCAAATGTGTGAAACATACATAGAATGCAGCAGGAACTCAAATTACACTGAGTTAAGAGAGGAAGGAGTATAGAAACTAATTCTAGCTACACTTAAAAAAAAAAAAAAAAAGACAATCAAGGAGGGCTTTCCAAAATAGAGAATGTGGCCCAGTAGTGAGCAATAGATAATCAGAATGGGTAGAGTGTATTGAGGTTATGCAAAGGCCACAGATATAGAGTGGATAAATTTGAACATGAATTAATAAATAATGGAAACTCATTGTCATTCCTTCAACAGAAGAATGGCACAAAGAAAGCAGTGTTATATAATCTGTAAAAGCTATTATCTTGCTCTAGAGAAGCTGAGGAACCTGGATACTACACTGCATTTTACTGAGCTTTTACATCTGTTATTAAACCCAAAAGCTTACTCTCACTGTTCCTCAGGGCATGAGGGGAGAAAAAAAATACAAAAAACAAAAAACAAAAAAAACCTAAAACAGGATCAAGCCCAATGTGCTGATGGAAAATATCCTAAATGGGACATGCTCAGTCAGCACAGCTTGTTAGACCCTCAGATGATGAAGAAGCAGAATCAATAATCCCCAGGAAGGGATGACAGCTCTTTATGATGGAAAAGTTCTTCCAGCTCCTGGACTACCCAAATGCAGGCTCTCCATTCCAGGTAATTAGGCTAATACTTATTAAATGAGGTAGCGTTAATAATCCTCTGTTATTTCAGCCCAACTGCCATAAAGTATAGAGAAGAATATGTTGTTTTTTATCTATCTTTTCCTTGTATTTAAATCAAAGATTATTAAAATGGACAAACGGGGCAGTAGGCGGAAGAGTACACATGGCTTCCTTTGGAGGATTTGGGTGTGGTAGTAATTAGACAACATTCAGCATATTTGCCTACAGCTGGTAGAGTGGAAAGACGGATTCAAACTAGGTGAACATGTTTTGAGGACAGGACTTCTTCACTTGGTACTTGTTTATCCCCAGCTACCTGTAGTACAGTGCTTATATTGGTACCTGACACATGGTATGTGCTCAACCAAGCTTTGGCTAGTATGTGAAGGAACCATACCTAATAGTTGTTCATTAAATATTTGATGATTGCCTCTTTGCTTGGTTTACAAGTGTTTGGTCTTGTAAATTTTTGTGGCTGGAAGGTTGTAGAGAAAAAAAAAAAAGATTTTTCTTTACATTACAGTGAAGGAAGCTTTGGAGAGGAGGAGAAGAGGTATGAATTTCACCATAGGGAAATGTGCCCTATGGGCCATCATTATCTTAGGCTATTGGAAGAATAGTTTTCAAAGCCCTAATCTGAAATAGAGAGATAAATTAAGATGCCATTGTTCTGTACAATGTCCCATTTTCAAAGCCAAGCATAGGAACTAGTAGATATGATCATGAACATTTGATGAATGAATGATTGAATGAATGGAATCTGAGCCTTTCCTTCAGGGATTTCACAGTGAGGATATGAAACAGAATTCCACTAGAGAGTTGTACAAACTTAGAAATATTTTATAGCCTATTACTCCATTAGCAGTCAACTCTTATGGATAGTCCATCAGTGATGAATCCACCTACTGAGCCATTTTCCAGAATAGATACTTCAATGCCCATAAGGATATCTTGAAAAACTCTGTGATTAATTTCTAACTCTGTATCTAACACTATGTAGGTATTGCCAGAGAAATTTTAAAATAAACACAGAGAGAAAGAAGATCAAATAAGAACCTTTCATTCTTTGATGATTGCCCTGAAATACATGACCACAGCTTAGGAGTTAGCATCACATTTGTGAAATATAAATCTAGTTACAGCCCTAAAAGCTCTTGTTCTACAAAATTATCTGCAAGTATAGCTTGCTACTAAGATATCCTGGTACCCAAACCAGATGGCATAAGATTTGCTACCTCAAATATGCAGCACACATGTCTACTGACTTTTGTAAGTGAGTAACTGGAAATGTTAGGTAACAGTGCAAACAACATAAACACTCTTGAAGTCATAGAAAATTCTATGAAAATAAATAGCCTTCTAAAGATTTAAAATGTTTGAAGCCCCTTAAGAAATGGAACACATGCAAAACTAAATATAAGAAATGTAAAACGGGCCTTGGATTAACATGCTATAATGCAGCAGTAGCTGTAGTAAATGAATCCCTTGGTATCTGAATAATTAAGAGCCAGGGTTGGATTTATAATCTAGGACAACTAATACACAGAGCTGTAAATGCTGGTCTCACACTAGGAATTCAGCACAATTGTGTTATGTCTTCCTGTGGAGGTTTATGTTCTTTTCTGTTTTATTTTAGGACAAGAGAGTACATATGTAGGTGAATCAGAGATCTGTCCATATTTATAGTTTTATTTATTTTTGATACCACAGCTTACATTAGAATAGTTATCAAACATAGAAAAAGTTAATTTCCGTTTTGCATTCTTCATTTTCAATGTTTTAAAAACATTTCTGTAAGGAGGCTCCTGGGTGGCTCAAGTCGGTTAAGCATCCGACTTTGGCTCAGGTCATGATCTCAGGGTTCATGGGTTTGAGCCCCACGTCGGGCTCTGTGCTGACAGCTAGCTCAGAGCCTGGAGACTGTTTCGGATTCTGTGTCTCCCTGTCTTTCTGATCCTCCCCTGTTTACATGTGTGCTCTCTCTCTCTCTGTCTCTCTCAGAAGTAAATAAAACATTAACATTTTTTTTAATTAAAAAAATAAAAACATTTCTGTAAGGTATTACTCCATGTTCATCTCATCTTTGCTCACCAAATAGTTCCTGAGTCAATTCATTAAAAAAAAAGAAAAAACATTTTCTGAGTTCGCACTAAATGCAAAATGCCATGTCAGGCTTTGAACATGTAAAATGACTGACATGTAACCCCTGCCCTCTTGGAGTTCACAGTCTTTTGGAAAATCCTTTAGTTATTTGTAGTGATGAAGGAAGTAGTAGTATGTTTAGGTAAGGGCAAATCCTTTGGTGTGTTTGGTGTGGACATCAAGTATGAAGGAAATGTAGGAAATTAATCTGGAAAAGTTATTAGACAGTTTCCCATTAATGGAAGATCAATGGAGAGAATAATTTGGGTTTTGAACTGGAGTGCATGAAATAAGAAATAATCAAGCTATATTTTAAAATGATGACCTTGAAAGCCATAGAGAGGATGGATTAGAAGAGAGAAAGACTGAAGACAGAGAGACAGTTGGGGAAAATTTTTGCAACTTTCAAAGATACTGAGAGTTTTGAACTATGGCTGCAGATATGGGAATAGAGAAAATATTTGAGAAACATTTCTGAGACAAATTGACAACAGTCTTACGAAAGCAGTATCAATTAGTCAATCAGATGTATATGGATTATGACTAAGGATAGAAGAGTTGTTGAGATTCTAAACAGAAACAAAGTGAGAAGAAAAAAAAAAGAGGCTAAGGCTGAACTTACATAAGGCCTGATATTTAAGAGACCAAAAAGAGGAGGAAAAAGCCATTGAAGAATCTAGAAGGGAACTGTGAGTGATACTAAACACAGAGCACAATAAATTAAGAATTATTTAAAAGTAGAAGAGATCTTCCAAAGCATCTACGCTAATCTTGTTACTTTCATGGTGAGAAAAACAACTTGCCCAATGCACTTGCCCTATTGCACAGTTGAAACTTGAATCCAGTGTTTTGACTCCACAGCCAATTTTATTTCTATTATATTATACATCTTTCTTAATATTTAAAGATTAATGTTGACTTGCAATCAGATCTTTCTTTTCTCTCTTGAGCCTTATTTA
Source organism: Proteles cristata cristata (assembly GCA_017311185.1). Classification (NCBI taxonomy): domain Eukaryota; kingdom Metazoa; phylum Chordata; class Mammalia; order Carnivora; family Hyaenidae; genus Proteles; species Proteles cristata. The sequence goes on along the minus strand of JAESUZ010003155.1, from coordinate 1,010,185 downwards.
TATCTTTTGGAAATCAAATTCTAATTCAATTTTGGGTTTTCTTGGTATGCGCAATCTAGCATTGATCTGGGATTTAGGAAATCTCAATTCAATGTAAGTGGCCCCAGACATGTTTTTGAATATCTCTGCAGCTTAGTTTCCCAGCTATAAAATGAATGATTAGTCTACATGAGTTGTTTTTTTAAACATTTATTTATTATTTTTGAGAGAGAAGGAGAGAGAGCGTGAGTGGGGGAGGGGCAGAGGGATACGGAGACACAGAATCCAAAGCAGGCTCCGGTCTCTGAGCTGTCAGCACAGGGCCCAACTCATGGACCTCGAGATAATGACCTGAGCCAAAGTCAGACACTTAACCAACTGAGCCACCCAGGCACCCCAAACATGAGTTTTACTATTCATTTTTATCTCTGAGATCCTAGCTATTTAGTAGTATATTGATTAGCAACCATCACTGGATGTGTCTCAATCTGTGTGGGGACAGTAGTTCTCTGGCAAATGAAAAGCCACTCCAAGACTCTTAAAACTCTGGAGAACCATGATGTGAACATTACAATTAGATTCTTACACTATAGCTGGAGAGTGGTCTGTGGCTTTTGCTGGTTGCAGTCTTTTCTTCTCACATGATCCAGACAAGTAGACATAGGTTATTTTGCTATGTGTGCTATTTTCCTATTTTTATGTCTTTTGGGAAAATAGCTGACCAAATTAAGCTTTCAGCATATTTTAAAAAATTGGTGATAAAGCTCAGAGCTGCAACACTGCTCCAATTTTTTATTCATGACTTGTTGTTTAAAATGAGCTTGCATCTTGCAGTGATATTACACAGTGCTGATCCTCCTTGAAAGAGAATTTGACTCACCTATGTCTGTCTGACAGACTGATTTGTCAAAGAAGACCGCAAATTTCCTTTGTCCACCTTCTCAATCCATCTAGGCCATCTCTAAAAGTCCCTTCCTGTCCATGACAAACTAGAGAAAAGCAGATTAAGAAAAATTTCTGAGGGGGTTGTTGTAGTAAAAAGGGCTTTTAATGATGTTTTGACATTTTCTGGGATGACTGTTTCGGTAGAACAAACTGAGAAAATGTTCAGGAAAGTATATGGGAAGCTTTAGCGATTTGTATATGAACTGCCAGTAACTGTTTTCTATTAGTAAAATTATACATAGTAGAAAACAATGCATTTAAAAATCTAACACATTTTTTGCAGGATTGTAATCTCTAATCTTTAAAGTCCTAAATTTAACATATATACCTGGACCTAGGGCATATCGGTTCCATTAAAAATGGTTGAAGCAGACTAAATAAATGGACACTGACATTTTCAAAAAATATATTAGAATTGTATTATCAAGTGCAAAGATAGCGTTTCTTTCCCTAAGGAATTTTAAAAATAGAATGAAGACTCATCTTTTCAGAATTATTCAGATAACCTCTTACCTGAAGGATAGCAGAACTGTTTGACCTCCAGCAATTTATCCTAATATTTGAAGTTTATGATTGAATATTACTCTCTTGTTATCTCATTTAAAAGATGGCCTAAATGGCCCTTAAAAACACATGCCTTGTATATAAAGGTTTTTGTTTGAGGCCTTGGAGCAGAGTGAAATATAGAGTCTTCAGAAATATGAAAGAGGGTGGTGTTGCTGAAGCGTAAGGGCACAGTGGTATCATTAGGGAGAGCTAATGCCCTAGCAGTTTGCTCTCCTTATGCCTAATTTCATAAATGGTAATGAGCATCTGCTAATCTCCAGTGTAATGGGAACCTATTTGTAGTGATTACAACCTGGAAGAACTTAGTGTATGTGTGTTGGTGTGCGAGGGGGCTTTATACTTTGCATCGTGCACACACAGAGACATGCACATATAAACATATATTTTATAACTTAAATAATACATTCATCTATTGCAAGGGCAAATTGATTATAGCTCAATTTAGTAGAAAATTCTAAAGATGCAGTGACTTCCTGTCTGAGAGGGCTTATCATTTTTTCCTCCTACACAGCACTCCTCTAGCCAATTCTAGATGTAGCCCTTGGCAGGTGGTGGCCTTTGCAAGCTGTTGTCTGGCTCCAGACCTGACTATCCAGGTGCTGTGGTTCCATGCTTGGCTGCATGAGTACTAGTGGGTGTGGCCTAAACTACATGCATTATTGACCAAAGTGGTTCCCTGGCATCCCAACCTCCCCTTCTCTTGCTGCATCATCTGAGAGAAGGCCATGACTTAGTATCTCCCAGTAGTTTCAGTAATGGTGGACAGTGCTTTACATGGGCCAGCTGCCTTGAGAGAGAGGTGATTATCTTGGCTAGAATTAAATAGCTACAGGTGTCAACACCTGCTGCATAGTTAAAGGCTATCTACATGACTACTGTTTACTCTCCTCTTGAAACAGGTCATTTGGTGCTGAGTCAATGGAAATGAGGTCTTTGTCCTTAATTTGCCTACCATAATAGGCAAGCAAAATATAAGCCCAGCAAAATGAACACCCAACTGCTTTGGCTCGCCCATTCAGAAAAGAAGTGTGCATAAAAGTTTGGGGTTAAAGTCTCCAAAAATTCATATTTTGAACAACAAAATGCAATTTAAAATTTCAAAGGTGAGGCAATACTAGCATTTTAAAGTTTGGTATTCGGAAATAGAGCCATGGCCTTTCATTTTTCCATTCCTGCTGCAACTGTATTCTTTTTACTCAGGATCAAATTGATAGGAGAGCTTCAAATAGCAATTATTTTCCTACGGGATGCTTGTACCTCACCAAGCATTTGTTAAATGAATGAAATCTAGTTTTCACTCACCAATTTACTGAACCTTATTACAAAACCCAAGTCTTCCTGGTTCTCATTTTCCAGAGCCCAGTTCATGTATCCCATCTTAGAATTCTTCCCCAGGAACATTGCCTGCTGTACATTTCCACAGCACCTTCCAGTTTCCTCATTTTCCTCTATTGCTCCTCAACCTGAGGTTCATAGACTGTTAGCATCCATATCAGCAGGGATTAGAAATGCAGACTCTTGGTACCATTCCTAACCTATTGGATCAGAATATTTTTTTTAACTCCACGGAATTCTATATTTGCATTAAATTTTGAGAAATTCTGATATATATAACACATGTTGGTTCCACAGTGGAATTAAGTGTGTGTGTGTGTGTGTATACACATGTATATATACACATGTGTGAATATATATATGTGTATATATACATGTGTATACATATATATATATGGTTTCCCTAGGGAATAAAAACACCTTGAGATCAAGCCTTTTTTTTTTTTATTTTTTTGAAAGAGAGAGTGTATTAGCATGAGTGGGAGAGGGGCAGAGAAACAGAGGGAGAGAGAGAATACCAAGCAGCAGGCTCCACACTGTCAGCGCAGAGCCCGAGTAGGACTCCATTCCAGGAACTATGAGATCGTGACCTGAATCAAAATCCAGAGCCAGACACCTAACCATCTGATCCACCCACATCCCCCAGGTCTTTTATTTGGAGCTACTGTCTGCCTTCTCCTCACAATCCGCTCTCATAAGATCTTGCTTTAGGATCTTTGCTGCCCTGCTCTATGGACATGATCTTGCTTATATTCATCAAATTGCCTGTTCCACCTCTGTCCCTCCCACTTTCAAAGCACAGGTTCTTGTTTTATTTCTGAAATCAAGTCTCCACTTCCTTCCACAGTTTGATTTTACCCTGGACCTGATTCTCTCCTGAAAACATGCCTAGTGCTCCACTTCTTCTGAAGAGGAGGAACTGCTTTATGCTTTGATTACAAACTGCCAGAGGGCAGGACCCAGTCTCATTCTATTCTCTCGTCACAATGTGAATATAGCACATAATGATGTATTGAAGGACCCTTGATCAATGAGTTTTCGCAAGCTATGCCTTTAATTAGATGCAGCTGCTTTAGAAGCTGTATTATCTCTTTGAGGCCTCTGGCATTTGGTAAATAATTGTTCCAATGCATGAAATTTGTCCTACCAACTTGAAAGAATGATTACTTCTCCCATGCGAATCTAATTTATCCAGGTAGTGTGCAACTCACCCAACAGATTTAGCTCCTTGTGTTGCTGTAGAATTTAGACTCATTTTGGCAGAAGTAGAAATCCCCAACTCTATGCAAACTGGTATTTGAATCTCTTTGGTGGCGTGCTTTCTCACTGTTTTGAAAAAGACTTTCTCTGCAACCCTCCTGGCCCTCTCTTTACCTCATTTACAAATGGAAATTGTAAAATGACTAAGAATAGAAGAAGCAGTGTAAGCAGTAACATATTATACTTCTATTGATTTCTGTCTGCCTATTTTAGAGAACCTGCAGGCAATCCATACTGGAGTAGGTGGCCTTGTATAAATATTGAGAACATGGCGCTTTCTGTTTCAGTAAAAAAAGACCTGATTGTGCCTCTAGCGTTCGCTCTTGGTGGAACAGGCGAGAGGTGAGAGTAGATTTATGTATACTTTACAGAAAGAGAGTGAGAGGGAGAGAGAGATCACACATGATAATGAGAGATGCAAAGTTCCATGAGAAAAAACAGGTTTTTGTGATTAACTAGGTGTGAATCCTAGGTCTGTTACCTACTAGCTGTGGGAATGAAACATTTAAAAAAATCCTCAGTATTAAAAAAATGTTACATATGGGAACCTCAAATCTTTCATCTATGAAATGGAAATCATATTCCTAACTCTATTCATAGCCACTGTACACTTGTGTAGGCTGCGTACTGCGTAAGGTATCTGCTGAGGGGTGTGTATGAACTAAAATCTAGCCCTACCACTTAGCAAGACATACACCCAGGCAGAGGACTATCTCTGCCAAGAGGAACTATTTTTCCTAATGGTCACAAAGATACTATATAGGCTAGCTCATAGGATGACCTTGCTTTTACCATATTTTATGAGAGTTAAATTTAAAAATAATGGTAGGTGTGTAGCAACATGGATGGACCTTGAGGGTGTTATGCTGAGCGAAATAAGTCAGGCAGAGAGGACAAATATCATATGTGTGCACGTATAGGAGGATTAGGAGGAACTTAACAGAGGACCAAGGGGGAGAAGAAGGGCGGAAATGGTGGGGGAAAGGGGGAGAGAGGCAAACCATGAGAGACTCTTGAATGCTGACAAAAACTGAGGACTGATGGATGTAGGGGGGAGGAGGGGTGGGCATGGAGGAGGGCACTTGTGGGGATGAGCACTGGGTGTTATGTGAAACTAATTTGACAATAAACTATTTGTAAAAAAAAAAAAAAAGAATAAAAAAATAAATAAATAAATAAAAAATAAAAATAATGGTAGGTAGGGGCACCTGGGTGGCTCAGTGGCTCAGCTGAATCTTGATTTCAGCTCAGGTCATGATCTCAGTTTGTGAGTTTGAACCCCCTGTCATGCTCTGCACTGACAGTATGTAGCCTGCTTGAGATTCTCTCTCTCTGTCTCTGCCTCTCCCCCACTTGCATGCTTGCAGGTGTGCTTCCTCCCTCATTAATAAATAAACATTTTTTAAAACAGATCATATGTAGAACTATGAAACAGTGCTTGGCATTCATGAAATGTTTTGCGAATTTTCCAGTCCTTATTTTGCCTCTCTCGGGATATAGATTTCATTTTCCTTATCTGACTTTGCCCCCTAGGCTAGAACCCAGGCTGCCCTACTCTTTCTGGGGCCATGTCTTCCTAGTTCCACCACTAGGGAGGTGATCTCTTCCCTCACTTACAATCTAAAAAAAATTCTGCAAAGACATCTGGTAGACCTGTCAAGAGTACAGGTCCAGAATGGTGAAGGATTTTCCTCATAAGTCCTCCCCATAACCAGGTGAGTAGCAGGCCGATGTATAGAGCTCAAAGAGGGGCAATTTTCTTCCTCCTGAAAGTAAGTAGTATGAGCCGGAGATAAAACAAATATTTCTGCCACAAGTCTTAAAAATAATGAGCACTTGCTATTAGCTTGGACTCCTGATAATCCCAATGAAATATACACAGACAGCAGAGGTAAAATTTGTTTGAAAAGATAAAACACACAATGAATGGAAAACCATTATATCCAGATGACTCAGCAAATGCAAAACAAAAATTACAGGACTAATTAGTGTTGCTTTTGATGGAGATCCTTTCTGGGTCCCATTTTCCTTACTTGAAAACAGAGGGGTCTGGATCAAGCCATTGTTATGTTTCTTTGGATTCTAATGTGTATGACTCATCCACCATTCATTCCAGCTATCTGTCCATCCCTCCATCACTCTGTTAGATGCTTGAGACACTTGGATTCTAGGTCAGCAAATGTGTTTTGAGAGCCTACAAATACAAGGCATTATTTTATCCATGGTACTATATGTAAAAAAGATAAACAGCAGTTGTTTTCCTTAAATTATTTCCAGTCTAGTTGGAGCATATAGTGTGTGTGTGTGTGTGTGTGTATATATATATATACACACAGAGAGAGAATTGTGTAACAGACATAATTACATAACAGAGAACACTGCAATAGAGGCAAGAACAGTTCATGAACACTGTTAGGATGTCTGGTGAGGAGAGCTTGGAGTTCAAAGTAAACATGATGATGCAGCAGAAATAGCTGGAGAAGCCTCCATGGAAGAGAAGAGGTTATGCCTCCTCTGGAACTCAGGGAACAGCACCAATGGGGCAGAGAGGACACATCTCAGTTGGAGAAAAGGTCTAAGTTCTCCACCTCTCTAATACTAACATTGGATTGTTTTGGTCTGTAGTTTTTTCCCCCTCTGTTTTCCTGCTTTGTTGAATGTATGTCGTGTAAAATGAAAAACGCTGACATAAACTGTAAGTATATGTCAGAAACAGAAGTTACCTGAAAATATTTGAGGTAACTACTAATTGTGTTCATCTGCTAATTAGCACTTACTTTGTCACTGATTATAACACCAGATTGGGTTTCCCACAGGGAAATGGAAATAAAACAAAACAAAACAAAAAAATCAAGAAAGCAGAATACCAGTTGCTAGGGGGATATTAGAAACAAAGATACCGGAATGTCTGGGTATCATGCGGACATTTGAAGAGGCTGGCCAATGAGGAATCCAATACACCTATGTCCAAAATAGTAGTAGTAACTACCTTTTAAGCATTGCTGATTCTAGTTGACTGCAGATCCATGTGGATCTAATAGCTAATTAGAAATCAATTGGTATCTGAATGAAGGTGATACAGTGAGTAGATGGCTGTGTAAGGAAGGTGATTACTTTGAAGGATCTAGTCATGAACATGGAGGAAAGCCAAGTTTCTTTTTTTGAAGCATTTATTTAAATTCTAGTCAGTTAACAAGTAAGTGTAATACTGGTTTCAGGAGTAGAATTTAGTGATTCACTTAAATATAACACCCAGTGCTCATCTTAACAAGTGCCCTCCTTAATACCCATTAGCCCATCTCCCACCTGCCTCCTCTCCAGCAACCCTCAGTTTGCTCTCTGTATTTATGAGTCTCCTATGGTTTGCTTGCCTCTCTCTTTTTTTCTCCTTCCCTTATGTTCATCTGTTAGGAATAAAGCCAAATTTTTAAACCAATGCTCTAAACACGATTGTGGTAAAATGGAAAACACCTGTCTAAAAGTTATCAGACACAGTAAGGTGTTACTCAAAGACTTACATGATTTGCTTTGGAATATAATGTCACAAACTGATATAGTTCCATAAAATGCACTAAAATGATCATACCAAGGAGAAGTTGGCACATTCAAATGGGGCTGAATTTGCTTTTTATTGTTCCAATGTCACATAATCAATAAGGAGGGATGAAACATGCAAACAGTATGTCTGGTGTTTTGCTTATGCAGGAAGGGTGGTCACGTCCAACAGATGTTTAGGGATCTTCTTTGTTACTTATCACAGTGTGGGGTTTTTTTCCTTGTTTCTTGTTTAGTATTTCAGTCATCTGATTTCTTTCAGTCTGTTTATTCTCTTCTCTAGTTATCATTACAGAAAAAGGCACATAGTTTATTTTTATTTCTTGGCATGATTGTCAAGTAGACCATCAAGCAGTTGTATGCATTTGTGTTATAGAGACAGACAAAAGTTGTTCCATACCCTCATGGTCTCACATTCCAGTGAGTCAGACAAAGAATTGTTTTAGGACTGTGTAGTCTTTCCTGTAAGAAGATACTACAGAGTATTTATTAGAAAAGGAAGAGAGGGAAAGAAAGGGAAGAAAGAAGAGAGGAACCAATCAGCCACACTGGATAAATCTTAGGATCAGGGTTAAAGAATAAGAACCCAATGATAAGAAATAAGGACATGATGGCAGAACCTGTGGAATCTATGTGGAACACACCTCTCCAGAATAGACATTCTTCCCATTGTTATCTGAAACTATGGTTTTGTTTTGTGTGGGTTTTTTTCTTTTTTTTTTTTTGCTGTAACACACTTTTGTGATTTTATATTGCTTGTCTGATACATTTAAAACATTTTTTTGAAGGCATATATCTTATTTTAGATTTCTATATACTCCAAGAATGTCAAGCTTGGGTCATAGGTAAGAACATGAATAAATGATGTGCATGGTATGTTTATCTTTTTTTATTTAAAATTTTATCTGATGTCATATACTTGGCTAAAGAAGTTCAGGTAAAGTGAAACTTTGAAAACTATAGGCAGATGATCACCAATAGTTGCCATGGTTTCTACAATGTTGGAAGAAGATACATTATTTTCAGATTTCTAGGAAAGACCATTTTTTTCTAAGTAATTCCTGCACATCACATGTGTTACATATTTTATATATCATATTTACATATTATATGTGCTACACCATTTCAATTGCAGACACGTAGAGTTAACATTTTTTTCTCCGCTTCAGCTCAACTATAAAACCTGAGTAGAACTGATGGCTCAGCCATCTGAGAACTCTGAATAGCAAACAACAAGAGGTGAATCAGAGAAGGATACCAGAATTGGATGCACCCTTGAACCATCAGTGAGTTTACCATTTTTTCCTTGCAGATTTCCCACAGTCTGAAATCAATGCATTTTGAAAGTTGGAAGTGAGCATTATAGTACAGATAGTGAGAGGTGCAGGAGAAGCTTGGATGGAAGAGCATGAAAGAGAATCCTAACACTCACTGTGGAGGAAACCGCTTGACTTTCTTTCTCCCCTTTGAGTTCACTCACAGTCTAGTCACCAGAAAATTCCATGGTGCAGATGTCATTGGCAGTGACCACAGTCAGCAGTGGAATGCTGCAAGAACAAGAGATCTAACAGTAGGAAACATTACTTACTTTTCGTGTAGCTGTGGCACCTACAGGTTGGGATCAAACCTAATTGCATTTTTTTCTCGCTTGGACTGCCTACTAAGTTGCCCCAGATGTCATATAATCAATCCTAAAAGTGGGTGGTTCCTTTATGCTATTTTGCAAATTGAACAGCAAACTATTGGGATAAATCATCATTTTCTGGGAGATAAAACTTAGGAGTAAGATCATAGTATTATTTAATGACTTGTCCATAAAAACCAGTGTAAGCATAGTGGCTCTTGTGCACATGAAATCTCTAATATGTAAATTATCTAAAATAGAGTTCTTAAAACTCTATCAGCATTATGAATATTACCATTTTCCCAAGCACAATATAATTTAAAAAAATTTTTGTAACATCTAAGTCCAGAAAATAGAAATCATTTTACTTTTATTGCCAGAAAAAATAATTAAGATTTATTTTCTTGATTGAATAATGCAACTATATTTGAATCCTTCTTTGTTTACAAATTAATACTATAGTTAATGGACCTTCTGTATTTGAGTGTGCATATAGCAGTATGTGAGTGGATTTGAGTGTGTGTGTAAATAAATATAGATACACATATGGCTGCAGATCTAAATAATATTTTCAGCAGAAGCAAAACAGGTAACTCAATGAATGTTGGTCCTGTTTACACTTGTGTCTTGAAGGATTAGGATTTGTTAGCTCATAAAAACCTCTGAGTTTATTACAAGTATCAATTAAATGCTGCCTAGGGCTGAATCCATGATGTGAAATATAATACAATGTGAAATTGAATCATACCTATGAAATGTGAAAATTAAAAATTTGTTTGCTTACTAATACACGTATAAAAATAGGCATGCTGAATTATAATAAGTTTTGAATTTGATAAAAAGTAGGAACAGACCACATTTAATAGCCATTAATTGTATATGTCTGTGTGCGTATACATACACACAGTGTACATTTCTAATAGCATACCAAAGTAATGTACTCTATTATAAGAAATGTCAAATAAAATTGTCTGAAAATCACCTCTATTTTTGAGGAATTCAAGTACTTCACAAGGGTAAAATTGCGAAGACAGACTTTGATATGAACATATCTGTAATACCTGCTCATAATTTGCTTGATTTTGTTTTTCAGGCTTTTTTCCTATAGAATATTTCAAAGCTGTGATACACCTTTAAAAATGTATGAAATCCATCACAAAAATTCTTCAATTTATAGCACTATAATGTGGGGAAAAATGGTTGTGAAAGCTTTGGTTCACTCTTGATATATATAAATCTCCCAGACAAATATTGAAATGCCATGGTTGAAAATCTAAAAGTGGTGACATCTTTAAATAATGAATTTATTTACTGAATCTTGAATAGTCCCTGGTAGAAATAATTTGGTAACTGGGCACTCATCAAGTCTTCAATATATGTAACTTTTTTTTCCTTTTGCTCAGTAACATAGAAGAACTCATAAGATTTCATCATAGGCACTAAGCAGAATTGAAAGATACATGTGCAAGCAGAGGTTGAGAATGGACTTGAACCAAGCAAGAGATTTTACAGACCTACACAGAGGTCCTTTTTCTATATCCTTGAAAGACCGATTTCTCTGGCATTCTGAAATGACTTACAATTTTAAATAGTATACTGAATTGATCCAGGTGTATATCTCCTGGGGAGCAGTTTGATCAAGTGGCTCCATGAGACCACTTCTCAGGAAGATCATCTCCCACACTTGCAGGAAAGATGCAGGAGAAACTTGGATCAGGGCCACAAATCTGTGTCCGGAAAAAGCAGCCAAACCACTTGGTAGATGTGAAGAACAAAAGGAAGATGTCCCTGCAAACAAGAACATTTTTCTAGACTTATCAGAGTTTCTAGAATTATAACCAAGGGTAGAATATTTCAATATCCCAGAATCCCACCATAATATCCATAAAAATATCCTCAGTAATGTTAATACCACAAACCAACATCAGTGAAAATTTTAGAGAAATTTCTGCATCAACAGGGGTACTATTGCCATTTTTTTTGGACAGCTTTATTGTGACATACCTTACATACAGCAAACTTCACATTTTAAACTATGAGATTTGATAAGTTTTGAAAAACCATAGCTGCCATCAAGATAGTGAACAAATCCATTGCTCCCCAAAGTTTCTCATGCCTCTAAAATTCCTCTGTCCTGTCTCTCCTTATCTCCTTTTTCCCATACAACCAATTCTGCTTTCTGTTACTGTAGATCAGTTTGCATTGTCTAGAGTTTTCTATGGTAAAGTAATAAATTAGGTGATCTTTTGTGTCTGGTTTCTTTTGCTCAGTATAATTATTTTGAGAGATTCATTTGTGTTGTCCATCAGTATTCCATGCCTTTTTATTGTTTGATATCATTCCATTCTGTAGATACACCAGTTTGATCATTGCAAGTTATTGGTCATTTTGTTTGTTTCCAGGTTTGGCTTTTACAAATAATCAGAAATGAACATTGTATTCAAGTCTTTATGTGGACATATGCTTTCTTTCAGGTAAATAGCAAGGAGTAGAGGGGCATCTGAGTGGCTCAGTAGATTAAGCATCTGATTTCAGCTCAGGTCATGATCTCATGGTTCATGAGTTGGAGCCCTGCATTGAGCTCTGTGCTGGCAGCTCAGAGCCTGGAGCCTGCTTTGAATTCTGTTTCTCTCTCTCTTTGCCCCTCCCTTGCTCATGCTCTGTCTCTGCCTCTGTCTCTCTGTCTGTCTCTCTTTCTCTCTCTCTCTAAAAAGTAAATAAATGTTTAAATTTTAAAAATTATTAAAAAACTAGCAAGGAGTAGAATGGTTCTTTAATATATTAAGTGCATGCTTTACTTTTTAAGAAACTGTCAAACTATTTTCCACAATGATTATATTATTTTACATAAATACTAGTATTTATGAGGGTTTTGTTTCTTCCATACTCTCACCAACACTTAATGTGATCAGTCTATTCAGCTTTTAACCATTCAGCAAGCATGTAGTGGTATAGCATTGTGGCTTTAATTTATATTTCCTATGACATATGATGTTGAGAATCTTTTTCTGTGCTTATTGGCCATCTGTACATCTTCTTTGGTGAGCAATCAGTTCAAATAGTTTGCCCATTTTTTTAATTGGGCTGTTTGTTTTCTTCTTATTGGTTTTGATATTTTTTATGTTCTGCATTCAAGTCCTTTACCAGATGTGTTTTTCAGATGTTATTCAATCTGTGCATGTGAAATCTATTTGGCTGAGGGTCTCTAATAGAAACTTAACAGCTGAAAAAATTTTACTAAAGGCTTATCTCTCTTTTGCAAGTATTAAGGATAAAAAGAATGTTCAACCTATTAGTATCAAGTGAATTAGTCTCATTTCTGAGTCTTACATTAAGGCATTTTTCTGATACTGTAGTGATGAGGGGCAGTTTCTGCAACTACCATGTCTGAACTCAGATTCACTCAACTACATCTTAGCTGTGTGAGCTTTGGTAAGTTCTTTAACGTCTCTATGCCTGCTTTGTAAACAGTGGTATTACTAGTAGCAGCCTCAAGTGTTGTTGTAGGGGTTCAATGTATTTATGCACTTACAACATGCTTGACCGCTGTTCAACATACACTCACTATTTAAGAAGTCCATTATTATTATTCACTGACTCATGCTCCCTAAATCCTATCTAAGATCTCATTTAGCTTTGCCAGGCTGATTTCTTTCCCTAAGAAGAGTGTATCTCAGAGGCCACAGGTTGTCAGAAGAAGGAAATACATGCTCTTGAGATTGGAGTTTCAAAGAAATTGTATGAATTAAGAGGAAATCACTGGCCAGATAGTGTCAAGAGAAGCTGCTAATCAGGATAGGGTATTTGGGCATGGGGCAAAGAAGAGAGGCACATTTTTATAGTTTGCCTTCTATCAAGGCAGTTTATTTAAATTCATCAATTTGCTTCCCCAGCTAGATCCTGGCCCCAAATTTAGCTTAACTTGAGGATCTCTGAAATGATACTGTATCATTCAGAGTTGGGGGAAAGTACATAAGTAGAGAGTGTAACTTTTGTGGTAATACGATTAAAATGGAAACTCTCCTAAAACATCTGCTGATTGGTCCTTTTTCTCAAAAGAATATTCCAAACTGGCAAGTGGGTGGTTTGCGGAAGCACTACTTTCAAGAACTTGACTTCCAGAGAAAAGGGTGATTCACTTTGGCTTGAGACCAAATAAAAATAATTTTGAAATACTCTCCTTTAACCAGAGAGAGAAAGAGAGAGAGAGAAGGGGATAACAGATTTGAGGTGAGCTAGGCTGGGAGCCATATGGAAGGATACAAGAAGACATGAGTCTGACATTTGGGGAAACAGCAGGAAACATTTTTAATAGTCAAGTGAGCTTTGTATTAGCATCAGGAAATACTTAAAAATGCATCATTTCTATAGACTATGAGTTGTGTGAGGGCTGAAGACCATGGCCATTTTATTCACCATTTCATTTCCAGTGCCTAGAATAGTGTTTATTAGGTAACAGAAACTCAGGATGTAAAATATATATTTTCAAATGCTTAACCTTATCCGTTTCTCTCCACAATGCAAAATTCAGCTGTTTTCCTTCTCTTCCCAAATCTTGACAGATAAGGTATGATTTGGGAGTAGTTTCATTTGCCAGGAAAGACTACATCATTTCCTCTCTTGGACTAAATGTTGCCATGGCTAAAGCCTCTACAGTACTTTAAGGACCCACTTGTGTGTCTATATGTATAGATATATACCACAAGGGCTCTTAAACAATTATTTAGAGGGTACCTATTGAGCTTACTCAAGACCAGAATGAGAATATTTAAACTTTGAGAATATTCTTGATCTTTCTTTCCTCCTTCGATTTTACTTTTTATTCTGTAACACCAGTTATCTAGAGCAATAGGATTTCACATTTAGACATGATGCCTATTTGGGAAGAGGTGAGGTTGGTGTGAGCTCATCCTATCCAGGCCAGAACAGCTATGATTGAGAGAATATATTGAGGACCCACCCTTTCTGACTCACTGTGCCTATTATTATGGCCACAGACTCAGGTGGTCTCAGCTTGTATATGTGAGCACTGTTGATGATCTAAAAGTTTTGAAATACCGCCTGGCTTATTATTAAGGTCAGTGCTATAGTAAGAGGGAAGAAAGGAAGGGAACTAACATAGGTCTAGTACTTGCAAGGCAATGTGAGGTACTGTACACAGATTTTAAAAAGATTGATCCACCCAGCAAGCTCCCTTTATTTTTTAAATAACTACCATTTAATAACTACCATGCATAAAGAAATAGAAGCTTAGAGAAGCCTAGGAGCACATGGCAAATCAACTGGTAGATCCAGAATTCATATCCAAGTCTTTGCAATTCTTTTGACTCCATAACACTGTCATTATTTTTTAGATGACATCTAATAAATGCCAAGAGAGAGTACAAGGCACCCATAACTGTCAGTTATAGGTATGTCTCTTAACTCTTATTTTTAAATCGATTAGCTTTAAAAAAAAAAATTCAAGTGTCATTTTTAAGGCACTGTGGAGAACACAGTTTGAAAAATGTGCCATGTTTTTTCAACATAAGTGCTCATTACATAATTTATAATTTTTTAAACTTGGAATTTTGCTTAAAATTTGATATATTTATACTGAATTCTGCACATACTATAATTGAAGAGCTCCGGGGCACATTTTGACATATGTTATCTGCACACATGTGCTCCGAACATAGCTAGGTAGGTAGATAGCTGTGTATATTAAACTTAAATTACATGTTTAAGCCTTTCTGTATGCATTTAATGTAACTTTATATGTAATCTACATCTTCAAAGCCTCCCCGAATCCATTTGTGTATTTAAAATTGATAGATGAGAGGTTTAATAGAAAAAAGCCATAAGTAATATTTCAAAGCAAATTTACCAATAGAATAATTACATGATTGTGGGGAAAAATAATTGCATTTTGTATAGTATAACAAACAGAAGTGCATTCATCATAAACATAAAAGTGAGCTGTCTTCTGATCTTTGTCTGAGTTGTGAGAAAATTTAATTTTCTTAGGAATGTTGTTTGGATAATTTTTCTCATACTTATGAACTAACATTTTAAAGTATAAAACTATATGGGACTGCTGTGGATTACATTGTGTACCCCACACCCCACCCCCAACCGTATATTGAAATCCTAATCCCAAATGTGCTTGAAATTAGAGACAAAGCCTAAAAGGAACTAATTAAGGGTAAATGAGATAAAGGTGGGGTCATTGATCTCCTAGAATTACTATTTCTAATAAGAAACAACAAAATAGCTCTCCAGATGAGGGAACGAGTTCTCACCAGAATATGACTATGCTTGTATCCTGGTCTCAAGACTTCCACCTTGACTTCCACCTTAGTTCTTTCAGAACTAAGAAGAAATATATTTCTGTTGTTTAAGGACCTAGTCTATGGTATTTGTTATACAGCCTGAGCAGAATGAAACAAGTACTATAAAACCATATCCTCTACCTCCAATAATTCTTTATACAAACTGCAATCCATTTTGGTTTTAGCTGGAGAATAAATTAGAGACAATTGAGAGATGAATAAATTGATACATAAATAGATCAGTGGATGAGTAGATGTATATTTCATTAAGGGCTCAGATAAGAGCTTTAGTGACTTTGAAAATTTTTGAATGTCGTGTTATCAAATGTGGATCTATCCCAAGTTATAGACCAAGATACAAGCTCAGAAGTTACTCTTAAGCATTTAATGGAGGGTATACCAATAGTTCATATTCTCCATAGAGGCCATAATGACCAAAGGAAATACTATTTTCAAGAATTTAATGACCTGCCCAATTGGAAGAGACCTTTAAATATAGCCTCAGACCTTTTAAAAGGGTTATTAACTGTCAGTAGGACCTAACCTTGAAGTCATTATTGTTTTTAGAATTTGTAGACATATGAAAAAGTAAAGTGAAAAAGTAATTACCTGTTTTTGTGCTACCGAGTGAAAGGGTAAAAAGCCACACAAAATAATGGATGTGGCTGTTCAGGACTGACAGTATTGCAGAAATAGGTCAAGTAAATAGTAGATAAGAATTTCTTTATAATCAACTTCCCAGCTGGCTATAAAAAAATATTAGTGTTATATCAACATTATGCTGGGTTTTAATGACGAAATTATGTATGTTGGGAAAGGGGTAAATTAGTTAACACTAGTCTTGTGTCTCAACTTTTTAAAAATAAGTCTATATTGAATGATTTCACTGGAAAGTTTCTTGAATGCTGTAGAAGACTCCAGCATCCCCAAGGATGCGAAAAGAATTTACAGCTTTAACGTTGTTGATATGCTCATGTAATTATCAAATATTGGTGACTGCATTTGGTGTATAATATACGACAATATGAGAGTATTCTTTTCTATTTAGGCAGTCAGTTCTGAGAACAACCCATAAACAGCTTCCCCCAAAGTCTCCCCTTTATTATCATCCATCATGTTTAGCTATTTTAATTTGACACTGGCTGCATCTTGCTGCATCTTGCAATTCCACATTGACATTGCTAATTTCTAGAATGTAACCACAATGTTTAACATCATGCAGTCAGGCAGTAATCAAAAGCTTTCGTTATAAAACCTCAGTGAATATGAGGTTCTTTTTTTTTAACTGAGACATGCCTATTTTCTAAATATATTTTTGTTTCTATTATTGAGATATAGTTGACATACAATGGCATATTAGTGTGTACAGCATAGTGATTCAACATTTCTGTAGTGGCAATGTAGTCACAATCTGTTACCATACAATGTTATTAAAATATTAATATATTAAAATATATTCCCTATGCTGTTTTTATCTCTGATTTATTTATTTTGTAACTGGAATGTTGTACTTCTTCATCTCCTTCACCTGTTTTACAACCAATGCCCAGCAACTACCAGATTACTCTGTATATTTATGAGTCTGTTTTTATTTCTTTGTTCACTTACCTTTATTTCTAGATTTCAAGTGTTAAGTGGAATTGTATGGTATTTGTCTTTCTCAGTCTGACTTACTTCCCTTAGCGTGGTACCTTTTATGTTGTCACAAATGGCAACACTATTTTTTTATGTCTGAGTAGTATTCCATTGTGTGTATGTGTGTGTGCATGTGTGTATGTATACATATGTATACATATATGTAGATACATAACAAATTATATATATGTATATTTGTATACAGATATGAATATATATAACTTGTTATATATATATATATAAATATATATAGATATATATATTTGAATTATGTATATTCAAATATACATAACAAATTATATATATTCATATATAGATATATATTTGAATCTTATTCATATATATTTATATATGTATATATAGCTTCATATATATGTATATATAACAAATTTTTTTATCCATTCATCTATCAATGGATACTTGGTTTGCTTCCATATCTTGGCTATGTTACAATAAACATAGGGATGAATATATCTTTTTGAATTAGTGTTTTCATTTTCTTTGGGTAAATGCCCAGTAGTGTGATTGCTGGATCATATGATTTTTCTGTTTTCAATTTTTTGAGGGATCTCCATACTGTTTCTACAGTGGTTGTACCAGTTTACATTCTCACCAAAAGTGCATAAGGGTTCTCCTTTCCCCATGTCCTTGGCAAGGCTGTTATTTCTTGTCTTTTTGATATTATCCATTCTAACTGTTGTGATGTGATACCTCACTGTAGTTTTGATTTGCATTTTCTTGATGATTAGTGATATTGAATATCTTTTCATGTATCTGTTGGCCACCTGTATATTCTTTGGAAAAATGTGTATTCAGATCCTCTGCTCATTGTTTAATTTGATTATTTTCTTGGTATTAGGTTGTATATGTTCTTTATATAATGTGGATACAAACTCCTTATTGCACGTTATCATTTGCAAAAGGCCCCTTCCATTCAGTGGGTTGCCTTTTCGTTTTGTTGATGGTTTCCTTCATTGTGCGAAAACATGTTATTTTGATATAGTCCCAACAGTTTATTTTGATTTTGTTTCCCTTCACTGAGGAATTATATCCATAAATATGTTAAGGCTGATGTCTCAAGAGATTACAACCTATGTCTTCTTGAAAGAGTTTAAACCACTTTATGGTTTCAGATATCACATTTAGTTCTTTAATTTCTTTTTTTAACATTTATCTATTTTGAGAGAAAGAACGCAAGTGGGGAAGGGGCAGAGAGAGAGAAGAAGAGAATCCGCAGCGGGTTCCACCTTGTCAGTATGGAGCCCAACATGGGACTTAAGCCCACTAACCGTGAGATCATGACCTAAGCTGAAATCAAGAGTCAGACACTCAACTGACTGAGCCACCTAGGTACTCCTTTAATTCATTTTGAGTTTATTTTCATGAATATTAAAAAATCTCCTACTTTCATTCTTTAGCATGTTAATGTCGTTTTCCCAGCACCATACATTGAAGGGACTGTCTTTTCCCTATTGTATATTCTTGTCTCCTTTGTCATAGATTAATTGCTTATATAATCATGGGTTTATTTCTGGGTTCTCTATCCTGTTGTCTTTTTTTTTTTTTTAATGTTTTATTTATTTCTAGGAGAGAGAGAGAGAGAGAGACAGCGTGAGCAAGGGAGGGTCAGAGAGAGAGGGAGTCACAGACTGAAACAGGCTCCAGGCTCTGAGCTGGCAGTCAGCACAGAGCCCGACGCGGGGCTCGAACCCACGAACCGCGAGATCATGACCTAAGGGAAAGTCGGATGCTTAACCGACTAAGCCACCCAGGCGCCCCACTATCCTGTTGTCTTAATACAGGTTTGTTTCTGTGCCTGTACCATATTGTTTTGATAATCATAACCTTGTAGCATATCTTGAAATATGGGATTGTAATACCACCAGCTTTGTTCTTCTTTCTCAAGATTGCTTTGGCTATTCTAAGTCTTTTGTGATTCCACACACATTTTAGGATTATTTATTCTAGTTTTGTAAAAGAAAAAAAAAAAGCTATTGCTATTTTATTGAGATCGCAGTGAACCTGTAGATTGTTTTGGGTAGTATGGAGATTATAGGAATATTAAGTCTTCTAATCCACGGGCATGGTATATCTTTCTCTTTGTGACATTTTCATTTCATTTCATCAGTGTCTCATAGTTTTCAAAGTACACATCTTTCACCTCCTTGGTTAATTCATTCCTAGGTATTTTATTCTTATTGATGCATTTGTAAATGGGATATTTTTCTTAATTTATATTTCTGCTACTTCATTATTAGTGTATATAAATGTGACTGGTTTCTGTATATTAATTTTGTATCCTGTAGCTTTACTGAATTCACTTAATTCTAATAGCTTTTTTTGTCAAGCCGTTTTTAGTCTATCAAAGGTGAAAAGAAGTGAAATCTCAGTCACTAACATGAGAGAGTATCTTTAAAAAACACTCAGGATAGAAAAATATGACAACACTTCATTCATCAACAAATAGTTATTAAGAACCTATGATTTGCCAGCAACTGGACTTTCCATACTCAGTTCAAGAACTGAATCCACTACTGACTCTGTGTGTAGATACTATCTAAAATAAGCCACAATATTTTATTCTCTCTCCTTCTCTTTCTGTCTCTCTAGAAAAGGCAGAATGATAAAGTAATCAGAAGAAGCCTAGATCATTAGATCATTTCTGGTTTATAGTAGAAAGAACAATTGCTTAGAGACCATGTTTTCTGCCATTTACCAGGTACATAATCTCTGACAAGATATTTGTCATCTGATGATAACAAAACAATACCCTGCTTAATAATTCACTGGTTGCTTTGAGACTCTGATTTGATAATATACATGAATGTTCTTCGAAAGTTATCAAAAACTTAGTAAATGTTAGATATTACCTTATTTGGAAAATATTAAATATCAAACATAGAATGTGTGTATATTTGTCATGTATGATTATAAGTAAGTATGTATAGGTTACTGTTGGCTTTTAACACTCCTGGCAGCTTCCCAGGTATAATCTCAAACTGGCCACTGTACTCCAGAGAGTAGAAAGAGACCAAAGAGGCATGTTACTATATTTGTAGGTCGAAATTTTTATAATAGCAAAGGGAACTTCCATACTGAGTCTTGAGCAGCAGGAAGATGAATGGATCCCTACACCTGTCCACCAGGTCTTAAGTTTATAAAGAGGCCCTAAGTGGGTTCATTCATGTATACTGTCGAGGTATTTTCAATACAGCATCACTAACTCAAAGCTCTGTTTTTGGAGCAGCATCTAGGAGCAGGAAAGGCAAGTGGTACCATATTTCAAGGACAAAGAATGGAATGAGGAGACTCCAAATGCCCAAGTCCAGAATACTGGTCAATTGGTGGTCACATATTTTTGATGATGTTTCCCAACCCATGTACATTATACGTACATGTATACGTATAATCCCATATCTTTTTTCAAAGAGATTTTAACATTATTAAATCCCTACCAATTTAAAGTTTTTCATAAAGACAGGAAATGTTGTGTAAATGTAATGAATCACGTTTCTTTTTAATTAATGGTAAACAGAGAATTCTACATCATTATAGTAATATAAAGTATCTAGTAGTAGTCTAGGTGTTATCAGTAATACTGTTCTCTTAATCTTCTTTCTCTAAATTAATAGAGTAAAATAAATGTGATTTTGTACAAAGGAAGTCACTGTGTGAGTAGAGAAAATGGGAGTATGTGGAGAGTGTTCATTGTATTAAAGTATGTGTTCTAAAGGCCAGTATTTCTGCAGAAGTTCAGAAAAAGAATCATTCAACATGTATGGCAATAACCAGAGAAATCTTTACGAAGAATGTGTAGGAGTTAGGATTGGATTCATAGAAGTATGGGGACAGAGTAGTTTAAGAAAAATGTTAACGATTTCAAAGTATATCCTACCTCAGGGTCTCTGGGCATGTTGTTTCCTTGGAAAAATTCTCTCCTAGACACTTGAATGCCTTCCTCTCTCATTATATTTATATTATGATACTTTATCTAATTGGTCTCCTCTGATAACCCTACCTAAATTAGTACTGCCCATAGCACTATTCACCATATGATGTTGTAACATATACCTACTTGTTTATGTATATAATATCTGTCTCTCAACCAACCAAGAACAGTATTAGGGCAAACAATTGGTTTGCTTCCTTCACTATGATGAAAGGGAAGCTTGGGGATGGTAGCAGGCAGGTAGAAATATGGAATTGGAAATGAAGCCAGGGCCAGGAGGTAAGTAAGGAAGTCATTTGCACAAGAGAAAGGGGTGAAACCATGAAAGGTCAGTGTTCTGAAGGAAGTATTTGTTGGTGAAGCCATTCCAATTCTCTGAAACCTCATTTGTTCCATGAGGATTTGAATAGTTCTTTGATGATAAATATCAGTAAAAGTTCTTAGAATTACTAATCTGAATATCTATTTTAATCATCAATGTTCCAGATAAAGCAGGAAGAGGAAAATGAATTCAGTATGTATTTAGTCCAACATACAGCAGGTTGTTGTAATAAAACAAATAAATAGCATATGTTCATTTTCATATGATTTACCTTTTTTCTCAAAAGTATGGTAAAAAAAAAATCTAGGTGTTGAGTTTGTGATTATTAAGTTAAGATTGTACTATAATTAAGGTGAAGAGAAATCTTTTTAGGATTAAATTCTGAATATTCCCTGATCTTATAGAAGAAAATAGGCTGGACTCTGGGCACTAAGCATAATAGCCTAGAACCTTGGAATAATCTGAGAGAAAATTTAAAAGAAGTAAGTTGTTGGCAGATCACAATTACCTCCTATTTAAATGCTCAAAACAGCTGGACTCACTCCTCCCCATTGCCAGTGTCCCCTGCCACTCTTCCGTGAGGTTCGGCTACTTTGTCCAGATGTTATCTTTAAGCATTTAATCAAACACATACTCCCAAAACCAAGGTACTTGGACCATATGGTTGATAGTTTGTTTTTTTTTTTTTTTACAAATAGTTTATTGTCAAATTAGTTTCCACATAACACCCAGTGCTCATCCCCACAAGTGTCCTCCTCCATGCCCACCCCTCCTCCCCCCCACATCCACCAGTCCTCAGTTTTTGTCAGCATTCAAGAGTCTCTCATGGTTTGCCTCTCCCCCTTTCCCCCACCATTTCCGCCCTTCTTCTCCCCTTTGGTCCTCTGTTAAGCTCCTCCTAATCCTCCTATACGTGCACACATATGATATTTGTCCTTCTCTGCCTGACTTATTTCGCTCAGCATAACACCCTCAAGGTCCATCCATGTTGCTACACATGGCCAGATTTCATTGTTTCTCATTGCCATGTAGTATTCCATATGGTTGATAGTTTATCCAGAACTAATAATTTATTTACCTGTTTTTTTTAAAAATGTGTATAGTGGAGGTGGCTGTTACAGCACTTGACTAAAGAGGATAAACAGATGGTAAAAGCCAGATGAAATACAAAGGTTAAAATATTCATAACCATGATTCCTCCTGAGACTGAACACAAATCCAGGCAAGATCTCCTGCTAGCTAGTCTGAAGTTGGAGACTTGTCACCATCCCTTCTAAAATTGCATTGGTCTGGTTATATCCATTTTCTCCTGTTCATGAACCTTCCACTCTGATCACACTGGTGGTCCTATTACTCACTGTCTTTCGATCGTTCCTTGTATAGTCCTGCCTTTGTGTTTTTGTTCTTGTCAGTATTTTTATTTGCAACAGCATCCTTTGGCATCTTCACTGATGCAAATCTGACCATATTCCAACACCAAGTTCAGGTTTTGGGTCACTTGAGTCCTTCTCTGACCACCCTGACCCATTATCAGTCTTTCCCTCTTGCAGACTCTACAATGCTCATTGTCTGTACATGTCATTCAGTAATGGTATCATTTCTTTTATTCAGTTAGCTTTCTTTATCCCCAGGTTTTTTCTTTGCAAAAAGTTTGCATTCTTTTGTGTTCTGTCTGTTATACCTTCTAGTACCCATTATATGCTTAGTTCTTCATCTTCTGCACAGCTGGTATTCAATAAATATTTGTGATTGATGGAAAAAAACAGTTAGTATTATTTATTTCTAATGAAAACAAACTCATGTTTAAGGGAAGGTAATGATTTCTTCTTAAACAAAGCACCATAATGTGAATACTGTTAACAGTGGCCCTAGGGGCTGCAGTTTTGTACTGTATTATTTTTCTGTTTAAAAATTAATAATCTTGTACCATAGCTGCTGCCTTTTAAAATTTACTGGCATTGATTGGGATCCACTCTGGACTGTGATGGATAGCTTTGATTTGGGGCTTGGTGCTATAGTAGCAGTTGAGAACAGAAACAAAGCACAGGTTTTGTCAATAGGTCAAAGGGCTGAGAATATAAATAATATATTAATATGATAATTTTCATCTTCAGAAACAAAAAGAAGACATTAACAACGACCATAGGGATTTCAGAAACTGGTATGCATTCATTTAAAGAAGCTGTTTTTTGAGCCATAGACTTGTATTGTAAGAACTAAGAATCAGTGCTTCTGAATATATGTTCCTACATATGTTGAGTATACTTAAGTGTATTTATTTTACTTAGTATAAAATGCAGGGGAATTTGTCAGATATCCATTCACTTGCTTTTCTTTGCGATTCCTTTCACCCTAATCCTATTTTTTTTTACAAGCTTTCAAGGCCCCCCTGAGACCTGCCCCTCCCACTCCCCATGATGGAGTTTCTTTTCTCTATTCTTAACTTCATACCAGAGCAGCTGTTCTTTCCAACAGTTACTAGTTTGATCCCTTCCAACATGCGGCTGCCTCAGCCAACAGCGATATTCACATACTATATGTGCCACATCTCCCAGGAACATTAGTATTTATTTTCTATAATCCAGAGGCTCCTTGATGAGCTATTTTTGAATTGTGGAGTAGGATGATGAGAGAATTTTTGGAGATTCCCAGAAGTTTTCTTCTGGCCACCATCTAGTATTTATTGGAAATAAAGATATCCCTGATCTTAAATTAGGGATAAAAGCATTTTTAACATATTCCTACTTGAGTAATGATAAGCAAACACAGAATTCATGACTGTATTTATCATTATAGTCAACATTTTCAAAAGACTCAGGCTCTAGTGCTCTAATAATGTCATTTTTAAACAAGAGTGCCTGAGCTATTGACCCAAATGACATTAGATTTTCTGTTACATTAACTCACTGCATGCAAATGCATTAAAATTCTCTCAAAATTAAAATCAAATTTTAAAACTGAAAATTCCACCCATACCAGTGCCTTTTTGCAAAAGCTCAGTATCTTTCTTTCTAGCCACGTTAATTTGGAGACAGTGAGAATTCCCCATCTTTAGAACCTAGTCTATCTCTTTACTATGTATCTGAAAATCTGCTGGTAATACTTTTTAATATATGTTTTAAAATATGTATTTTCTATGACATTGACAGCTATATGCTGAATTGGCATGAACAACCAGTTGACTGATTCTATTTCTTTTCCACCCCTATTACTTTTCCATTTATTCCACTTGTTAAGGAAGTAATAGGAGATAAGAAATTGTCAGAATAGTTAGTTCACATGCCAGAAACATCAGACATAGGGTAGGGCATTTGGGAAGACTTGGTGGGATGCAAATACTATAGAACTTGGACCTTGAGGTACTTATTTCCATGCTTTATAATCTTTAGAAAAGGGGCACAACTTTCCAGTGGATTTCTCAGAAAATTTCCACCAGAGGATGGAAATCTATTAGCAAACCTTTCTGTCAACAGTCTTCTTTGTGTCTGGCAGGGTCACCACCCCAATAAAACTTACAGATCTTTTCTCAGTGGTTCTTGAGCCTCATTCTCTCTCACTATAGAGTGAAATAGTCATTCAGTCAGTAAGCTAAAAAAAAAAAAAAAAGAACAGGAATATTTTTGGTAAGATTGGCAATATATAACACTATTTATCCTTTTTTTTCTGTATTGAGATAATTTCCCCTGAATCACTCTATAGCAATCATTGAAAAAATGATCTTTTGCTTCTTAATAAGCATTACAGATTTTTGTCCCTAGAAAATAATTTATTTTATTGAAGTACAAAGAATTCAGTCTTGTGACTACTTAATTTTTTGTTTGTTAATGGTATATGTCATCATATAAACATGGATGGAGCATAAGTGATGAAAGATAACTACAGAAATAAGCCTCTATTGAGCAAACGTTCAACCATAGTTATCACTGCATATAGTGTGGCATAGATTTCATGTTCTTCCCAAGACTACCAAAAATAAACCTTTACCTTTAGGAAAAATATTTCAAATACTAAATTTAACATTTATCTTCAGTCATCCAGGCCTACTGCAAATAATCTTAGATAATGAATTATTTTGAAAACAAAAAAGAGGGGCACCTGGGTGGCTTAGTCGGTTAAGCGTCCGACTTTCGCTTAGGTCATGATCTCACGGTTCGTGGGTTCGAGCCCCGTGTCAGGCTCTGTGCTGACTGCCAGTTCAGAGCCTGGAGCCTGTTTCAGAGTCTGTGACTCCCTCTCTCTCTGACCCTCCCCTGCTCGCGCTGTCTCTTTCTCTCTCTCCTAGAAATAAATTAAAAAAAAAAAAGAAAAGAAAAATCCATATGAACAGTAATAAGCTCTTTGCATAGATTTAAAAAAGTTTTCTGTGATACATGGTTAAGTTCTATATAGATCAACCAAAACCTGTATAATGGTTATGAGTCAGAACCTTCTCAGTTTTCTACGGTGATTTTGACCAAAAGCAGTAGAGCAAACTCAATCCAGAATTAGAGGGAAACAGTGGAAATGGTACAGGGAGCAGTCTGGACTTGATATAAAATATTATCATTGATAGATGATAGGCCAACTTTTTTTTTCCTTTAAATTTACAATCACTGTATTTTCTCCATGGCACGAGTATTAAATCATTAGTTAAAGTATGTGAAACTCAATGACAACAGCAAATTTCAAGAATTAAATATCAAAAGGAGTGATGGTCAACATTTTTATGCTAAGAGGAAAGAGCCAAGTAATCATGTTGTCCTCTGTGAAATCACTGATTCTTGCACCACATTGTAACGTGTCTTTTAAAATATTTAATTGGAAGTGTAATAGATGCAGTCCTAGAAAAGGGAGAAAACATATACTCACAGAAGAGGATCAAAAGAAAAGTTTTCCATTTTTGACTTCCATTCCTCCCTCATTCTGCACTTTTAACTATGATTGCTTTTAATACTTTCATTAGTGCTTCTTGATTCTTGTATTGATTCTCATCTCTGAAATATGATGAACTGAGCACATTTACCCTACCACCGTCTCTCTACACTTCTTTCTCCAACTCGTCTTTTAATTTTTCTCATGTTTACATTTATAATGTTTGATAATATTCTTTTTTTTAAATATTTTTATTTATTTCTAGGAGAGAGAGAGACAGCGTGAGCAGGGGAGGGTCAGATAGAGAGGGAGTCACAGACTGAAACAGGCTCCAGGCTCTGAGCTGGCAGTCAGCACAGAGCCCGACGCGGGGCTCGAACCCACAAACCTCGAGATCATGACCTAAGCGAAAGTCAGACGCTCAACCAACTAAGCCACCCAGGCGCCCCTGTTTGATAATATTCTTAATCTTCTGTTTTCAGGTCCACTTCCTTTCATCTCTACCAGTTAGATTTCCACATCGTAAGATGAGGAAAACAAACACATCCACATTTCTATACCTCTCCTTTCTTATCTCTTGATTCTATTAGCTGTGTCATTATCAAGTTTTATAACATTTATATTTCCTCCTGTAAATATACCAAAGACTTCTGTTTCATTTTAGTAATGACCTTACTTCACTTTAGTAATCACCTAGACATTAAATAACATTTATTAGACTATATGACATGATTATGTAAGGATTACTAATTGTACAACCAAAGGGTATGATTGGGTCTGTGAAGAAAGGAAATATCTTAGATCCCTAAATCTGTACCACATGAAAAATGTTCCAGGCATCAAGATCTTATGGATTCTGTAACTCAGTGCTCCAAACTGCTCAAAATAGTTAAACATCACAGTTTGCTTCTTGCAAAGACCAGATTTCACCATGTTGCCACTTTTGCCAAGTTTCTAATTGCCTTTTTTCCCTATTTTGGTAAAAGAGATATTAACATCTTGCACTTTTCAGTGATTAGAATCCACTTTATTCTTGAAGATCCTCCTTATTCTAGTGTAAACCCATAATTTCTGTTTTTTCTGAATAACTATAAACCTGTGGGCCATTGAAACTCTTGGTTACTTCTACTGTTTGTTAAATCCCCTACTTTGCTTGATTTTTCTTTCATTTTGCTGCAGTGGCTTCTTAATTTTTCTTTGTTTTTAAGAAATGGGTACATAGGAAATAAACTTTCCTAGATTTTAGAGGTTTGAAAGTACCTTTTTTTTTTTGTCAAATTTATTGATGTTTGTGTTGGGCACAATTTACTGATAGTTGTGATCATCGTAACACTCTATCTAGGTGTATGGGTTTTTTCTGTCTACATGTTCAATTTGTGACTAAGAGGAAAGGTTCTCAGGTAAGATTTGATTCTAAAGCTGGATGTACACCTAATTGTAGGAACTTGTGTAAGTTAAAGATTGAATCACACTTCTTTTTACTCAATAATAAAATAAGAATGTTTAACCCTTAGGGCAGAGTGAAGACTCAACAATCAAATATATCACTCAATTGTTGCAAAGATTAAAACAACACATTGGAAGATTGCAGTAAATATTAGATACTACTTCATTTTGTTCAGTGCTCAGTAGATCCTTTGAATCTGAACACTTTCTGTGCCTTTCCTAAGCTTTTTTTTTTCTTTGATAATTTCTTCCCATTTGTTTGGATAGCTTTTTATTCCTGGACCTCATAGTAAATAGATAGATTATTGTTGTTTCAGGATTAGGATTGATTCTCCATACTTTTTTTTTTTTTACACTGTGTGGTTTTCTTGTTTGGAATATTTCCTTCATCATTGCTAGAACATTTATTTTGTTTGTTTGTTTTGTCCTTAAGTATATTTTACATTTTCAAGAACTTCTTCTTATTTGATAAGATATAAGATGGCAGCTTGTTCTAATTTACTTGGATAAAACTTGCTTAAAATTTCTCTGTGGATACTAATCAGAATTTTATTAATGAAAATTCTTTTCCATGAGTTAAATGTTTTTATCCCTGTGGTTAGTTATCCCACTTGTTTATCTGGCTCTTTGTCTTATTTGTTTTGTTGGTTTTATTATCTTTTTTAATCAAATGTCAGGTTTCATTGGTTGGCTGTTAATGTTTAGGATAAAGAACTATGTCTATGGATATAGGTAAATGACTCTGGTTATCTCTCCACTTGGTTTGTCCAATCCTCCTACATTCCTTTCTTATAAATAGGGAACTTACTATGGACTCCATGTGAGAGGCTAGGTCTACTGAGGAACAGGTTTCTCTTTGGGGGCTATATGTAGAGGTGTAGAGACAGGCATACTAATATAGTAAAGAGTCTATTTTGAAAATGGAGCATTGGCATATTTCCCACTTGAACCCTTTGCTTTTCCTTTTTCTCCCTCTTCCTACCACATTTCTGTCTAGAGTTTATTCCAACTATGCTTTGCTTTTCTCTTCAGGTCATCAACCATCTCTGGGGGGTTTTGCTTTCCCTGGAATTTACCTGCTATTAACTTAACACCAAACATCCTACTGATAACTCCACATTGCATGTAATGGTGATGGGGCCACTGTGACTGCTGTAGGTCTAGTGTCATCTGAAATCTTGATTCATAATAGAAAGAGCCTGTTATAAATGTCACTTGGTCTTCTTTCTGCTGGCTTCAGAATACAATGAAAAGCTGTGGCACAGGTCAGATAAAGATCATTGTTTTCAATGCTTTATGGTGTTCATCCTTTAAACAACCCAGAGCAAAACTGCATTCTATCTTTCTGTACATTTTCCCCCAAACCCCATATTTCAGTGGCTCAGGACAACAACTGATGTATAGAGCTTTTAGTTAGGACTCTTATTGGTCTCTTGAAATAAGGAGTGACGCCAGATTGTTTTCTCTTTTTTGTAATTGCACATTCAGTTGCCACAGTGATGATCACTGGTGTCTAGGTGTCTAAAAATTTGCCCATGTAACTTGTAATCCTTCCTGTCCATGTTGCCCCAGTTTCCAGGACTGGCCTTTTGCTTTGGGTTACCTTGACCCTGAAACACATTCATGTCTTCTGATCAGCTCCCTGTGGGTAAATATCTTGAATGAAAGCCACTGCTCATCTAAGTTTCTAACCAACCCCTTCCTCTAACCATTCCCATCACTGTCTCTTGTCAGTATGCTTTTGGTATCCTGGACCCTTCTATTGCCAAAACCACATATCAACTTGGATTTGGTGCCTGAACAGCATGGAAGGAATGCTATTGTTGGATTACTACCCAGGTCTTCTCCAATTCAGCCCTCCCTCTATTTCAGCCACCATTTTGCTGTTCCTCATGCCTTGGAATCTGATGCCTAAATATTTCCATCAGATCCCACTGTTTATCCAGGACTATTTTTTATTGTAAAGATATATTTCTAAAAATATTCGATGGTAAGGAAATGAGCATTTTCCCCTGGGTATGGGCTCAGGAATTCCCAAGAAAGTGACAGTCAGTGCTGACCATCATATGGATGCCTTGAAGAAAAGCTTAATTCCGATCTGTGTATTTCTAAAAAGAGAACTACACTGTAAAGAGCAGATCTCTAGCCAGACAGTCTCATTGCAGAAAACAGTTGCTATGGGGAAGTCAAATGCATAATAATAAAGCCAAAAGTGACCTTAATAATCATCCATTCCGAACTTCTAATTTTATAAGCTGAGATCAGTGGTACTAAGTATCTGACTTAAGGATCTCAGCTTCTTAGTGACAGAGCCAGCACTAGACCCCATATCTTCTGATTCATAACAATATAATTATGTTTATAAATGTATATTATGAGTATATATTTAATATTTCTAACCAGAGTTATAAGCATGAGGATAGTATTCTTTGATCCCTTACTATAGGCCAGGCCCTGGACTATTATCTATCCAGTGTTTCACTCAGTCCTTAGAATAATTCCTGGAAATAGGTAGTATTATCATTCTCATTTTACAGATAAGGACACTGGCAGTTTGTGCATTACAGTAATTGTAAGTAGCAACCAAGATTAAAACATTAATAAGAGATGGTCTCCTCAGAATGAAAGCCTAGTTTCTTCTGTCATAAAGGGGGATGGGAGGGACTAAAAGGCAACAGTTATACAAGTTTGAAATTTGTATTCACATTTATGTATGTCATTACCACTCACTGGGCTATCATGCCATGAGCCAAAAATGAGGCTGAAAAATACCTGTGGCAATCATATCTTTACCTGGTTTTATTTGTCTTAGATGACAAGACAGAAGACCTAGCTTACTCCTCAGCATTGCTAAGGCAGGGCTTCCAGATGTTCACATTCTTATTCACATTCCTGTCTATTTTCTTAACCTGAGTTCCCAAGGTCTCCTTCCCAGGCTCCCCTCCCAAGACTCAGGTCAGAAGGTTGATGATGAGGAAGATGCAAAATGTATGACTGGGGATGAACACAGTCATAACTTGGAGTCTGGGGGCTAGGGAACATCACCCTTCATCCTCAGGGGGCCTGGGGAAGAGATGGCTAAGTTCAGTTATTGCAAAGAAATCAACAGATTGTCCCGACCACCTCCATCGCCTTCCACGATTAACCTTCTCTTCATTTGGATGCTTTTTATTTGGCTTGACTCTGTTTTTTCCTTTAAATTGGCAGTCTGTGAGCATTTTGTGGGGAGAAGAGACAGGAGAGAGAATATGACTTGAAATATGGTTGTGGGTGTTTTTTAACAAGTTCTCTAAAAACCTTAAAAAAGACCTTTTAAAAAAATCCCTGTGAGTTACCTTCTTTTGCTTCAAAAACATAGAATGTTCACTGTTCCACACTAGTTCATGATACACACCCTTTAGGATAGAAAAGAATGATCTCATTTTAGGCACCCAACCAAACAGAATAATTTACTTCTTTTAAAAGAAACTTCTACTACTAAAGTTAAACGTATGAGAATACATAAAGCATATACGTTATTAACACAAGGATAGCAATTATTAGCTTTATTTTAAATAAATCTTTATCTATGGCAATAGGTTTAGAGGAAAATCCCTCATAATTCCAAAAGACAACTTTAAGTTTTTCAAATGCAGTTTTTTTAGCTGTCCTTTACTTTTCTTCCAAGAATGCTGGGAAGTTGTCATTTTGAAAGTCAATTCCAAAACATCTTTAAGTGGTAAACCATGAGGAAAACAGCAAGAATATTTAAGTGGAGATCAAAGTATGGTGAAGAACCTCTGCTTTTGGTTTGGATTCTAAAATATCTTTATAGGATTCTAAACATGGTAAAGATCACCTGTCAAGGATCCACATTCATTTATTCGAATCAAGCAATCATACCTCTAGCTGCACCATTTACAGACATGTTTTTTTTTAATTTTTTTATAGTTTATTTATTTTTGAGACAGAGGCAGACAGAACATTAGTGGGGGAGAGACAGAGAGAGAGGGAAACACAGAATCTGAAACAGGCTCCAGGCTCTGAGCTGCCAGCACAGAACCTGATGTGGGAGTTGAACCCATAAACCGGGAGATCGTGACCTGAGCTGAAGTTGGACGCTTAACTGACTGATCCACCCAGGCGCCCCAACAGACATGTTTAGTACCATCTTGGCATTCAGATGAAAGGTATTGAGGTTCCTAATGCCTGCATCCACAATATGGTGGGTTCATTTCTGCAAAATAGAAAATATGCTTTTGCGCCAACATATGCCTTCCCCATGATAGAGATCTACCTAAACATTGCAGAGCATATGGCAAAAGAATTTTGTAGATACAGTGGTAGAGTCAAGGATGAGAAGATGATTTTGGGCTCACTGCCTTTCCATTTTTCTATTATAAAAGAAAGTCAAATTATTTGGTTTTAAACATGCACACACTAACTGAAAAATAGAAATAGTGTATCTGTTGAATTGTAGAGTGACATCCTTATTTCTCCTGGAAATGTAAGAGAGAAATATGAAGTATATCTGGCTCCTGATAAAATATGGCATTTTTGAAACCTTCTCCCAGTACATTATAAAAATGTGTAATTTGTATACAAATGTAACTCATTATACAAATGAGTACAATAAATTCTTTGGGGTACCTT
This sequence comes from Proteles cristata cristata, assembly GCA_017311185.1. NCBI lineage: Eukaryota > Metazoa > Chordata > Mammalia > Carnivora > Hyaenidae > Proteles > Proteles cristata. Next base: position 977,774 of record JAESUZ010003155.1, on the reverse strand, counting down.
TTCAATTCAAGAGCTATCTGCTTTTGTACAGTAACTGAACTCTGAGCCATGGTTTTTGGGTCTCCACCAACCATGATTAAATTTAAACTGTGATTCTGAATCCCCTGGCCATGGCTGATTACCCAAGCTGAGACAATCTAATTCCCTTTCCCAGAAATTGAGAATTGGGATTGAGCAGGAACAGTTTGCTCATTTCTGAGTGTCACTGGCACTGAGTCTGGAAACTTAGGATGCATGGGATAGTATAGATCTTTGTAAGAACAAATGAGAGACGGAGAGAGACTTCTAGTTGTCCCGGTCCTTGGATAAGACCCAGCTCTAGTTAGTCTTTATACTCCATCATAAGCTACTTTATTTTTAGAGTCCTTCTTCATTTCTGCTTACTCTATCTAGGCTTTTGTCTGAATGGGAGACGTTTAATTAGTATACACAGTATAATGTGATCTTATAAAGGCATTAGTTAAAATATCAAGATGGAGGGGAGAGGAAGGTAAAGTTGGAAGCCTTCATGGACTGTCTTTTCTTTTTTCCCTAGTTTACTGTATCCTGCTTTCTAATTGTATCTAAATCCCTTTCCTGAAACAGAAAGAGTTTCATGGCAGAAAAAATGCCTTCTTAAATTTATTTTTATGCCTCTTTTTAACCCCACCTACCATAGTCCTAGGATTCCTAGGAGGACAACTTGTGCTTATTATCTTATTTTATCTTTTTACTTTAATCCCAGTTAACATACAGTGTTAGATTAGTTTCAAGTGTGCACTATAGTAATTAAGTAGTTCCATGCTATTACTGATTTCAAAAATACTTGTCAAAATAATTTCCCATAATTCTGAGTGAGGTGATTTCCATTTATCTCTCCTCCATTTCCTCCACTGCCTTCATCTGTCCCCCAAGTATGGAGTTGACCTGCAAAAACCACTTCATGGAAGGTACATTTCCCATGAGGAAGGAATGCTTGCCCTCATAAGGAATACCTCATTAGAATTTATTGCTGAATGGTTGACAATTCTGAAGAAAGTCCCTTGCAATCATATGGCTTAGTAATCATCCTTGATAAATCATTAAAAAAAAAACAACAAGAGAAACTATTTTAAGGCTTGCCGAGCAAATCTCTGAAATGTGACAATTCAAGGACCTGCGGTTTATTTCTGTATTGCAAAGACAGTCCCTTACTGCCCGACTTCTTTGTAAAAATGAATGTTCCTATACTTTCTTTTTCTGAAAGAAGGAATTATCCTACAGTTGAAACAGAGAAGTTGCAGCACGGGTTCATCCTCTTAGTGGGAGAGAGACCCCGTATAAAATTCAGAAAATTCAGTGAGAGCCGCAGAACAAATGGGATGTTGTATGAGTGACAATGATTTCCATTTCTTTCTAATATGAAAAGACAGCCAGGTTGAGACACTTGGACCACCCACTGCTGGAAGAAAAATGCTTGAATCCTCAATACCTTTGATTTGCTAGTTTGTGGAGGTGAGAATGTAGGGCTCACAGCATGAGCTGGAGAAGTAAGTCAAATTTCACCTGCTTGTCTTTTCCCACCCTTCACCTATAGAAGATTTCTAATTGAAGTCTCTGCCAAGGAAATGTCAGTCTAATATCTGCTTGAAACTTTACTTGGAAGTTTTTAAGGGGTTATTGGGCCTTTATTCATCCCTTTGAAAATGAGATACATTTTTATAGTTTTTGTCAGTCTTATTTTCTGTTTGTTTTGTTCTTTTTTGTTTGCTTTTTATCTCTGACAGTAGTGAATTATAGTGATGCTCCTTCCTAAAATGTATAGCTTCAGAAACTGAAAATGCTGTGATGTGGCTATAGGGTAACCTTAGCCGTTTGTTCATGCTATGCTCACTCCAGTGAAGGTGCAAAACACCTCATCTTTAAAATAAAAGACTTTACTTTTATGTTTTTAATTTTATTTAAAAATTTTTTTTAATATTAATTTTGAGAGAGAGACACAGAGTGTCAGTGGGGGAGGGGCAGAGAGAGAGAGGGAGACACAGAATCCAAAACAAGCTTCAGGCTCTGAGCTGTCAGCACAGAGCCCGAAGCGGGGCTCAAACTCACCAAGCATGACATCATGACCTGAGCTAAATTTAGATGCTTAACTGACTGAGCCACCCAGGTGCCCAAAGGATTATTATACTTTTGAACAAATAATTACATGTCTTTGCTTTACAAGTATACCTTTTACCTTAGAAAAATATTTTGCCACAAAATATATTGGCTACTGAAGGCTCAGGGAAATATACATATAATCAGAGCATGAAACTCAAGACTACTCTTTAGGTTTTTGCCTTCAGTCCTAACTTTTTTGAACTGCCAGTTACTCCTGAGCATTTCATAAGAACGCCATTTGGACACTTAACACCATTCTTGTCTGCCCCTTCAATTATTGCTTCTAGGCAGCTTCTTTATCTTGGCAGCAATTTACTCTACACAAAACCCAGCACCTGATACTTCTTTTAAGGTGAAAACACAGACTGTTCACACAGGAAGAGGAAGGTAGGAGGAGGACAACTTCACACAGGTGGCAGATTCATTTTTACATACAAGTAATAAAGCCAAGAGGAAGAAAGTAGCTGACATTCCCCAGAGAGCAAGGCCTCAAACCATCATTAATGGTTGGACATGGCCTAATCCATTTCCTTCACATAAACTACATTGAACATGAGCCAACCTGTGGTACCTGTATTACAGTGACTGTTTCCTGATAAATAATGCCCTAAAAAAGAAAGATAGATTAGTAGTGTAGGGGTATATATATTCTCCTACATGAGGAAGACTTGGTTTTATTGTTTCTCTCCACCAGTGCTATCTTTCCGTTTCCTGGTCTGGGCTTGAATATTCACTGTAGCCTCCTTGCTGGTCAAGTAGCTCCAGCATCCCATACCATCACCAGTGTGGACTGCTACAAAGCATCTTTGATCATGTCTGTCTCCCTTGATTATAACCACAGACTTTTTCTTTCTCTAGCACTTTCATGAAACCAGGGTGAGATCCCACAGATCAAAGGAGTTCAAAATTTGTTCCAGTTTGCCCTCAAAATGCAAAATCCTTGACTTCTCTCCCCATACAGGTAATAGCAAGATATCCAAAGTCCAGTTTGTCTTCTTCTTAGGATATTCTTTTCCCTCCTTCCTAAAGCCTGGGGGTTCTTATACATACATAAAGTGATGGAGGAAAGCACTATGGGATCAATCCAGTATCATTACACATTATGTGGTAAATGAATAACAGAGGCTTGATACAAACCAATGAAGAGAAGGAAAAATAATTTTCTTTCCCTTGAGTTCTTAGATGAGACTTCTCTAATAAAAGACAGATGAGCAAGAGAAAAGGAGGGTATTAACCTGTATACCTCCCAGGGGAACCTGGGTAACTTCCTGAGGGGGCTTAGAATTCACCCATTTCAACAGGGGAAGGGGAGGGGTTTTTAGAACTCTCTGGGGAAAGTAAATGATTCTTAGGAAAAAATGAATAGGCCCTTAGAAGAATAGATGAGAGGTGTGACAGTTTGTGACAAAGTTTGCCTTGGTGGAGACTCCCCTCCTGTGGTAAGAATCTGTCCTCCTGGTTAACACAATCCTTCTGGGAAGAAATTTAAGACAGTTGATTTTGTTTTGGAAGATCTGACTTTAGGCAGATATGAGGAGTTCAGATAAAGCTGCTTCCTGTATTGGCAGTTTTTAAATTGACTACAACTGAAAATAATCAATATGCCAGAGGAGCATATTTTGGGATGGCATATTCTGCTACCCTTCACTAGCTTGACAATTTGTGTCCCAAGCAAAGAAATGGACTGAATCCCATTTTGCATAGCAGTTACCTGTACTAAAACAGTGTGATCATCTATAATAACAGATATTATGGAGAAGGATACTTACTCTCCACTAATTTGCTTCATGGATAGTTGGCAGCCAACCTAGGTGGAGACATTTGATTTAAAGTCATTTGATCTCCTTGGCCTCAGGGAGATGACATGGCATAGAAAATCAGTTATTGTAGACAAGTGCTCCTGCACCAAAATAGCTCAGGAATGGTGAGTCTTTCTGGTTGAACAGAAAGGGAAACAGGTTTCTTTTGCAAGAGGTTTGAAGTAATTGAAAGCGAGACGTTCACCCAGTAGGTAAGGCTGACCTTATAATTTTGGTCCAAAATTCAGTAGTGGATACGGGTTCTTTTTCTCCTGAGGTATCACCAATGAAGGAGTCAAGCTCCACTGTAACAGTAATGGGGGGAACAATTACTTTCCAGCAATGGGGTAAGTTATAGGCCCTGAAGAAACTACTATAGATCTATAAATGTACTTATTTGTCACGTACATTAACTCTTGGCATTCAAATCAACCTAAAGATGCTGCAAAACTGAGTACATTGTGCACCACAACACAGAACAGTCCCCAACCCCAGTGATAAATCCCTTTCAGAGTTAAACCACCCATTTTTCCCAGAAGTACTAGGATGGTTTTCCTGTTTGTTTACCCTTTGAAGCTTGGCAAACATCGGTGTTTCTAGACGATATCTAATCCCCATTAATTCTTTTGCAAAAATGGTTATATCTGTTTCTAAAGAAGAGAACAGAAACAAACCAAAGCAATAAAAACATAATAAAACACAAATAGGGCACAAAATGACTTTTAAGAGCTTGCCTCAACCTACATCTTGACCTTTAACTGTTATCAACCCTACAGTTGAATGCTACTCTTCAATAATGGCATTATCTGTAATCCCACAAAGGGTTCTATTGTCAGAACCACTCCTATGGCTACCTAGAATGCCATCTGTAATTCCAATATCTGGTGACTCCTCACTTATTTTTCAGGAGTCTCATTCAAATCCCAGCCTTCAGTGAGGACTAGGCAGATCTGTGTATCCTTTTTAGTTCCTTCCACAACTGCCTCTATCAATGCATTACCGTTGTGTTGCACCTAATTAGCTACATGTCTATAAATTCTATGTGGTAAGAACTTCTCAGGGCAAGGAACGTGTCTCATTTATTTCTTTGTGTCTGTTATCAAGACATGCCTTGAACAAAATGGATCTTTACAAAGATATATTTATTTTGTCAAATACCCTTCATTGATTCAAAATGGTTGAAATGGGATGGGGATACATTCTGGGTAATTGACATTCTAATTAACCTAGTAATCTATATACCATAAAAATGATTATAATGTTTGTCCAGATGTACATCGTTATCTACCTACAGGATTAAAAATATTGGAAACATAGCTTTACATTTTATTTTTTAAAGTTTTTATTTATTTTTGAGAGAGAGTGCAGGCAAGTGGGGGAGGGGCAGAAAGAGAGGAGAGAGAGAGAATCTCAAGTAGGCTCTGCACTGCCAGCATGGAGCCTAATGCAGGGTTTGAACTCACGAACTGTGAGACCATGAGCTGAACTGAAACCAAGAGTCAGAAGGTTAACCTACTGATCCACCCAGGCACCCCAGCTTTACATTTTATTAATATCAACCATGTACTCCAGGATGCTGTGGGCCTTAGGTGAACACTCTTGTAGGCTATGTCTGGAGATAAAAACAAATATGTACCATGGTCATTTATACCAAATGCAGTGAGGATATCTGCTAAGAGCATTATCTCTGTCATCTCCCTCATTTCTAGCTCCTCAGTTGCTGATTTCTTGTATTCTCTGTATTCTTGAGAAAACCATGTATTCTAAACTTACCACTTTTTCTTGGGAAGGAAAACATAGCATACCCAGCCCCACCCTCCCTGCTCCTAACGCATTTTCTCCCCTTTGGGGAAGACTAGTCAGTGATCTGATGAGTGAGTTTGGCAGAAGGAAGTGGGATTGTGTGGCACAGTCCCTGAAAAACTATCTTTAAGGCTGCATTCTGTTCTCTGAGATAGCAAGTGGACTAACCCTGAAAAGGTATCATGCTGTGGTCCCATGGAACCAGTTGGTCAGGTCAGTCTGCCTAATTCATGAACAACACCTCAGTAAGGCCCTTTGGCTGCATGTAGATATCTGGTCTTCCATTCCAGGTCTAGTCTATGATAAAGTTTTTTTTTAATTGTTTGTTTTTAAGTCTCTGTCTGCCTCTTGCATCTCTCTCAATTGGCTTTGAATTCTGGAAAGGGAAAAAAGATGTAATTCATATACCTTTCTTTATGAAACTGAAACAATTGTTCTGTAGAGTTCATAGTAAAGTAGTTTTGTTTTGGTTTCTACTATTTTTTTCAGCCTACTCTCTAAATCCATGTCAGAAGAGTTTAACTGTGCTCTTTCAGTTTAACCTGGCCCATTGACCTTAAGACAAACTTTGTCACCTGGAGTCCCTGGAATCCTGGATTCCTTTTCTTGAAAAGGTACTTGGTAATTTGCAAATGTAACAATGAAAAATTTACTTGTATATTCTCTTGAAGACTAAGTCTGCCTGAATCCTCTGATAAGCTGCCGCAACATGAATCTGGTGCACCTACAAAAAAATAAAAATAAATATCTCTCAAAATTCTTAGAAATATTCTGGACACTTGAATATATTTAATTGAAGGAAGTGAGAGATTCATTTCATCATGTGACAAAGGGTAAGGCAATTATTAATGAATGATTATGAAAAATAAGCATAAATATTCTGAGCACCTTATAGAGATGGCAATTATTATTTATCTTGGTGTCCACATTTCCTGGCCAAATAAAATAGTCTCATAAGCATATTCCAGTCATGCAAAACCATTCCCCAAGGTTAGAGTCAGCCTTCTGAATAAGTTTTCAGAGAGTGGATAGCCTAACCTAAACAATGTTAGCCTCCCACCCATGGCCATGGGGTGCCCTAAATAATCCTTAAAGCATAGCCTGTTTTTCTTTTATGGAAAAGACCTTCATGTTTCCCCAAATCAACTAATACATTCATCTCAATCTCATAAAACTTATTTCCTTATATCTGTCTGATGTTTTCCGGATTGCTAGCTTCTTAAATTTGTTTTTAAATGCAGCTTCTCCTGTCTTGTTTGCTCCTGGAGACACCATGATCAGAAAGTTGATTTTACCAGAGCAGAGTTACTGCCATTTTCCAAACAGTGAAAACTCCACTGAAGATTTGGTGGTAGACAGAAACTGCACTTCCTTGGGGGAAAAGTAAAGCCCTTACATTCTTGGCTTCTTTTAGGACTTACAAATGTCTTCTCTCAGTTGCCTTGGTGATTTCTTTGCTCATCTGTCATCACACGTGGTCCTTACTCTTTACCTGTTTCTTCTCCCTCCATTATTTATTGAGTCACTTTACTTGTGATGATATAAACACAAGATGGGCTTCAGAGGTCATGGATGATCATCCGATGAGGGGGATGAAAAACTTTGCCTTGGGGAAACTTGGCAATTCAGTTAGTTAAGCATCTGACTGTTGATTTGGCTCAGGTCATGATCTCACAGCTGTGAGAGGCTCTGCTTAAAATTCTCTCTCCCCCTCTGTCCCGCCCCCTTCTCAAAACAAACAATCCAAACACCAAACTTTCTTGTAAAAAATTTCACTTCAGTGAGAACATTTATGGGAGTCCCTCCTCAGTGAAGCAGCAGAGTGACTTTTGATCACACCATATTACTTCATAAGCTTTACTTATGATTGCTTTTCATGATTTAGGATGAGAAGTCTGCATACAGTGGAAGAAAATATAAGCATTCAGGGCAATAATTCCAGGTCATCTTTGGGGTTCATTCTTAGGTTTTCCACATCAATACAATTTAATGCATTCCATGTTTTTTATTTTTTTATGTTTGTGAAGACAGCCTTCCATGTTACAGTTAGTATTCTCTCCTGGGACCAAATTCTAAAACAGCACCTCACTCTTAATTCACAGTGGCTGCCCAGTGCCCTTCAGCTTCTGAGACAAAACTTGGCAGTTAGACCCAGAATGTTTCTCTCCCACATTCTGCTGGGAAGCCTTCCTCAGTTGGGCATTGCTTGCTCTCTTCTTTGCTTAGATACTGAATGTGAAGAATCTTTCATTATTCAGATTTGCAAACTGTAATCTAGCTCTGCATTCATCATCGGAGCAGTCTGTATTCACAGTAATGTCACATGAACTCTATTTAGCATATTTACCTAGTTTTTAAGTTTTTAAATATTGGTGGGTTTTAGTAGCAGTGGAATTGTTCTCTGACAAAGTGTAATGGTTTAGGAGTTCTTAATCCAAGTGCCGCTTTTTTTCAGGCCAAGGATTTGGAATATGTTCTTGAGGAAAGATGGAGAAATGTTTTAGTAAAGTTGCCTGTGAATGCCCTTGACTGGTCTCTTGCTGCCGTAATCAATTTGAACTATCTTTATATATAATTCATTTGCTCCTCCATCATACAGGGCATTCAACACTATTTCTATTTCTACCTGTGTGAAGGTCATTTCTTTGGTCCACAAAACACCTCTTCCTTAATAGTATTGTTTGTCAGCATATATCAATTTTCTTGAAATTGACTCATGTGTTGAGAAGTAGGCTAGATTCTTGCTTTGTTCTTCCCTGCGCTTGACAACTCATTCTCAGACAGAGTCTCTTTTGAGGTGAACAAAACATGGAGCACATAGAAGGAAAAAAAAAAGTGTAAAATAGGTGGACCCCACCAGGATCAGTATGTTGGGGCTATAGTTGGAGCTTCTAACTAGCAGTATGACCTTAATTAACCATTGCACCTCTCGCCTGGGCTCAGTATTCTCCTGTGTAAAATAAGGGTATTGCACTCTGTAGTTCAAATGTTTATTCTAGGTGTCTAAGTTTCTAAGCATTGTTATTGCTGCTGTGGCAAAGAACATTAATTGTTATAAATCAAAGCTACCTTTGCTGAATAGCAAAACTATTTTATATGGTAACTGCTTTTCTATAATAGAGATATTATCTTATGGCCCAAAGTGTCTCTGAAGTATATAAAACACAATGCTGTCTCTGAGACTCTAGCAAAACCAAGCACTAACATATTTCAGTCTGTCACCTCACCACTCTGCATACCTCTTGTTGCATGAAGAATTTTTACATTTGTTTCCTACGATCATGTGTGGGAATATATCAGATTGTCTAATCTCCTTTTTGAAGGAGAGAGAGACAGAGCGTGAGTGGGGGAAGGGCAGAGAGAGGGGAAAACACAGAATTCAAAGCAGGCACCAGGCTTTGAGCTATCAGCATGCAGCTGGATGCAGGGCTCGAACTCACAAGCTGTGAGATCATGACCTGACCTGAAGTCAGAAGCTTAACCGACTGAGCCACCCAGCACCCCAAAGGGGGGATTCTTAATGCAAGTTATTCTTTTAAGCGGTCAGATTATTTCAGATATTAGCTTTTACAGAAGTTCTATAGGTCAGAGTCTTATTTTTTAAGTGGTAGTCTTATAAAGTTTTATAATACGTTACCATATTAAACTCTCCAAAAAATATTAGTTACACTATGGAAATTTCTAGTATGCACAGTGTTATATCTGAGGACATTTTCAGAAATCTACAAATTTTCTATAAGATGTAATAAGGTATAAAATTCAGTTGGGGATAATTAGAAGGGGAAGAAACTTTAAGGTGAGAATAGAAAAAAAGAGAATGAATAGGTAGTTCCAACCCCTTTGCATCCCCCCCAAAACTACTTCAAAGTCCCTCGAGAACAATAAAAGAAGCTGAGAGGGGACATTAGGAACTTTAGCTTTTACCATAAAAGAAGATTATATGTCTGGAAGCACGATGGGACACGGAAAGCAAAGCCATAAAGGCAACAATTCATTAACATCTGGATAGAGAAGTAGACTTGGGAAAATGTCCCTCAGTACATATGACATTACAGTAACTACAACAGGTCTGCACGTTCACAGTTTAAATTGGAAGAGAGAGAGCACCCCAAAATTTCTGGTGAGTAGTGTCAGAAAATGGAAAATAACCAGAGGTGCCATTATGAATAGGTTAACATGTGCAAAATGCCATTGAAAACCTGTCTAGTTTTCTGTATATTGTATTTTATTTTAATAAGAAAAAATTGATGGATTCTCTGCATTTCAATGACTTTGACTTTACTATTCCTAAGACTTTAAGTTCAAGGTAAAAATAGAGACTTTTTTTGTTTTAAGTGACAGTATATGTATGTTCTTTTGATTTTTCTGTTTTGTTAGGGCATGGGGGCCGGGGGAAGAGTGTCTCATATGAGCCATTGGCAAAACACAAGAAATGGGATGATTTTTTTTTTCTTTCCTCAAATGAGGAACCCTACAACGGATGTTAAATGATTCGTGACTTGTCACAAAGTGAAGTGGCAGAAATGCGACCAACATCAAAGTTTTCAGCTTCTTAAACATTTATCAGATCTCTATGTTCTTCCCAATAACACTCCAAAAACTAAAAAATAAAAGTTCTCCATGTCAAGTTCAGAATGACCAAAATAGTGGTGTCCCTTAGTTTTTCTGTGTAATCTCTTTACAGTGTCTTTTAAAATCATCTGCCAGCTTGTCATACCAAAATTACACTATCCTTGACTTGAGATCCCTATTAAGTCCTATGAGCTTTTGGGAAGGTCATTTAAGTGCTCTAAGTTCTAGTTTCTTAATTTGTAAAATGTCAATCAAAATATCATTGGGGCACCTGGGTGGCTCAGTTGGTTGAGCATCCTAATGCGGCTCAGGTCATGATCTCGCTGTCTGTGGGTTTGAGCCCCACATCAGGCTCTGTGCTGACAACTCAGAACCTGGATCCTGCTTCAGATTCTCTGTCTCTCTCTCTCTGTCTCTCTCTCTCTGCCCTTTTTCTGCTCATTCTCTCTCTCTCTCTCTCTCTGAAAAGTAAATCAACATTAGAAAAACATATCAATTCCAGATTAATGAGGATTAAATTAAATAATGAGTTTGGAAACTGTGTAAGCTATAGACTGTCACTGATAATTTAACATGTATGCTGAAGTAATTTTTCAGAAAAATTCAATGGCTTCATGTTACTTATAGAAAATATCTACACTCTTATGCAGGGCATTCAAAGTCCTGTTTGACATTTATTTTCAATCTTTTTCCTGCTAAGATATATTGAATAATTACTTTGTGCCAGGGATATGGTGGATGTTTATTATCTCAGGGAAACCTCATATCAAAGCTATAATAAAGGCAATGTTATTATCCCAATTTTATAGCTATTTATTACTTGGAAAGCAGAAGAAACTTGCCCAACTTCACAAAGAGTGGAAGGAAGTGTGGAAAGGGAGTTAAATTGTGGCTCTGTGACTGTACAGTAAGCTTAACCATCATGTACTTTATCTTCCAAATAAAGCATTTTTTTTTAATGTCACTCGAACATAAATCACTCGAACATAAATCAAACTCGGTTCTGCAACAACTGCCTTACTATACTACGGTAAGTTTTGATAGAGAAATTCACATAAATGCTGAGCAATTGCATCACAAAATTTTCTGATTTTCTCTTTCCTTTGCCAGTTGGTTGACCTAGATAGTTCAGTTCTCAGCCCCAAAGACTTCTTCATTAATGAATTTATCTTGGTGTGCCTGCCACGTCTCCCTTTCCTTCTTTCCCTTACTAATCCAAGTTCTTTTATTGGGCTTACAGTTCATGCTAATGTCCCCTTTGAGCATTTATCATAACTGTAGTTAGAAATGAATTGGACTATTAGTCTTATCATTTCTGTACATCTCACTAGAAAGTGGCATGAGGGCAGAGGTCATTGTTCACTACTATATCTTGCACAGTAAAATTTTCTTCTATAAAATGTTTATTTTTTAGAGAGAGAAAAAGAAGGGGGGAGGGGGAGAGAGAGTGTGTGTGAAAGAGAGAGGGAGAATGAGCAGGGGAGGGATAGAGAGAGAGAGGGAAACTGAGGATCTAAAGCAGGCTCTGTGCTGAGATGTGGGGCTCAAGTTCATGAACTGTGAGATCATGACCTGAGTGAAAGTCTGGTCTTCAATTGACTGAGCCACTCAGGTGCCCCAAATTGCACAGGAAATTCTTAATAAAAACCTATTGAATGAATGGTTAATGAATGAATGAATGAATCTCACCTTCCTTTGTTTTATCCCTTTAATTTACATACTATTTCATAGTTTGAGAATCCACTTTCTTTGTCTTTTTTCCTATGAATTGTTTTATTTGTATAATGAATTTTCAAACTTCTTGGCCAACCCTAATTGACTACAAATATTTATAGGAATTTCCCTAGTTGTATCTGTGCCAGTGACAACTAAATTGCCAGTATCTTCCTCTTTAAATATTAGATTTCTGAAATACAAGTGGATTAACTCAGCTAAGAAAACAAGAAATGGAATCTTTTTATGTTTTGCACACTGCATTTAAACTGCATTTGAATGTGGTTTTGAAATTTGCATAATCATTCATGAATCTCCTTTCATTTGAATACCTCAGTAATGACAACTTAAGATATATTGTTTACTGCTTATTCAAAATAAATTTCAATTATCAAAGTAGATCTTCATGTGTGCACCTGCTTCCATATTTGCTATGGACTCAATTAGTAATATGATCATGTAGCCTGATGCTGTTTTGAAACTGTGACTTGAAATATGCCATGGTAACTTCTGCAGCATTAGAGAACAGTGTGTTTTTTTATCCTGTTAAATTATCTAGGCTGGAATTTTAAAACTTGAAATATTCAGCATATGCCACACTAAATTTACCAATGTTTATGCTGTAGATAGCTCAATATATCAAAGATTGAAAACATTGTAGAAATATGCTTGGCTGGTGCCAATTCTGTCCAGAGGTGAACTCTAATTCCTGGGGAAATCTATATCTTCCTATGAGCTCAATTATACAATTTTGTCATTGTATTCTAACATATAAAATTGTGTCTAACATTGTGTTCTAACATATACAATTTTTTTAATTTCTATTTTGTAGTGAATATATTGGATTTTATTCATAACTTAATTCCACCATCTTAGGGATGCCCCAAGCAGGGTAAACTGTCCATTTCAGACTATTATGAAGTTATAAACTCAGAAAACCCTTCCCTTACCAGTTGGGTGAAACTAAGTACATATAAAACTTTTTAAATCCTTCTCATTCTGTAAAATGTATAGTAGTAGTTCATGCCTTATAGAATTCCTGTGAAGATTAAATGTCTGGAAGAGTTTAGCACAGATCCTAGCATATAGTAAATATTCAGTAAATACTAATCATTATCATTTTTATTACCATTATTATTTATATTGTTCATTTGTAAGTAATTTTGTCGTTTACATGGCACTTGCTGTCTGTTATTTGCATATATGTAAGTCTATTTTTCTCTAGACACCATGGATTTGGTACCTGGTTGGCAACACTCTTCTTTCTACCCTTCTTATTGCCTTAAACACAGTAAACAGTCATTTGATTGGAAGCTGATTTGTTGATATATGTCTCTGCATTACAGTGTATTCTCTTGCCTTCCAGAAATGTCATTTGAGCACCTTTTACTTTGTGACACTGGGAAACGAAGGTGAATAATGCAGTATTATAGGTGGCTTTTTAATTCAAAATGTATCCCAAAACCTCATATTTTTAAAGCTATGGGTAACGCCAAACTCTAGAGAAACAGAGAAAGAAAAACCTCTCTGAATAATAGTCTTAAAGCATTTGTGCCAAATGAGGTATTTGCCAGTTAATTGTCTAATCTAATGTAGTCACAGTTGAATACCTTTGGAAGTAATTGGGGAAACAAAGCAATGATGTGTGTTTGTGTGTGTGTGTGTGTGTGTGTGTGTGTGTGTGTGTGTGTGAGAGAGAGAGAGAGAGAGAGAGAGAGCGAGAGAGCGAGAGAGCGAGCATGCATGTGTGCGTGTATGGTCCCTTGAATAAGAGCATCTAACATGGGCTGTTTTCTTATAATTTTAAAAACCAAAACATTGTTGAACACGGTTTTCTTTTTTTTTAACATTTTATTTATTTTTTAGAGAGAGAGACAGCATGAGCAGGGGAGGGTCAGAGAGAGGGAGATACAGAATCAGAAGATGGGCTCCAGACTCTGAACTAGCTGTCAGCACAGAAACAATGTGGGGCTCGAACCCACGAACCTTGAGATCATGACCTGAGCCTAAGTCGGACGCTTAACTGACTGAGCCACCCAGGTGCTCCCGAACACAGTTTTCAAGATGGAAATAATTAACTTTATGTATATTTATGGTATTTTAAATAGTTGATATAGAAAATCCTGTCTGAGTCAAGTTTATAGAACTGGAGATGTCCTAAAATTCAGCATCCTTCCCATTTTTATTTTATTTTTTAAATAGGCACTGATAAGAGGAGGAAAGAGTCAATTTATTAGTTTCAGAATAAAAAATTATTGGTTTTTGGTCCTACTGGTTCCTCATTAGTTCAATAGGCTCCCAAACAGATTTTGTTGAAACATGCCCTGAAAAAGGAGAAGTTTGCACAGTGCCAACCTAACAGATGAAAGTGCAAGGATGAAGCTAGTAAGGTAGGCTACCATCAAATCATGATGGACTTTGAAAACCCCTGTAAGGCTGGGTTTGAAAGGGTAGTAACATGATCAAATCTTTCCTTAGAAATCAGTAATGCCTTGGATGATGACTAGAAGGGAGAAATCAGAGGTTAGCAAAATAATTTGGAAGTCCCAACAGAAAAAAACAACAAGAACAACAAAAAAGGAAGTCCCAACAGGGGATGAAACTAAGGGTATGGAAGTTCCACTGGAGAAGGGAGTTAAATTAAGGATTTACAAGACCTATCAGTTATCATCGTAGGAAGAGGGGAAAAAAGGAGTTGAACCTTGTGTACTTCAATCAGGCAAACTATTCACATATATTTAACAATAGCTCTGCACAGCATCAGCATAAAAAAGCCAAAAAAAAAAAAAAATCAAGACACCTCAACAAACAAGGAAGATAAAGAATTTCATAAAATTAGCATAATACCAGAACAAAGAGTGAGGATTGGGAGGTGGAGAGATAGAAGCATACCTACATATATTACATGTATTATATCTGTATTATGCATGCATCATATATATGTATTACATGTATTAATGTCATTTGTGTACATATATATTATAAATGAATATAGAATATTGAAAAGGTTTCCAGCCTCAAGTGATTTAAAAGACAGCAAAATAGTAATTTAAATGGAAGCAGGCTAGATTCAGGAAAGAGGAAGTGATAAGTTTGATTTAGCTAATCAGTAACAAAATATTTTATAATTAATTATTATTAGTTACAAATAGAGCAGAGGAGCATAGAAGCAGGTCTTCTAAATAGTAGGTGGTTGTGGAAGAGGCAAGGATAGATAATGAATGAAGCAATAATTTGGTCTCAGAGAGCCCTCATCATATTGATTTGTTTGAACATTTCTTTAATAATAATAATTATTATTGCAAATATTTTCATAAATTTGAAAAAGTTTACAGCATTGATTGATGGATCCACTTAGCCACTGGGATCTCATCTCTTCTCTTTCTGGTTCATCTGCTGCTTTTGAGAACATACATCTTTGCTCAAGCATTAATGGAAAAGAGCTGGGGAAAAAAAACTGAACCCTGTTTTCATTGAAGTATAAAGAAGGAAGTTTTAATTTGAGCAAAGAATAGATAAGCCTTTATGTTTTTGTTAAGAATAGCCAAATGCTGGGAAAGTATGACAGAGAGAAAATGGAAGGTGTGTTGCTACATGCTCAAAAAAAAAAAAGAGAGAGAGAGAGAGAGAATTAATCCCTTAATACCATTCAAACTGTACCGGGATGATTGGCTATAAAATGAGTTTTCACTGGATTTAAATAGAATTGAGTACCTGAGTTTAATTGATCACATTTAATTTATCACAGCTATCACCCACAAATAGCCTCTTAAAGTTATTAGGTAACATATACAGGACATCTAGAGGACACATTTGGGCTCACCATCATCAGGAATAGTCTCTTGGTGTTTTTCCTCTTTTGCAGCATTTTACATTGACGTGCCCAGTGAGCTTCAGTGATTTGAATTCACCATGTGCATGTATCTCAAATGTGATAAAGTGTGCAATCCACACATATAATCCAAGGGCAAGAAATAGGATGCCCAAAGGTTGGACTGAGTAGGGGTGGGGACAAACACAACTAACTAAAAACAAAATAAGAAAAATAATTTTTCCTGTATAGAACTGTAAGATTTTTGTCAGGTACAATGCCATGAAAATTGAGTTAAACTGGTTTGAGAAAGAGTTCAAAAATTCAGTCCAATTTCCACTAGCGGCTCAAAATATGACCTTGTACATGCCTTGTAACTCAGTTTTTCATCTACCTAAAGAGTACAAATGTTCTTGGAAATAGAAAGTAAGCCAAATAAAATCATGAGGTATTAAGATGCTTTTGAAAGTTCTCTGGAGGTCAAGAGTTTTGAAATTCTACATGTAATACAAAATCCAAGAAGAAAAAATGAATTTTCTTCTGCCCTAGTATTGTAATCTAAGTATTCATCTCTCAGCTAAATACCCAGATTATCTTTCTATAGCTATCTAAAGTTCATTTATATGAACATTTTCTCACTTTCCTGATAAAATTCATTTTTATCAACCTTCATGCAGTTTGAATTTCTGTATCCTCTGCAGTGTCAACACCAGAGAAATATTATGAAATTCTACATGTAATACTAAATCCAAGAAGAAAAAATGAATTTTCTTCTGCCCTAGTATTGTAATCTAAGTATTCATCTCTCAAAGCTAAATACCCAGATTATCTTTCTATAGCTATCTAAAGTTCATTTATATGAACATTTTCTCACTTTCCTGATAAAATTCATTTTTATCAACCTTCATGCAGTTCGAATTTCTGTATCCTCTGCAGTGTCAACACCAGAGAAATATTATTTCCAACTAGTCATAGACTGAGGAAGGCAAAAAGGTTAGTAGTAGATGGGGGAAGGGCTTTGCTGTAGAATTTGTTATCTTAAAGGCAAGCAGTTTCATTTCCAGAGAGCTTGATTATAATGTGATTTATCATATCAGTACCATGAACAGCATAGAGATTTTACTAAATTCAGGGAGATAAGGCAGAAAACAATAACTACAATAACTACCGAAACATAGCCTCAAAGTGAACTCTTAATGCCAGGGAAAGAAATGCAGTGGGAAGATCAGTTTCTACAAGAATTAATCTTGGCTTTTGGGTTTTTGTTTGTTTGTTTTGTGTTTTCTTTCTTTTTTTTTTTTTTTTGACATTGTATCTGTTTCACATCAAAAGGAAGAAGGGCTCCTCTCGGTCAGCACCTTCTAATGCTGTTCTAGGTTTAAACAAAAAGTTTCTGAATCTGTGCAATAAAGAATAAAAAATGTGTAGCAACATATACACAGACATCATGATTACTGCCGTTAGCATTATACTAGTCACTGAATAAATTCATTTTTGGTAATGAAGGCCCAAGTAAAAGTCTTACATAGTAATCCAAATATAAATGGCCTAGGGCTTCCCTGATGGTTTCACTGTATCAAAGACCAAGACCCTTTATTTTTTTTATTTTATTTTTTTGGGTCGCATGCAGATCTATTTTTTCTTTTCTTTTCTTTTTTTTATATTTCTGTGCATATTTTATTTATTCTTTTTACAAATAGTTTATTGTCAAGTTGGTTTCCATATGATACCCAGTGCTCATCCCCGCAAGTGCCCTCCACCATGCCCATCTCCCCCCTCGCCCCCCACCCATCAGTCCTCAGTTTGTTCTCAGCATTCAAGAGTCTCTCATGGTTTGCCTCTCTCCCTCTTCCCAACTATTTCCCCTATGGTCCTCTGTTAAGTTCCTCCTAATCCTCCTATACATGCAAACATATGGTATTTGTCCTTCTCTGCCTGACTTATTTCTCTCAGCATAACACCCTCAAGGTCCATCCATGTTGCTACACATGGCCAGATTTCATTGTTTCTCATTGCCATGTAGTATTCCATGGTATAGATAAACCACATCTTCTTGATCCATTCGTCCATTGATGGACACTTAGGCTCTTTCCATGTTTTGGCTATTGTTGAGAGTGCTGCTATGAACATTGGGGTACATGTGCTCCTATGCATCAGCATTTCTGTATCCCTTGGGTAAATTCCTAGCAGTGCTATTGCTGGGTCATAGGGGAGTTCTATTGTTAATTTTTTGAGGAACCTCCACACTGTTTTCCAGAGGGGCTTCACCAGTTTACATTCCCACCAACAGAGTAGGAGGGTTCCCATTTCTCCACATCCTCGCCAGTATCTAGAGTCCTCTGATTTGCTCATTTTAGCCACTCTGACTGATGTGAGGTGGTATCTCAGTGTGGTTTTGATTTGTATTTCCCTGATGAGGAGCGATGCTGAGCATTGTTTCATGTGTCTGTTGGCCATCTGGATGTCCTCTTTGGAGAAGTGTCTGTTCATATCTTCTGCCCATTTCTTCACTGGGCTGTTTGTTTTTTGGGTGTGGGGTTTGGAGAGTTCCTTCTAGATTTTGGATATTAACCTTTTATCTGATATGTCATTTGCAACTATCTTTTCCCATTCCGTCGGTTGCCCATTAGTTTTATGGATTGTTTCCTTTGCCGTGCAGAAGCTTTTAATCTCGATGAGGTCCCAATCATTTATTTTTGCTCTTGATTCTTTTGCTTTTGGGGATGTGTCAAGTAAGAAATTGCTGCAGTGGAGGTCAAGGAGGTTGTTTCCTGCTTTCTCCTCTAGGGTTGTGATGGTTTCCTGTCTCACCTTCAGGTCCTTTATCCATTTTGAGTTTATTTTTGTGTATGGTGTGAAAAAATGATCTAGTTTCATTCTTCTGCATGTTGCTGTCCACTTCTCCCAGCACCATCTGTTAAAGAGGCTGTCTTTTTCCATTGGATACTCTTCCCCACTTTGTCAAAGATCAGTTGGCCATACATTTGTGGGACCAGTTCTGAGTTCTCTATTCTATTCCGTTGGTCTATGGGTCTGTTTTTGTGCCAATACCATACTGTCCTGATGATGACAGCTTTGTAGTAGAGGCTAAGGTCTGGGATGGTGATGCCTCCCGTTTTG
This sequence comes from Proteles cristata cristata, assembly GCA_017311185.1. Taxonomy (NCBI): domain Eukaryota; kingdom Metazoa; phylum Chordata; class Mammalia; order Carnivora; family Hyaenidae; genus Proteles; species Proteles cristata. The sequence continues at coordinate 958,838 of JAESUZ010003155.1, read as the reverse complement.
TTTTTCTTCTTCAATATGACTTTGGCTACTCGGGGTCTTTTGTGGTTCCATACAAATTTTAGGATAGTTTGTTCTAGTTTTGAGAAGTATGCTGGTGCAATTTTGATTGGGATTGCATTGACTGTGTAGATTGCTTTGGGTAGTAATGACATTTTAACTATATTTATTCTTCCAATCCCTGAGCATGGAATGTTTTTCCATTTCTTTGTGTCTTCTTCAATTTCCTTCATAAGTTTTCTATAGTTTTCATCATACAGGTCTCTTATATCCTTCCTTAGGTTTATTCCTAGGTACTTTATGTTTTTTGTGCAAGTGAATGGGATCAGTTCCTTGATTTCTCTTTCTGTTGTTTCATTGTTGGTGTATAAAAATGCAACTGATTTCTGTACGTTGACTTTGTACCCTGCAACTTTGCTGAATTCTTGGATCAGTTCTAGTAGGCTTCTGGTGGAGTCTGTCAGGTTTTCTATGTAGAGTATCATGTCTCCAAGTCCCTTTAGGTCACTACATGTCTTCTCTTCAGCTCCTGCTAAGCCATTACATTTAGCCAACCAGAAGGAAAAGGTAATAGAAAAGGGGAAGACATGATGCTTCTTTTAAAAGAAATTCTAGGGCCACCTGGGTGGCTCAGTTAGTTGAGTGTCCAACTTTGGCTCAGGTCATGATCTCATGGTTTGTGGGTTGAAGCCCCACATTGGGCTCTGTGCTGACATCTGTGAGCTTGGAACCTGATTTAGAGTCTGTGTGTTGCTCTTGCTTTCTTTGCCCTCCCCTGCTTATGCCCTCTCCTTCTCCCTCTCCCTCTCCCTCCTTCCCTCCCTCTCTCTTTCTTTCTGTCTCTCTCTCTCAATTATAATCCATTGGCAAGGCCACAGGCACATTTGATGCAAGGGAGACTAGAAATTTTCTTTTTTTTTTTTTAAATGTTTATTTCTAGGAGACAGAGAGAGAGAGAGACAGCATGAGCAGGGGAAGGTCAGAGAGAGAGGGAGTCACAGACTGAAACAGGCTCCAGGCTCTGAGCTGGCAGTCAGCACAGAGCCCGACGCGGGGCTCAAACCCACGAACCGCGAGATCATGACCCAAGCGAAAGTCGGACGCTTAACCGACTAAGCCACCCAGGCGCCCCTAGAAATTTTCTTTAGAATTGTGCAACTATATGCCTCCCTCAAGTTCTATAGAAGAATGGTAGCATGGGTATGTGAGGGTCTGCTCTCAATCTTGTCTCTCCCCTAAACACACACACACCACTACCACCACCCCCATCCGCAAAAAAACAAGTTGCCCACCACTTGTCTCTTCCCTAAAGGTTCAATTCCTTTCTTCCTATGCATCAAACCACAACATGAGGTGTTACATCAAGACCTGATGGAAAGGACAAAGAATTACTGACTGGAACTGGATGCAACTTTGGAATCGTCTCCCTTGTATGGGGAGTGAATACCTCAGGGGACACCAGGGGAGGGTCAGAGAGAGAGGGAGTCACAGACTGAAACAGGCTCCAGGCTCTGATGGCAGTCAGGAGCCCGACGCTTAGGACATTAAACGAACCGCGAGATCATGACCTAAGCGAAAGTCGGATGCTTAACCGGCTAAGCCACCCAGGCGCCCCTGTTATTGTTTTCTTTTAAAAGAAAGCATGGGAAATTCACAGCAGTCACTGAGCAATCACAACCAGCAAATCCCACTGGGCAAGAGTGGTGAAAAATCCATTTTGTTACTGAATTAAGTTCCTTGGTTAACCCAAGTGGTAGCTCATTTTAGTCCCCTTTGGATATTTGGGGTTATGTTTCTGGGTTTAGTCCTTTGTGAGATGTTCCTTGTCCTTATCTTTCATAATGAAAATATTGGAAAAAAAAATTTTAGAGGCTAGTTTAGTCCACATCATGAGTCCAGGTTAGAGGTAGAGTTTTGCTTTAAGGTTAGGAAAATAACAAGCATTTGTAGGTGGTTTGTTTCTTTGGAAATATAGTTTCTTAAAAATTTTAGTAGGCTCCTAGTCAATTTTGTCTGAAAGTAATCATAAGTAAAAATGTCATTAAAGATATTTTTATACTTAAACATACTTGTCTTTAATTTACCAGCTTTCTTTTTCCCTACTCAAACTTGAATAGACTAAAAAAGCTCCACATCTTAATCTCAGTTTTGCCCCTGAGCTCGTTTTCATTGTCTGGCAGAAAACTCATTGTAGGAACTGCTTGGCAAATCTTGAGGCTACAATCTTATCTGCTACAAACTCTGCCTCTTCAGAGGAAACTGTTCTAACCAGCCTACATTGCACTATCACTGGTAGAACTTTTAAAAAATCAACAAAAAGAAACTAACAGACCTATATTCTGAGATTTTCAAATCAATTCTACTATAGTTACAAGCTCTGTAACTTACAGGTCTATAATTTTACAGGTCTGCTTTTCAATCTGAAGCAGCAGTGTAATGAAACATTTGTCTGTATAACAAAGGTCTGCTCCCTTGCAGCTTGCCCCCTTCCTGATTTCCAACAATCACAAAAAGAGAGCCACACAATTCGGATTGCTTGGTATTTTTTTTTCCTTTTAGCATTGCTCTACTGGGTACCATCTCTATTACCCAAATTTGTAAATGCTAACAATAGAATAATTAAAAACAGAGATATTTATCTTTCCCAATAACTGTTCGGACATCCAAAATAAAAACAGAGAAAGTAGAAGAAAGGAAATAATAAAAACAAGAGACATATATTAAATACTTAAGTCAAAAATTGTTTCTTATCAATGACTTATAATGACAAACCTCTGGTAAAATTGAATTAAAACAGAGAAGACATGACCAAATACCAGAAGTTAATATTTAGACAACAGATGTTCACATACGAAGAAGTAATAAGAACATGTTATGAGAAATGTCATTCCAGTAAATTTCAAACTCAAATGCAATGGACCAAATTCTTAGAAAAATTAAAATCACTGATGGTAATTCAAAAAATAGAAAACTTCAAGACCTGTAGACATTAGAAAAATTGAATTAGTCAAAAATATTTGTGCAAAAAATGTTAAGCCAGAGGCGAATTCTCCAGAGTTCTGTCAAAATATTTAAAGAAAAACAATATGTGCAATCTCTCCTGGAGAAAAAGAGGAAACTATTCTATTCATATAATGAAGCTGGCATTCCCTTGGTTCCAAACCTGAAAAGAATATTTTGTGAATAAAAAAGAAATAACATACCAATTTCAGTTGTGAACACAGATGAAAATAATTCTAAAGATATTAGCAAGATATGAGAAGTCTAATAATGTACGACCAACTTGAGTTTATTCTAGTAATGAGAATTGGTTTAACACTAGAAAGTTAGCAAATGTAATCCTGCATGATTTGCATCAACAAAAAATAAAACTCTGGTGGAAAGAGAAGTGTTTTGCTCTACAGTTTTGCTTCCGTAGCCTCTCACCCAATTTTAAAACCTGAGCAAATTTGTATACCTGGAATGTTGTCCCCAAAGAGGCAGTCTGATCTTGTCTCCATAGGTATAGCCAGTAATTTTCTTTCTATTCTTCTGCTAAGGAAATTGTGATTATTCATCACACTGTATCCCAGAAAGAGGGAAATAGACTTTTCCAGGATGGATGGTAATTCTGAACTGAGATAAACCTTGGAAAACTGAAATATTCTTGTGGCCTACCCACAGAGAGGATACTTACGGATGTGAGATAAGCAAAATTTGGCCTAAATCCATTACACATGGACCCAGTGAGTGGGAAAAAAGCACCTAAAGGTCATTTCCTCAATTCCTAGATAAATCCAAAATATACTCATCCATGATGAGGAGGATTCTTACGTTATCTCACTCACCCAAAGAATAAAGGCTACTGTCCTAGAAAAGGCAAGTAAAGCACTCTGGAAGTAATACAGATCTTTCTTTTTCTTGAAACTGAGACCATGTTCTTTTATTTACATATTACAAAATGATTCATCAACAGATACTTATTTTTTGTTTTTTGGTGTTTTTTTTTTTTTTACAAATTTGAGAAACCATAATTATATAGAGAGAGCAAAAATAAAAATATCATTCATTGTAGTCTTGATTTCCCCCTCATATCACACCATGAAGCTCTCCATAGGTAACGAGTGACGATGTTAAGCAGAAATGGGAATTGTGAGCAAATTTCTATGGCTTTTTTTTTTTTTTAAGTAGGTTCCCCACTCATGGCAATTGAGATCAAAACCCTGAGATCAAGACCTGAGCCAAGATCGAGAGTCAGATGCTTAAGCAAATAAACTGCCCAGCCGCCCCTATCCCCTAGATCTTTGTCATTTTGGATGACTAAGACTCTGTATCTACTGACTCTATATCCAGTTCTGTTTCCCCCTCCCTCCAGTCCCTGGCAACCACTATTCCGCACTCTACTCCTATGAGTTTGATTCATATAAGTACAATTATGCATAGTATGTCTCCCTGTAACTGACTTCACTTAACATAATATCCTCATGGTTTCTCCATGTTGTAGCTTATGACAGGATTTCCTTCTTTTATAAGACACTGTAATATCCCATTGTGTATGTGTATGTGTGTGTGTGTGTGTGTGTGTGTGTGTGTGTGTATTATCTGTTTATTCTTTTCTTATTTGATGGACATTTAGGTGTTTCCACCTTTTTGCTATTGTGAATAATGCTGAAATTAATATGAGAGTGCAAATATCTCTTCAAGATCTCGATTTCAGTTAGTTTGGACAAACATCAACAAATGCAATTGCTGGATTATATAGTAGCTCTCTGTTTTTGAATTCTTTGAGGAATTTCCAGACTATTTTCCATAGTGGCTACACCATTTTAAATTCCTACCAGTAGTACTCAAGAGTTCTGATTTCTCCACATCCTTGCTAACATTTGTTGTTTTCTGGGGGTTTTTATATCTTATTGAGATAATATCTCTGTGTAGTTTTGATTTACACTTCCCTGATGATTGGTGATATTTAGCATCTTTTCATATAGCTGTTCTTTTTTTGTTATTTCATTTTATTTAGACAAATGTCTATTCAAGTCCTTTGCTCATTTCTAAATAAAGAAATATGTTATTTTGCTGTTGATTTGTGGGAGTTCCTTTTATATTTTGAATATTAACCCATTATCAGATATATGTATTATGGATATTTTCTCCCATTCCACAGGTTGCCATTCACTTTCCTTTATTTGCTTTGCTTTGCAAAAGCTTTTATGGTTTGATATAGTCCCACTTGTCTATTTTTATTTTTGTTGACTGTTAACTGTTTAATTTATATTGAGTTGTATTTTATGTACGTTGTAAGATTAGGCCCCAATTTTGTGCTCTTGTATGTAGATACTCAATTTTTCCAGCACCATTTATTGAATAGACCTACTGTCCTGTGAAACAGCATTTGACTATATAGGAGTCAGCTTGTTTTGGGGATCTCTATTCTTTTCCATCAGTGTATGTGTACATTTTAAACCAGTATAATATTGTTTTGATTATTGTTAACTCTGTAATATGTTTTTCAGTCAAGAAGCATGAGGCTTCCAGCTTTGTTTATTTTTTTCAAGATTGTTTTGGCTATTCAAGGTGTTTTCTGTTTCTACATGAATTTTAGGATCATTTTTTCTATTTCTGCAAAAATGCCATTGGGATTTGATAGAGCTTACATTGAACCTATAGATCAGTTTGAGTAGTATGGACATTTTTAGTAATATTTAGTCTTCAAATCCATGAACACAAGATGTATTCCCATTTATCTGTGTCTTTTCAAATTCTTTGAGCAAAGAAAGCAATGTCTTTCTTTGTCTGGTTTTCAGTGTATAAGTCTCTCAACTCCTTCATAGGTTCACTCCTATGTATTTTATTATTTTTGAAGAAATTGTAAATGGGATTACTTTGTCAGTTACCTTTTAAGACTATGCCTTGTTAGTGTTTTCAACTTTGTTGATTTAGGAATATTTGAGCAGCACCAATTCTCCAGTATTTTGTTCTCAGTGGCTCCCAGGCATCTAGAGAAGATAGGATCCCCTTAGTGCTCTGAGACGGTCATGACAGGAACCAGGCCCTTGGCAAGCTCCCTGAAAAGATAGAATGTCGGACTCCTGTTTCAAGCCCTTCCTTCCACAGGAAGAATCAGAAGTTTTATTCTTTTCATACCATGCTGAGACTATGGCTAGACAAATGGGTACTAACCCAAACCATCAACTTTATTTTTAGTAGCCCTAAACATGGCTTCCTGTCCTGTCAGTGCTTAGATTCAGTCCTTTGGGCAGCCTCTTCTCTGCCTCCACACAGGTGAAAATATTTGGTACATGTTTTAATCTTCTCTTTCCATCCCCGGGGATGAACCAGGTACTGGGAATTTTCTTGAAGATCACCATGCTTTGATGTCTCTGGTTTCATGCTCACCTGGGGTACAGGAGCTTCTTAACATGTTTTCTGGATTTCTCCAGGGAATTAGTCCATGTGTTGTTAAGTCTGTATATCTGTGGGCAGAAGTAGGGTCTGGGGCTTTCTTTTTCACCATCTTGCTGACATCATCCCCTTGAAGTGACCCATCACAAGAATCTCTTTTTACATCAGAACTATTTATACCCCAGGGAGAATTTTCATCAAAAATGATGCAGATGGCAGTGATTCCTCAAACAGCTTCTTTAAACATGCCCCTGTGTCCAGTATAGAAGAGTCACAATAGGTTATCATAAACTTAACTTAAAAGTGTCACCAATTGAAGCTGCCTTTTTCATCTGCCAAATGCACTTATCCTCATGCCAGTTAGAAAAAAGACCTACCTGTAACAGTCTTTTAACTGGCATAAACATCAGTTTATCTTTATTGTTTTACCTCAGAACTATGCCATCTCTTCCACTCTATGTGATGGTCAATTTCAACCGGATCTTTGTTACCATCCAGAAGGACATTTCTCTTACCACCAGATTGGTAACATGCTGATTGGATCTGGTGGGAAAGGGTAATAAATACTTTCAGTGCCTTTGTAAGACATGTGTATGACAGAGTGACATCTAAAAGTCAGGAAAACCCAACGATTTGCTGCTTTACTAACATTTACATTTATCCAGTGGTATAGGGGAGGGGTCAGCAAGCATTTTCTATGAAGAACAAGAGAGTAAATATTTTAATTCTTTTTAATGTTTATTATATTTCTGAAAGAGCAAGACAGAGCATGAGCAGGGGAGGGGCAGAGAGAGAGACAGAGAGAGGGAGACACAGAATCTGAAGCAGACTCCAGGCTCTGAGCTGTCAGCATGGAGCCTGATGTGGGGCTCAAACTCACAAGCCATGAGATCACGACCTGAGCTGAAGTCAGCGCTTAACCAAATGAGCTACCCAGGTGTCCCTAGATAGTAAATATTTTAGGCTTTGTGGTCCATATGGTCTGTGTCACAACTACTCAGCCCTGCCACTGTATTATACGTGCAGCCATAGACAACAGGTAAATGAATAAGTGACCCTCTGTTTTAATAAATCCTTATTTATAAATATAGGTGTAAAACCAGATTTGGACTTATTTTTCTGACTCCTAGCCTACAACATATCATGATAACTCTGCAGAGTAAAGCCTCTCATTATACCTTGCACTTACCTCTTTCCTTATTTATCTTTGGCATAACTGATCTCTCAAAGACTTACAAGATGCACGCAAGTACATTTCTCAAGTTTTCTTTCACTATTAACAGATTAATTTTTTCCTTATTGATTTAACTTTCTCTACTAAAGTAATTTCTTCTTAATATACCTAACACAGAGTTTTAATTCTCCTTTTGTATTTTTGAATATCCTGCATTATTTTCTTAATTCTGAAAACTTCATCTTAGCATAAGATTTTGTGTTATTTACTAGACTGAATTTTCATCATTATACATGATTTCATTAAGAACACAAAGTATATACAATATAAAATTGTCTTTGGTTTCTTGCAGGTCATGTTCTCCAGTATGCTTATCCTATACAACTTCCTTCAGTTTTTATTATAAAATCTTTTACATTTTCCATGTTGTTGCTCTTTTCCTTTTTCTCTTTATTCCTTACAAAGAACAAAAATATATGTATGCAGTGTCTATTTGAAATTTCAAGGTGAATGTATTTCGTCTCATTTTTATAGCTAATCCTACCTAAGTATATAATTTAACCCCTTTCAGATACTAAATTCATCAAGTTCATGTGTACAGGATCTTATCACAATGTTGTTGTACAGAAAGCATTTACCCAGTGGAGCTTTGCTGAGATGTGATGATATGGTCACTTGTTTCCATTTCCTGTTTCTCAGAGTAAGGGAATAAGGGAAATTTATTCCTGGATAGTTTGAAATAGTCTGAATTTCTTATTTTTCAAAAGTAGCTTATAAACCCCGTAAGTTTTACAATACAGTTACCCATATACTCTTTATGAATCAACCACAAAATCCCAGCAGGCAATAGTCAGAAGCCACTTGTAGAAGTTCATGGCTCCAGAATAGATATAAAAAGTAAGATCTTGAGGAGATAGAGATGGTGCCTGGCAGGTGAGCTCTGGTTGGGTCAGAAGGCAACTTGTGTGAAATCCTGGATTATGGCTAGATCTTCTCATCCTCACAGGCTCCAAGGCTCGGATGCAGTTATTAACCATATTTAAGTGTGGAAACCATGTATTATGTTCCTTCATTGTAACACTATTTTTATTTCATAAGCATGAATCTCTTAGGAAGCCCTTTCCAATTTAGTTTATCTGCAATGCAATTAGAGGGTTGTTTCTATATGAATAGTGTTGTAGGGTAATATATATAATAATACTCAAGAAATGTTAACTGCTTGCTATTGGCATGTGATTTTTGACATTCTTAGTTAACAACACTATTTGAACTTTCCAGTTATTTTTTGGATGATTTTGGTCTTTCCATGGCACGTCTCCCAACTTAGATGTGTGAGTCCCAAATTTATACAGACGAAACAGATTAATTTCATCTTCCTGGTCTCCCCCTTTAGAATGCCTGATTTAGTAGAAATCAGATGGAACCTAGGAACAAGTATTTATAGCAAGTCTTCAAACTGATCGTGAGATGGGAAGGCAGGAAAAACTATCTTAATTTCATAATATTTTGAAGATTCTGAGTATTTCAGATCACATAGAAAAACATCTGCTTTATTGAATATAGTTTCCTGGTGGCTTCCAGATCTTGGGTTGTCATGTAGAACAGCTTGAGTATAGACTGGTCTGAGAACCTCCTGTGTTGCAGTCAAAAAATGAGTTCTGCCAGTCATTTTAGCTGCAGGCTGGGCTGTCAAAAGATTAGAAGTGGTAATTATTATCCCCTAGTCTGAAACGGTCTTTATCTGCAGCTGAGTAGTTCTTAGGAAGAGGTAGAATTGTCACCATTTCTTTGAAAATAACAAAAAGGAAATGCTCCCTATTTGATTTTTAATGCTGAACTTCCCTGGATCCTTAGAATCAAAGAGCCAGGTGTATTAGCACTGGGTGGTACTTTCCTTCACAAAGGGTGGTGTGAGATACAAAGGAAGGGAAGATAATGATAAGCAGTGATCCCTGAGCGAAATCTCATTCTTTTGCCATATGCTAGCACAGTATTCTGCTCTAGTATATTAGGTCAAGTCGCTTTTTGTATTTATTAATATTTTCATTTCATTGCTAGTCAGAATACCAACTTTGACATATTTGTTATTTTCTGTGTTAAATGGCATTTTATTCATTTTTTCTGTTAAACTACTTTATATGGGATAAGGTTCAGAGTTAATACTCTGGAAATTAGTATAATTCCTGGCTTAAGTAATAATCAATAAATATCATTTAGATTCTAAATAATTTTATTTTTTTAAATATTTTTATTTATTTCTAGGAGAGAGAGAGAGAGACAGCGTGAGCAGGGGAGGGGCAGAGAGAGAGGGAGTCACAGACTGAAATAGGCTCCAGGCTCTGAGCCGGCAATCAACACAGAGCCCGACGCGGGGCTCGAACCCACGAACCGCGAGATCATGACCTAAGCGAAAGTCGGACGCTTAACCGACTAAGCCACCCAGGCGCCCCAGTATCATTTAGATTCTAAACAGAGCATCTGTTTACTCTTTTCCAGAATTTTAGAGCATCAAGACTACTTTCTGGGGATTCTATTTATTAAAATGGACCTTGTAAGATAAATTTGTCTCTGAAGGAGAAGAATAAGTCTCATTATTTTCAAGTCTTATCCCACAGAATCTTGTGTATTGCTGTGGAAGAAAGTACTTAACTAAGAATGGTTACCTAATTCCTAATTATACTACTTCACAGAGTCACTGTAACTTGATACACTATTAATTTAGTAAATTGTCATATCTCTCTTCACATTTACTTCCTTCTACCTTGTATCACTGTTATTTGTAACTCCAGCTTTTTCTTCCCTACTAAATATTGACATCATGTATTGATATTTTTACATTTTCCCTGCATTTATGTAGTCTTTTGCATATGGTAGACGCTCACAATCTATTACATGATTTGACTTTGTTTATTTCTGTATTGATTTTATTGTTATAATTATAATTAGTGTTTTAAAGATGTTGATAGAAACTTCCATTATCATCATTATAAATTTTCTTTAAAGGAAGATTGACTACTCTTTTGATTAAACAGAAGTCATTTTATAGTGGGAGCGAAATCTACCATATCTAATTACAAATATCTAAAGAACTACATCCTTGTAACCAGATTTCCAATGAAAGCCAAAATATACCTGACATACATGAGAATATATATGAGAAGAAGTGAGGTCAAATTATTTCAATTTATTGGTAAATAACATTCTAATTGATGAAAAAATCAAGAATTGTGAGTTAGTGACATATTTTTAAAAAATCTTTCACAGTTTAGATCTCACATGGCATATCTATTCAGTATGCTGTTGTTTATATGCAAATAACACTATAGATAAAGTTTATTATCTATTTATATGGGGTTATAAAACAGAGCAATATATCATCATCCATAAACACTTATTAGCAGCTTTATATACATACAACAATGCACAATACATTGAAACAAGGAAGTATCCATCTACCAGCTAAGGTCCTATAGCAATGACCAAGAAAAGAGTGATCTCAAAATAGCATATGCATGTCAAGGCTGGCTTTGTTTAACCTGGTAGGTCTCATTTTTGGCTTTTTCTTATTGCCTTTCAGACCTTCCCTAGGTAAACCAGCTTGCTATCATTGCTCTCTGTATGCACAGTGGTTCTTCCCTGTTTGTAACTGTGCTGTGGCAGGCACTTAATAAAGCATCCTTCCTGCTCCTTTGAGCCTATCAGCTAGCAGTTGTTTAAGTATTCTGTTATCATCCATCTCCCCCTCTATCCTACCCAGAAGAGTTATGCTTCAGTAAGTATTGCTTCAAAGTGGACAGACTGGCTGCCCTCTAGGATCTCATTGTTGGTGACCCCGCCTCGACATGTAATTAAATAGAACTTCCCCATGAAGTTTCTCTGGAAGTCATTTGTAGAGTCCTGAGCCACATGAGCTCTTGGCGTTCTGTACACTATAGACTTTCAGTTTCATTCAGGGTTCAGGGTGAACTGAGTTAGCTACTTCTCTTCCATTTGTAGGCACCATGATCTATCTGGCTCCTTTGTTTGAATAATTCCTATACATTTATTAAATAATAGTGTCAGGCACAGGCTATCTGTTTGGGGTATTCATTAAATATAATTAAACTCTGTGCCCTAAGGACCACATCATCTTGTAATCAGGGTAAAATGTGTTAAATGCTATAATAGACGTTTGTGAAATATAGTTTGGAAGTACAGAGGAAGAAGGAACTCTGGCTAACATAGAGTAGAAGGAGTGAAACAAAGATGAAACCAGCATTCAGGAGTCAGACTTTGTAAATTGTGCTGGCAAAAGGCCACTCATACCAAAAGTGTAAAGGCAACTCCAAGAAAGGATGTATGTACCCTGTGAAAGTTCAGTATAGAAGATCAATAAAATAGCATGTGTTAGCTCTCCCAGACCATGATTTATCTCAGTCTATCCCAAACCAAAGACCCCAATCCTGTAAATTTACCTATGAATAAAAATGTCCAAAGAGCATAAGTGATTTCCCTAGTGTGCACAACTAGTTAGTAACATCTTTAGATCTAGAATACAGATTTTCTGACTGAAATGTGATTATAAAAAAAGAGGGGGATATCCTAGGGTTAGAATGATTTGAACTATAATAAGCCCCTCTATCAGCCTCTCTAGAGGCCTTTTTAATACATAATATATAGGAATCGGGATTTGGAATTAAGTGATTTCTTACATACCAACACTGGGAACTCTAGGATATGGCCTAGAGAACTCTATGGCCAGGTCTTCTAGATTATAGTGAGTTGAGAAAAGTAATGACATTAATCCCTTTTTAGTCATAAATACCATATACATATCAGATAAAAGCCAATCTCAAATTGTGAATAATGCTTACAAGTATTTTTTATACAAACCAATAAATGGTTAAAAATATTTGTCACTGGAGAGTAGTTTTAGCCTTAACTTTTCTGTGATCTGTGGTATGGTTGACTATACCTCTTTTATTTTCAAAATTGTTATTTATATTTACATTTTGGATCCTATTTTACTATGTCCTGATTTTCTCATACTCTTTTTTTTTTTTTTTGCTTTCTCACCATACTCTTTTCTTTTTCCTTAAATCTTGGTGTTCATCAGGTCTACATCCTTAGCTCTCCTTCCTTTTTTTTTCTCTCCACTGTTGGGTGGGGGGTGGTCTTACCTAAATGCATAGCTTCTCAATGAATTATTTTTAATTAGACCACTTGACTAAACCTAGAAAGTATCCAACTGCTTTTGCTGCTTGAATGCCCAGATGGATCTTAATCCAGATATATTTTTTTAGACTTCCAGTGTAGTTAACATACAGTGTTAAATTTTTTTCAGGTTTATAATATAGTGACTCAGCAGTTCTCTATATTAGTTAATGCTCATCAAGATAAGTGTACACTTAATCCAAACATGTTTAAAGCCTGAAATCATCTTGTTCCTCAGATCTGCTCTTTCTCCTTTGTTCTCTGTTTTTGGAAATAGCAACACTAGTTGACTCCACTGTCCATCTGAAATCCGAGAGTCATTTGGACATCTCCCGTTTGCTCATCCCCTAGTGACCACATGCTCTAAATTCTACCTTTGCTTGTTTTCCCTATATTCTACACCCATTACCACTTCTTTTTATTCATGCTTTTAGTGTCTTGCCTGGATAATTGTAGTTATCATATAATTTGTTTTCTCTGGGCCTACTCCTCTCCTCTCTACATCACTCCAACTCAGGATCTGCAGAGACCTTTCTAATACATAAATGTGATTACAATTCCTTAATATCCTCTGATTGCTGTAAGCTTCAAATTCAAATACTTAAGTTTAGTCACAGGGCCTTTCACTAATCTCCTTGCACCATCTCATGTGTATCCTCAGCCCATGTATATCAGCTGCTTTAAGATCTGCAAACAGGGGCGCCTGGGTGGCTCAGTTGGTTGGGCGTCCGACTTCAGCTCACGTCATGGTCTCACGGTTTGTGGGTTCCAGCCCCGCATCGGGCTCTGTGCTGACTGCTAGCTCAGAGCCTTGAGCCTGCTTTGGATTCTGTGTCTCCCTCTCTCTCTGACCCTCCCCTGCTCATGCTGTCTCTCTCTCAGAAATAAATAAAAAACATTAAAAATTTTAAAAAAAGATCTGCAAACATAATGAGCTACCTCTGATCACCACCCCTTTCACTTGGTGCCCCTTCCCAGCTGTTCCTCTTTTCCCCTGTGATGCCATTCACCTTCTTCAGCTAGTAAGTCCCAGTTACCCTTTAAATCCTGCCTCAAGCAGCATCTTCTTGGTGAAACCTTCCTTGATTTAGGGGGTCTGCCCCTCTCCTCCCATGACATTTGGTGCTTAGCTCCCTCCATGTAATTCGTTATCAAACTGTAAGCTCCCTGAGGTCAGGAATTGATCTTACTTGATTTTGTATGCTCAGCTAGGATAGAACCTAGACTATAGACAAATGAAGATCTCATTTACAAGAGCATGGTGAAAGAAGCAGAAAAAGAATTGTAAAAATGATTGTTCTTAAAGATGCCTCTCAGACAATCAGGTAGGAATACAAATGTGAGATTGACACTAAGCGGAAAAAGTTGGCAGTTAGTACAAGTTGGAACCATTGTTGATTACAGAGGGTGTGTGTAAAGAGAGGTGATGCAGAAATGTAACTCTGCAGGTACATTGTGACTCTCCATAATTAGTCCCTTGAGGGATAAAATATTTATTTGAATTTAAATGAGCAGGAAATTCTGTTTATAGCTGCTCAATAACAGTTTTAGTGTCTTCTGTATACAGGCCCTGTGCTCTTCCCCAGGACACAAAGATGAGTAAGACAGATGCTTACCAGCTAGCAGAAAAGAAGACGCTTGTATACTGCAGGGCAAAGGGGGTTGGATGGCTATTAGGATAGTGGTATGTCAAGAGTGACATAGAAACAGAACAAGGAGGCAATGCTGTTTTCAGGGGAAGGAAGATGATTGGAAAAGTATCATTAAGGAAAACCTTATAGAGGAGAGGACACCTCTAATGACAATTGAAATATAATGAGAGATTTGCCACTTAGGGGAAAAAAAAGAAAAGAACCACAAGAGGGAAGCCACTAAAGCATATAGCTGTAGGATGTGCATAGAAAATAACTACTTCAGTAATATTAGAGCATAACTTTTTATAATGGGAAAGGCTGCAGCTTCCTTTGCACAGCCTCTAGAAGGTTAGCTGGGGCCATGTGCTGGACAATTGGTATGCCATGATGAGAAGTTTGAACTTAACATATAATAATCAGGTAACCATGGGAGGATTTTATTGAGGGAAGTGGCAAAGTCGTATTTACAACTTAGAGTGGACCACTCTGAGTAGAGTGAAATAGATGTACTAGAGATGGGGAAGAAGCAGAATACTACAGGGAAAGAGAAACCCTTTAAAAGACCTGAGATTGAATACAAAGAAGATGAGTGGAAAGACCACACCCTCAAAACACTTAGGAAGTAAAATCAGCAAAAATCAGCAACTGGAATTTCTAATTTGTATTTATTTAAACATCACATCTTTGGCTAACAGATTTCCTTCTTGCTTGGAGAAATTTTAAAATTAAACAGCCAAAGGATGCTAAACATTCACTAGTAAGCATGTGTGCTATTCTGCTCTTGACTAAAATTTAGGCCCCAAGAAAAATACACGTGTGAATCATTATGAAGTGTTCATACCACATTGTAGCCATACAGTGAATTCATTCAGAACTGATGCTCCTTGGGAGCTGGTGGCTTAGTCACTTAAGTAATCAACTTCAGCTCAGGTCATAATCTTGCAGTTTGTTAGTTTGAGTCCTGCATCAGGCTCTGTGCTGATAGCTCAGAGCAGCCTGAAGCCTGCTTCAGATTCTGTGTGTGTGTCTCTCTCTCTGTCGCTCCCCCACTTGCACTCTGTCTCAAAAATAAACATTTAAAAAATTAAAGAAAAAAGAAGGGTTGATACTCTTCTGAACCCTTGATTAGATACGCCAGACATGGTTTATTTTTTTTAATGAGGAAATGTGCCTCCCATTAAAGGGTTCCTGGGAAATAGTGCAGGAAGGCATTCTGGTACCGTGTCAAGTACAGTGTACCTTTTGTTAGTTGTGTCTGGAGATTCTAAGTCCAGAATGATATAATGAGAAATGCAAGTTACTAAAGTTGAATACATAATATATTAAATATAGTTTTCATTATTGATCAAACAAACAGGGAAACAGTTGCAAAGTCTTTTTATGTGAAAACATTTTAAATATATTTAATCAGGGGCGCCTGGGTGGCTTAGTCAGTTAAGCGTCCGACTTTCGTTTAGGTCATGATCTCGCGGTTCGTGGGTTCGAGCCCCGCGTCGGGCTCTGTGCTGACTGCCAGCTCAGAGCCTGGAGCCTGTTTCAGTCTGTGACTCCCTCTCTCTCTGACCCTCCCCTACTCACGCTGTCTCTCTCTCTCTCCTAGAAATAAATAAAAATAAAAAAATATATATTTAATCAAAAGTTAAGAAATTTTTATAATTATGTTTTCTTTTCATGGCTATATATGCTTTCTGTGTACAATTTTTAAGAAACTTAAGAATATTTTTAAGTATACAAAGATAGTACAGAAATTTCCCATGTGCCCATCACCCAGTTTCTCTACTGTTCATATTTTTTACTTGTAAAAAGTAAGAAACTAACATTGGCATATTGCTATTAACTTGATTACAGACTTTATTCCTGTTTCACTAGTTTCTCCACAAATGTTCACTTTCTGTTCTTGGGTACAATTCCAGATACCACTGTATTTACTCATCATGTCTCCCCTACTCTGTGACTGTTGCTCAGTCATTTCTAGTTTGCATGATCTTGAGCATTTTGAGAAGTATTGTTCAAGTATTGTCTAGAATGTCCTTCAGCTTGGGTCTGATGTTTCTCTTGTGATCACTTTAGGGTTATAGGTTTGGGAGAAAGAAAGACCACAGATGTGAAGTAGGATTGTGGTATTTGTGATTTGTGATAGCAATATGACCTATCACTGATGATGGTGAACATATCACTTTTAAGGTAGTTTCTGCAATGATTTCCCACTGTAAAGTGATTATTCTTCCTTTCTACACTCTGTCCTTTGGAAGAACACATCCAACATAAGGGGCATTATGCCCCACCTCCTGGAGTAGGAGATTTCTGCATACATAATTTGGAATTCTTCTCTAAGGGACATTTGTCTCTCTTCCCCCATTTATTTATTTATTCAAACATTTATATCCATATGGACTCATGGATAGCTATTTTATACTTTGGGTTATAATCTAATACCATCTTTTTTTGTTCATCAAATATTTCACCTTGGCCATTGGGAATTCTTTCAGTTGGCTTCTGTTCGCTTTAGCATGCCCACATCATTTTGCTTTCTTAACATTTCATTACTTTCTAACCCTACAGGGTGTTCCAAGCTCAGCTTCTATAATCTCTTTCCCTGACCTAGAATTAGGCATGGCTCCACCGGGGTCTGATTCCTGGTGTTAGAGAATGATATTTAACAATCAAGATCTGGACTGCCCTGGTTTTTGAAAACAGTTTTTCCATTGCTTATCTTGTATTCTGAGAACAAACCAAAAGGGCCATCCTCCCATCATCCTTGTCCAAAGAGAAGTTATGACTTAGAGAGTTTTTAAAGAATGTGAACTTCCATTCTCCACTACTGGGAATGGACTTATAACTGACTCACTGGCCTGGTGGTGCTGGCGTTGGCATTGTTATGCACTTATGCAATTTGGTCATGAAAAGTAATTCAGGGATTACTGTATGTATATTAACTCCCTTCATTTTATAGAGGAACCAAGTGTAGCCCTGAGTATGGAGCACATGCCCAAAGATACACAGCAAAGGAAGCTAGTTCTTTACTTTTAGTGAATCAGATATTTTCCATGCTTACATTCAGTGTATGTTTACTCATACCTTTTATTTTTTAAAAAATTTTTATAGTTTATTTTTGAGACAGAGAGAGGCAGAACATGAGCTGGGGAGGGGCAGAGAGAGAGGGAGACACAGAATCTGAAACGGGCTCCAAGCTCTGAGCTGTCAGCACAGAGCCGGATGCGGGGCTCAAACCCATGGACTGCGGGATCTGACGTGAGCTGAAATCAGACAGTGAACCGACTGAGCCACCCAGGCACCCCTCCTCATACCTTTGAAAACAGTGAGACTCAACCCTGGCTCCTTCTTGGGAATATTTAAAATCCCTATGCCCAGATCCCACTGTTGGAAATTCTGATTTAAAATGTTCTGAAGTAGTACCTAGCAACTAGGTTTTTCTTAAAGCCTTACAGATGATATAATGAACAGCCAGGGTTGAAAATTACTGCTTTAAATGAACAAACTTAATCCTGCCAGGGCTCAGATATAGCAGATTCTGTTTTCTTTATTGCGACATTTCTGAGTGATGTTGGATTTGTATTGTGTAACTTGACATCTCAGGTCCATCAATTTAATTTGACAAACTTGTGTATCTTTTACTTTGTGCTTAGCACAGGGATGAATTCCCGGGGGAGGTAAAGATTAAGAATATAAGTCAGTTATAGTTTCTTCCACCCAAGAGCTTAAATTAATAGGGAGCATTGGTATGGATACAAATAATTAGGATAAAAAGGGAGACAGGTAGATGCTAAAAGAAGCATGAAGCCCCAGGGAGGGAAATGGGAGTTCAAAGGAATAAGGAATGTTGATGTAAGTGGATATTTTTTGTCCTTAGCAAAAGAAAGTGCCCCCTTCCTTCTGAGACATTATTATCCTCCATGAATGGCCTTTACCAAAACTGTAGCTATCCAGAGAAGCCAGAAGTCTTATTATTTTGTGTGTAAGTCTATTACTATCATGCATTAGTTAACATGGTTATTGCCCCGGTCTTGATTAAACTCCCTCAAGCAGGACGCTAAGCAAACCATGTTAACAATGAATCCAGCTGTAAGAAAACTTATGTTATTTTTAGGCATCTTGACTGAAAATTGCTTTGTCCCATCGCCGGGCAATGCTTTTATTACTGTTTTTACTGCTGGTAAATTAGATTGCGTGTTGTAGAAATTATGCATAACTGCATAGTTTTTAATATTTGCTACTGTAATCATTTCTGTAATTATGATATGGAAGCTGGTGCTGCAAGCTGTTCCTGTGGATGGCTATTTCACTGAGTTCTAATGATGATATCTACTGAAAATTCTATCTGCAAAGGCCCTGCTAGCAAGTGACTCCCTGGTGATGTGAGGCGGATAAGCTTTATCATTTGCTGTTAATGAGCTTGATTTATGATGTTGGTGGTTTAATCTGACAAGTTATTTTGGATTTTAGACATTTACATTCCAGCCTTTGGTATTTCCTCCCCCATCCCTTGGGGGGAAAAAAGAAACCTGTTAGAATCTAAAACCAACAGGGTAGTATTATTCACATACCACATTTTCTTGTAAAAACACTCTCCTAGGTGCAATGTCAAGTTGTGTAATACGTAGAAAGAACAAGATACATGAAACTGTTAATTGAATAAAGACAAATTATTAATCATGGAATGGCTTTTATGTTTGCTCTGGGAGTTGTGTAAAGTACCACAATTAATGGGTCCATTACCAATTTTCACAAAGTGAGGTGATGCCTCAGCAGCTGTTGCTTCCCTGGCTGAGCTTGTGGCTCATCATTAGTTTATTCTGCCTGATTCATAGTGTTGCCAGAAAATGCATAGGTACACAAAGTGTACATCCCAAGGGAAATGAAAACCCTAAAATGGCCTTACACCTAAATAAGAAGAGCAGTGGCCCATAGTTGTGTGATTTGTGGAGTCTGCAAGAATGTTGGCTCTCCCCCAAACCCATCCTCACAACACCAGCCCAGATACCATGTTGTCTGGGGTTCTGCCATGTGAGCTTTGGAAACAATTTTGCTCTCTTTATGCTCCTGCTAAAAAAATTCTAGTAGTATGGGAGACTAATGGATGAAGTTTTCACGGGTATGTAATGTTTTTGCCCTCAGTGAATTATGTCAGCTTGGCCAAAATGGAATGGACTGCTTCCAGCTCTCGTGAATTCTTCCACATTGAGGTGTCAAAGCAAGAGTCTAGAGGATGTTGGCAAGCATTCAGGAATTGAATCAGTATGAGACCACTAAATGGTATACATTTTTCTTCCAACTCTGAGTTTCCATTATTGCATCAGTCACTGAAACTCTCTGAACCTCTGCCTTACCTATAAAATAGACTATTGAGATTTCTTCATTCTCTTCAAGCTTCTTAATTCAACTCTTATGGTATAAGAGAATAGGGTAGGGTAATTAATACGTAGGAGAAGACATGAGAAGAGGAAAAGAGAAAAAAGATCTTTCAAGAATTGGTCTTACTACCTTTATAAAGGAATGTGTTTCATTTTTCTTTGATGGGTAATAATTCACCTGGAGTCATTAGAGCATGGATGCCTATAGAATTCTGAGCTCAAAGGATACTTTGCCTGTCATCTGTCAGGTAATTTTGGAGAGTGGCATGCTTTATGTCTTTGCCAACATCTGAAAGTCTTTTAAATAATAAGGAGGTAACAGCACACAGAAGTCACCTCTTAACAAGTCCAACTGAAGTTGGACAAACTTTTCAAACTCTTATTCTCCCTGCTTGCTACCTTTTTTTTCCTAATTCATCTTTTATCATAATCTGAACAGTGACCTGCAATCCAGATTCTGATCTTTTTTGCTATCTTCTCCATCTAATTTCCTGTTTCCCCTTCCTCCTTTACAACCTTCTCTGCATTTCTTTGTACACAGCTCTCTGGTTAAGGAGTAGATTATGGTACTAAAATGAAGCACACAGCGTTCTTTCCCCTTGGCAATGATCAAGCCTGAGGTTCAACTGAAGAGAGCTAAAGAAATACATTTTTTTCAATGGGATGCCGTTTCCGCCATTCTTCCTCTAGAACATTCTTCCTTGCTTTTTATCTTTCTACACACAAACTCTTCTTTTTCATTCAGCTTTGTAAATTGCTGATGGAGGGTATTGACCCAACTAAAAGTAGAGATAATTGGAGAAATTCATTTGAGCATTCACCTTCTAATTTTCATTTGTGAGTACCCTGTTTATTAAGAAGAGCAGCATTTGTCTGACCTTCTTAATTTTGAATCACAAATAATGTTTCTCCCCATCTAACTATATTAAAACTAAAAAATGTTTTATGAGTTAGATCACTAACAATGACATCATTTGAACACTGTCACCTAGGTAATGGAATAATTACCATAGCAACAGAGTCTTTATCTTTTAGTAGCTATAAAAATTTGACAGATGGGAGAGACTGATTGAAGATTTAAAGCAGGACATAAATGTAACATTTCTTAGTGGCCAAAGTCATAGTCATATCTTAGAATTAATATCTTTTTATAAAGATAAATTAATGTGAGGTGTACATATCTCTATTTACTCCCAAAGTTAATTTCACTTTGAGTAAAAGAATATTTTATTCTTAGAAAACTTGAGATTAGATTGTCAAATACAGGGACACTAATAGAATGTTTCAAAATTATAAAATTTTAAGACAGTAGTAGAAAAACTACTATATAATGATTGTTCTTACCAAACTGAGTAAGCATCTGCACTTCTTGTGCTGTAATCTCCATCTTATGAAAAATTCCATTAAAATATATTTTTGACTTTACACTTACGAGTTTCAGTTGAATTAAATTCTGGGTGTGTTTGTGTTTCACATTTGTACATTTGTGCGTGTCTGTGTTTTCTTTTCCTTCATAGTTAAACAAAGTGAACTCAATGTGCACTTTTTTTTACGTGACACATCATTACATAGACAATTTGAATTTGTTATCTAAATGAAGGGGAGGTAGGTCAAAGGCCATTTAGATATTTCTTATTTCTCCACCAAAAACTAAAACCAAATGTGGATAATCAACTTAGTTTGTAATTCTTAATTCACTCATCTCTGAGAAAATTATTATTTAAGGATGCCTCGGTGGCTCAGTTGGTTAAACCTCCAACTTTGGCTCAGATCATGATCTCATGGTTCCTGGGTTCAAGCCCTGTGCTGGGCTCTGGGCTAACAGCTTGGAGCCTATAGCCTACTTGGGATCTTGTGTCTCCCTTACTGGCTATGTCCCTCCCCTGCTCACACTCTGTCTCCTTGTCAAAAATAAATAAACATTTAAAAATTGATAAAATTATAATTCAGTAGAAGAAGTGGGCCTAGTAAATTGTCTTATTGAACTTGTTGAAGGTTCCAAAAGTACTGGCAATTCCATTGCCAAAGAAGTACAGGGCATTAGGGGAGAGATTTGCATGAAAAGAGAATGCTTATTTATTAATGTGTTTCTTGGCACATTAGTGAACTTGGAGTAAGTTCACTAATAAAATCAGTTAGGCTATCGAAATAATCATTTTTGCTAATAAACATTTATGTACATTTTAATGTATTTATTTATCAGTGAAAGCCTTGGGAAAATAAGCATTAGTATGTGTTAATCTAACAATAATTATAGACAGCACTAATACTTTTAGGATTTTCCTTTTTTGGCTCCTACCTAACTCACTGAAATTTTTGTAATAATTTGCAGATTGATTACTAAGGTTTTTCATGATGTAAACATAAGGCAAGAAGACAACATAAGTCTACTTTGCACGCCTCTTTTTTTGTTTTGTTTTGTACACCTACTCTTAATCAAAAACTAATGATAATAAGATTGATTTCATTAGTCACAGCCAGAATCGACCATGTGTCTTTACTTTTGCCTTTAGAACAGAAAGAAAACCCCATTCAAATCCATTATAATAAATTACTTTGTGGGATTGTGTGTGTGTGTGTGTGTGTGTGTGTGTGTGTGTATTTGTCAGAGATTTTTCTTGAGTTCTGATAGTCTTTACAAACTAAATTATAACTTTTACATTTGCTCAGGCAAGGAAATTAAGGTTCATTTCATTCATAGGGTACAGAGCTCTCCTATAAGAAGTCATGAGCACATTGTAAAAATTAGTTAGACCTCAAGAAGTTACTCAGGAAATTGAAGTCTTTCACTTCATGTTGACCTTGATGCAAGGCTATGAATAAGATAACATGGGCTTTAAAGTAATGGAAACATATTGCAATATTTGGACCACAACTTACTATCTGTAAGGCACTTTTCCTTATGCCTATAGTTTCTAGTTAGAAAACTTAAAGAATTAGAGTAATACCTACTCCTAGAGAGAGAGTGAATATATGGGGGAGGTAGAAGAAGGGGGAGAGAGAGAATCTTAAACAGGCTCCAGCTCAGTATGGAGTCCAAAGAGGGATTTGATTCCATGACCCTGGGATCATCACCTAAGCCAAAATCAAGAGTCAGGTGGTCAACTGACTGAGCCACCCAGAAGCCCCTAAAATAATACCTACTTAGTAGGATTGTTTGATAATATAATCATCCACAGTAGATGTAAAGTGCCTAGTAGAGTGTCTGGCTCATAGTAGATATTCAATAAATATTGACTCCCTTCACCTTTATTTTGTATAATTTCACAATATCATGGTTCTAGTTGTGATTAATGTTAGACTTGGGGTGAGTTGAAAGAGGAAATGGTCAATTTAAACCCAGTCTGAAATACTCATGTCCAGGGTAGATGGAAGCAATGAATGAGCTGATACATAATGGCAGCCCCTCAGTAAGATGTGCAAATGAAATTCCCCCTAAGCTTATTTCATGTCATAGGGAATATTGGAATTAGTTTCTTCTTTGTTTCAAGAAACCTTTCCTTAAAAAATTAAGGAAGATAAAATAAAATTTTCCCCATTGAAGCTGTTCTGGCTATACCTTTGACAGAGCTATTGCAAGTTCAGGAAGAGAAATGTACAGGTCCCAAGAACCCGGGTCCCTAATGCAGAGGATTGGGAGAGTAATTTTCAGGATGAAGGTAAAGAGACTACCCACCTAGGATACCACTTATGCAACAGACAAGATGGAACATGAGGTTGGAAGATTCTAGGACAAATGATCTGAAAGAGAGAGAGGGAGGGAGGGAGAGAGAGAGAGAGAGAGAGAGAAGTAGCAGAATTTAGAGATAACTTGATGTTTGGCCATATTAACAAGAGTTTCATAAATTTTACCTCTCCAAAATTGATGAACTTTTTGAGAAGACCAGAAAGGTGATGTGAGTATATGGTACTGGGGAGTTTGCATAGATTATCCATAAATGTTGAAAATGGATGACTAAAGAAATATCACTATAAGCTTACTATTTATTTTATTTCTAAGAGATAGCTCTACGGTTCTTGAAAAAGACAGTTTTCGGTTGCAGAGAATTTACAGCTCAAAATGGCAGGGAGAGAATTTACAGTTGTACCTTTCCAAAGCAACTGCTTTAGGAAAAGGAAGAGAGGGGCCAATACTGAAGAATAAACCTGTCTAAGGTGTAGTCAGACTGAGGCTGACTCAGGCACTGAAAATAGAAAGAGTGAGAACTTAATTTTATCTGAGGCTAATATGACATTGAAACCAAGACAGAAAAGAACTTACTAAAAAAGGAAAATTGAGGCCAATATCACTCACGAATATTGAAGCAAAACTCCTAAACACAATATTAGCTACTGTATCTAGGAATACATTTTTAAAACTTTATTGGTTTCATGCTGAGAAGGAAGAGTTGAATTTAGATTTAAGTTTCTTTTGGGGCACCTGGATGGCTCCATTGGTTAAGTATCTGACTTCAGCTTAGGTCATGTTCTTGCAGTTCTGTGCTGACAGCCAGCTCAGAGCCTGGAGGCTGTTCTGGATTCTGTGTCTCTCTCACTCTCTGACCCTCCCCTCTTCATGCTGTCTCTCTCTCAAAATAAATAAAACATTGAATATATATATATATATTAAAAACAGATTTAAGTATCTTTTAATGTAATTTGCCACATATTAAAAGAGAAAATCCACATGATCATCTCAATATTTGCTTAAACAAAGCATTCAGTAGAATTTAACACCAATTCATGAGTAAAAACAGAAAAAGTTAAAAACGTTACCAAGAAAAATTTTCTTTTCCTAGTAAAGTATATTTACAAACCCTACAGCAAAATCATAATAATCTAAACATTAGAAGCATATCTATCATTGTTAGCGGCATCAAATTTAAAAGAATTATAAGAATAAGTATAAAGATGCTTATGATTTTTATGGAGAAAAATAAAACTTTATTGAAAGACATTAAAGATGACCTACATAAAAAAGAAATATCATGTTCATTAATAGTTTCAATATCATAGAAGTAGCAATTCTCATTAAAGTAATCTATATGTTCAATAAAAATCCAGAGAAATCCTGACAGGGATTTTAATTAAAGTGGACATGCTGATTCTAAAATTAACATGGAAAAAAAAGTCAAGAATAACAAGACATTCCTTAAGAAGAACAGAGTAGGAAGACATGTTTTATAATAAATCTTATTATAAACCTATTTTAATGAAGAGAGGGAGTGTTGATAGAAGAGTAGATTAATAAACAAATAGAATAGAAACTCTAAACATGTAAATCTCACATATGTGGAAAATTCATCTATGGAATAAATGGTATTGCAGTTAATTGGAGAAAGGATTTTGAAAATTGTTGTAGAATAATATAATACATAGAGGTAAAATAGAATTTGTTCATATAATAACCAGAATCAGCTTAAAGTGCTTGTATAAGCTAAATGTGAATCTTAGAATGTAACTTAAGGAAATATCTTTGTGAGAAGAATTTCTTAATCAAGACACAGAAAACATAAAACACAAAAAGTGGTGAGTGTAAGTACACTATTTTAGTCCATCCAAATACACCATGTAACAAGTTAAAAAAAAAAAAAAGTAACCAGTTAGAAGAAGCTACTTGCAAAACTTAATTGTCAAATGACTAGAATGTAGAATATATGAAGCACTCCTCCAAATCAATGAGAAAAGGATTAAAAATAAAAACAATTGAAAGATGGGGAAATATATTTACATTTCCTTATAAAGTTAAACATACACTTATTGTATTACCATATGATTCCTTGGTATTTGCTCAGTAAAAATGAAAATCTAAGATCACATTCCAAAAACCTGTCAGTGTTCTTAGCAGCTTTCTTTGAAATAGTCCCAAAGCAGAAACAACACAAATGCCCCCCAACAGATGAATGGATAAACAAAATGTGGCATATCCAGCCAATGGAATACTACTCAACAATTAAGGGGAAAGAACTGTTGATATATGCAACTACTTAGATGGATCTCATTGGCATTACATGAATGAAAGATAAATCAAATCTCAAAAGGCTACATATTATGTGATTCAAATTATGTAACATTCTCAGAATAGCAACATTATAGTGATAGAGAAAATATCAATGGTTTCTAGGGGTCAGGGTTGTTAGAGGGATACTAGAGCTATATAGAGCTAGCCCAAGGGGAGTGTCTTTGAGCTTATCAGACAGTTCTATACCTGTATTGCAGTAGTGATTAAACAAATCTATATTTCATAGACCCTTCACCCTCACACACATACACATAAATGCATGGGAAAAAAACCAAGCAGAACCTGAAGAAGGGGTGTAGTATATTTAGTATGGCATTGCCAGTATTCTGATTTTGATAATTGCACTATGGTTATGGAATATGTTATCACTGAAGGAAGCTGAGTGAAAACTCTAGAACAGGAGCTCTCTACATTATTTTTGGAACTTCTATATGAATCTGAAATTCTTTGTAAATACAAAGATAAAGAAAAGAGAACATAGAAGCCAGCTTGAAATACCTCCTACTGGCCAAATCTGCCTACAGTAGTTTATTAGGGGAAGTACCTATGGAGAATAAAGGAGAGATGGAGAAAAAGGCAGGGAGAACCCCATCCATGATGGAAAGCTACCTCCTGTGAAGGGGAGATGGAAGGGAGGAGAATGGAAGGTCTCAGACTGCAGTGCAGGTCCAAGAAGGTCTTGTTCGGGCTGATGTCTAGCCCAAGAGAAGACCGCATACTTATGAGAATTTAGTATTGGGCACAAATGCCCCAACTACAGTAACACTGTCATGCCCAGCTTTGACCAGGAGTAGCCCTCTGGAAACACAGCTTGGGCAGAACATAAAGGGGATCTTCAGGTACAGCAGCTGGAAGCTGTCAGACATCTACATCCTCAGAACCGATTCTTGTTAAAGATCTGAATGGCACATTTCCATGATCACACAAAATAGAACTCACTGAACTAAAATGAGTCCATGAATACATACTGATATAATTTCATAGGGTCACCTGGGTGGTTCAGTCAGTTACATGTCCAACTCTTGATTTTGGCTATGGTTGTGATATCACAGTTCGTGTGTTTGAGTTCCACATCAGAATCTGTGCTGAGAGCCCAGAGCCTGATTGGGATTCACTCTGTCTCTCTGCCTCTCTGCCCCTTCCCTGCTTGTGCCCTCTCTCTCAAAATGAATGAATAAATGTTAAAAGAAGAACTGATTCTTTAAAAAAAATTATAGATAAGTGAAGAAAAACTTTTTATGTAAAATGCCAATTGATAAATGGAGAAGAAATGAACCACTTGGCCACCATCACAGTAAATACTGATGATTTAAATAGTAAAAACTGATGATTCAGGCAAGAGTCATCAATGGATGCTAAAATTAATAACTAAAGATTTGATGAGGAAAGAGTATATTTATACAGTACTGTTGGTGGGAGTGTACGTTGATATAGCCACTGTGGAAAATGGTACGGTAGTGGTTCCTCAAAATATCAAAAATAGAATTACTATATGATCCATCAATCTCACTTCTGGGTCTATATTCAGAGGAAATGAAAACAGATCCTTAAAGAGATAACTGAACTCCCATATGTAAATGGAATATTATTGAGCTATGAGAAGGGACACCCTGCTGTGACAGCATGGATGGATCCTGGGGTTCTCATACTAAATGAAATAAGTCACAAAGAGAAAGACAAATATGCATGATGTCACTTACACATGGAATCTAAAAAGGTAAAACTCAGAGGAGCAGAGACTAGTAGTTACCAGCAGCTGTCAGATGAGGTGGAGGTGGGGGGCAGAAAGGACACATTGGTCAAAGAGTATGTATTTCCAGTTATAAGATAAATAACTTCTGGGGATCTAATGTACAGCATATTGATTATAGTTAATAATACTGTATTGTATACTTGAGAGTTGCTAAGAAAGTAGATTTTAAATGTTCTCACTGCAAAAAAAGAAATGGTAATTATATCACATGATGCTAGCGTTAGCTAATGCCATGGTGGTAATCATTTTGCAATATATATCAGATCAACTCATTGTAAACCTTAACTTACACAATGTTATATATGCCAACTATATCTCAATAATGCTAGAAGAAAAGAAAAAAATAAATTTTGTGTATTGGGTGATTTTTTTATAACGTATAAAATGACAATAGTACACTTTCTTTTAAAATGATCATGATGAGGCACCTCTGCAGCTCAATTGGTTAAACATCTGACTCTTGATTTTGGCTCAGGTCATGATCTCACCGTTTGTGGGTTTGATCCTTGTGTGGGGCTCTGCACTAACAGCAGTGGTATTCTATCATTCAGCAGTACACATACATTTAAAAAGTTACAGTGTTTTATTGCAGATCAAGACAGTTCTCTCTTCCAAGCAGATGATAGTCTATTTAAATAATAATTTGGGCTTGCTTATTGTCAGTATCCCAATACATGTTGAACAAATTAAAATGACTAATAAGAAAAAGGGCAGTTTGGACATCTAATATTAGAGATATTATAAGGTTAATTACTTTCCATGTATTAAAAATTTGAAATGGAAGAGTACAGGCTATTTCATAATAGAGGCATACAGTTTAATGCAACAAAGAAGTAACAAAAGAAAAAAAAGAAGGGTCAGCACCTAGATAATGAATTTCATATCCTCAGAATCTTTGCATTTCCATGTTGGAGATTCCCCCATCCCTATGCATTTCTTTTTTAGAATAACATATCTAGCAAGCCAACGTTTTCTTTTCCAGTTACTTTCACAATTATAATCACATTTCCTGCTCACTAAAGCACTGTTAGAGTCTTAAAGCAAATTTAAGATTTATGATGAAATGAGAGAACTAGAATGTTGTATTGGAAAGGCACTTTTGGAACTACTACTTACTCAACCATTTTTTAGGTTATTTTTATGCAGTTATCACAATGAATAAAATGGTTGTAGGCAACATATCAGAAATGAAACCTTGAAATTAACTTAATCAAGCAGACTAATTTATATTGCTTGAGCTCCTTGGGATCAGGTTCAGTGAACTTAAACAGAACCACTCCTAGGAAGGAGAAAATAAGGTTTGAATGATAATACAGACCAAAGTCTCTACATCTCTAAGTGCCTAGATGTGTAGGTTTATTGTCACACACTGCCTGCCTGTTAGGACAGGAATAAATTATTGCACATCTTTTTCCAGAAAGCATGACTAACCCTTCGCCAGTAAGAAGTAATCCTCTTTGAACTCTCATTGCCCCCTTCCTTCTACTTTTCTTAGAAAACTTATCACTCCCTGATACAATTAGGATCTGATTTTATGTTAGACTATAAGGTTTTGATGGCAAAAACAGTATCTTTGTCTAGTACCTAACACAAGGTCTGGTGAAAAAAGGCAGATAGTAACAACTTGGGTAGAACCCTTTACAGGCCATGATAAACTGGCCCCCAAATTATCTCTCAGGCCATTCTGCCATACAAGCTGTATGAATGGAGGAGGCCGCTCCTCGCTCTGGTTCTCCTGTGTTTGTTCCCAGAGGGAAGATAGTCCACTGCCAGGTCTATGGAAATATCTCACGGATATTCACATACCCTGTCAAGGACTGAAAATAAATCCAGACAACAAAACAAGATGATAATAGGGTGATGCTTGATGTGAAAAATATCATAACCCCAGTAGAAAAAAAGGTGGGGAGTAGGGAGAGGCTAATAAGGGGATAAATAATTTCAGTGTGTTAACAAATAGCAGAAAGGTAAAAAACAAAATCCTCCCAGGTTCTATGGTAATATAGACTGTGAGCTCAGCCAAGAGTCTTCAGAAAAACGGTCTGGGAATTCTATGATCTACTAGACAGATTTCGTTTTTTTCATGGCCTTTTTTGGGAAAAGACAAAAACTGTGAGCATAATTCCTTGGAACAGTACATAATTTATTGAGGAGTAAAACAGTGAAGAAGTTGAGTGGACAGCAGACATATTTCCTTTGGAAGAATGCAGGATGGCACAATGTGTTATTTATAAAATGTGTTGTCACATGAACAGACATCACATATGAGGAAAAATGGCATATAGTCATGATAATTCATTCTCTAAAAACGTAAATTGTAGAATTGCCATTGGGAAGTTCTGGTTGCAAAATAAGTACTTGTGTTATTTCCTGTTCCACTAAAGGTCAGGCATTCTTCATGTACATTAAAGGCATAACAGAAATGAGGGCCACTATTTCCTTACATAAACAATTTTTTTTCTACTAGACTGAGCTACTCATCTAGACTCATGCATCTCTACATGTGTCTCTTTTTCCTACTACTCTGTCTTTGGCCACACTAATCCCCACAACTGGAATGTTCTCTTCTTCCTTGCCTTTAGTTAAACCTATAGCCATTTTTCATAATTGCAAAAATCTTAATTTTTGCAGATATATATACATATATATATTTATCTTTAAACAGTTTTTACTTGAATCCATTCTTTATGTCATGCTTTGGTATTTACCAGTGAAATTTATTTAAGTTGTAATTCATTGTATTATATGTCATTGTATTGTAATTTCATTGTCATTTTATAAGGATCTCAAAGTGTTTTGAAGGAAATGCATTATGCCTTCTAACTCATATACACATTAAGGTTACAACCCCCTGAATTGTCCTGCTAAATGATTGAAAAACAGGTTATTTCCATTTTCTTTGCTAAGAGTGTTCTCATGAGACCTGATTGTCAGTAAGTCACTGCCTAACCATAGTTTTTCACATACATAGTACTCAGCCAATATTTGATGGCTGCTTAATAGGGAAATTGTAGACCTTTGGGTATGGCGAGGTCAGGGGCCAGAGTTACTGCTACCAACAGTTGATTGTAGACTGACTACAATAGGTAAGTGGTTAGCACAGAATCCTCAGTCTGCTTCTCCCCAGTACCGACTGAGTGTTCACAGCATGGACACAGATAAAACTTTGAGAAAAAGCAAAAATGATAGTCTACTCTTAAGATATTCTTAACTAAATGGGAAATGTGGTTATTTTATACATACATATTCTTTCATGTAGAAAAAAAAGCTGCTGAGAAAAATTAAGGAAGTTCCAAGAAGATTGTTGAATAGGTTTTTAGGGTTAATGTAGGTTTTACAGCATCTTGGTTATTATTTAATTAATCTGTTCTTTTCTCTACTAAGTTGAATCCCACTCTGTGGCAGGTATTGTGCTAAATATAAATGGAGTTAAATTTTGGAGGTAAGCTGGCAAAATTAAATTGTGCTTGTATAATATGTAAACAATGTGCATATTGGCAAGTTTTTTAACTTTTCTGTAAGTCTCTGTTTCTTTGTAAAATGGAAATATTCCAGTAATCGGCTCTTATGATTAATTTGAGCATGCAGCAAACTAATCTAAACTGTTTTTAATGTGTGTGGTGTTTATAAGTACTTAATAAAATAGTTATTTTTATTATTATTATTGTTCTTACCATTGACTTGTACTTTGTTCTTACTATTATTATGATTATCATTAATTTGGACTTTCGGTGGATCTCTCTATGATGCCTCTAAATACCAAATACTAGTGTGGACATATTATGAAAGTGAAGTGATGAAATGAGTTGATTATTGGTCTTTCAGCAGTTTTAACTACAGTTTTAGAATCTATGTTAGATATGCACAAATCCAATTACATTATCTATAATGGGTATTGTTCTGGTTATGTGGAAATAAATAAAGACTAAACAAATGGGAAAAGCCAAAGTTGTTAATTCAGAGTTTGCTATAGCAAAGGAGTCACCCACCATCACTTATGTTTTGGCAGAGACTCAAAGACAGGCAGAGGGATGGGGAAGTTTCATAATGATAAAATAGGAATGTTTCACATATGCCCTGATTGGATGTTGTTGCGATGGGGAAGCTGTAAGTGTACTAATTAGAAGCAGGGCATCCTATGTGATTGGTCAGTGTATATACTTGGCTTTCTCTAGATGGATCTCAATTTAAAGTTGGAACAAATATTTGGAAAGTTGTCAAATCATAACCATTTAGGACTGATTGTTGCAGGGGTTATTATTTGGCTTCCTGGATTGCTACTCAAGATAGTATTTTGACTTCCTATAGATCTCATTTATAGCAAGCTAGCTTCCTAGTCTGGTTATTATAGATAACAGGTTGGCTTCCTGGACAGCTTGCTACAAGTTGTGGGTCAGAGTTCTATTTTTACATACAGTCTCATTGTCTATTTGCAGATAGAGTCTCTCAGTTGGAATCATAGTGTCCAGAGCTAGAGTACATACCTTACTAATATGTGACCTTAAGCAAACTGGTAAATCTCTGTGTCTTAGTCCTCTAACTTGCCAAATGGAATTAGAAGAGTTAGTAGTATATGAAGTTATTTTAATAATTAAATGAGAGAAAGCCCTTAAAACAGTGCCTAGCACAGTGTTAGATTTTTTTTCTATTATGTAATCGATAGACCAGAAGACCATCTACTGGATGCGATCCATAGGAGATTATGTTTCTTAAACTGTCTCTTAAATTACAGTAATATCATTTTGTACCAATACAAGCTCTACTTTCACTTAAGGTACAGTATTATATCAGGTAAATTACCAATAAAGAGAAAATATGTTTCCTTGGAAGCTATGCAGATTGTCAATTCACTCTTTTCCCTGGGACCTAGCAGTGCACTGTAATGCATGGAGCATATTTCAGTACCCCATCTATACTGGCCATATGACTTGCTTTTGCCAAAGACATACTTATGGACATTCCGTGTGCAGAGGCCTTAAAAGTATTTGCACAATTTTGGCTTCATATCTTGTGGTCCTCTGATTGTCATGTGTATCCCTGAAAGCTACCATCCCTTTAGCCTGAGCCTCAGAGAAAGTTAGGTGAAGCAGATCTAAACCCTCCCATAACCCAGAGCCAAGTCCAGACTACCCTGAAGCAGAACACCTCAGCTGATCCTCAGATTTATAAGAAAAATGAATGCTCACTCTTATAAGCCAATGAGTTCTGGAAGTAGTTTGTTATATAGCATTACTAGAATAGTAACAGCCTAACAGAGTGGAATAATAGGTTAAATCATTCACTCACCATTTTATCATTACTGGATAAAATGAGCCCTTTGTCTCTTTAATGAGGGGGAGTCTTGAGGAATTGATATAGAAAATAGTATTGTTTTGCTAAGGCAGAAATGAATGGAAAAGTTGGTTGGTGAGGCACTGCCAGAACGAAATATTGTTAGTTGAAGCTGGTAGTGTATGGAGTAGTTTGAGGGCATTAGGTGCATATAGGGAGCAGTCACACTGAGAGAGCGTTTGAGCAGAAGAAAATAAGGGGAGGGAGTGAATGTATATTTCACTTCATTGTTCTGAATAGGTAAAATGAAAGAGTTAATTTATCTTTCCAAAATGAGTATTTCCTAACAGCAGGGAGAAACCTATACTAAAAAAAAGAGTAATAATAAGTCAGGAAAATATAAACTTTAAAAAAATCTCTAATAATTTCATGGAAGAAAGTCATCCAATTGACTCTTGATGGTCATCAGCATTTCATATTTGTGAGTACACAAAAGCATAATCTTCAGAAATACTGTACATATTTGCACTACTTTTGCAGTTCTGGCATCAGAATACATTTTAATTCCATGCAACTCCTGATGAGTTTCTTTAGAATAACAACTTGTGAAGGGATTCTGTCAGCATGGTGCATCTAACTCCTTCTTATGTTCCTTTGTCACATGTAGGTAAGGCTTCTGAGTGAAACATCAGAATTTATGCAGCAGAAACATTATTTTCTTGGCAAGGCACAGCCACTGCCATATGCTCCAAACCCGGCAAGGTGTGCAAAATTATTCATAATTATCTTTATTCATCAGAATTCTCTGGATTTCAGGTGGTGGTCACATTTACCCAGTGGGTGGGCCTGGCTGCACTCCCACCAATCCTAATGAAGTGTATTTCTCTTCACCATCATTTTAATAGCAATAGGCTCAATGGCTTCACTGTCAGCACAGTCCAGGGCTCAAACTAAAATTTGCATTGTTCTACTTACTGCAGACAAAGGAACGTTAACAAAAGTGAGAAAATAAAAAAGGTATATTCAATAAGGATTAGTCATAATTACAATAAAGTTCATTTGTCAGAAATCCAATGCTTCTGTAATAATCGATGGAAATAGAAATACCATCACCAAAAATGCACCAAAAAAATCTTCCATGTCTGTATTAACCTCCCGTCAGCTTACCATTTCTTTTGATCTATCTTCAGTGATTCTTTGGAAAAGGATTTATTTATTTATTTATTTTCAAGCCAGTCTTGAACACTTGAACAAGTAAAGATTGTTATCTTTTTTTTTTTCACAAATAATTTATTGTCAAGTTGGTTTCCATATAACATCCAGTGCTCATCCCCACAAGTGCCCTCCTCCATGCCCATCTCCCCCCTCCCCCCTACATCCATCAGTCCTCAGTTTCTCAGCATTCAAGAGTCTCTCATGGTTTGCCTCTCTCCCTTTCCCCCACCATTCCCCCCCTTCTTCTCCCCCATGGTCCTCTGTTAAGTTCCTCCTAATCCTCCTATACGTGCAAACATATGGTATCTGTCCTTCTCTGCCTGACTTATTTCACTCAGCATGACACTCTCAAGGTCCATCCATGTTGCTACACATGGCCAGATTTCATTGTTTCTCATTGCCATGGAGTATTCCATGGTATAGATAAACCACATCTTCTTGATCCATTCATCCGTTGATGGACACTTAGGCTCCATTGATGGACACTTAGGCTCTTTCCATGTTTTAGCTATTCTTGAGTGCTGCTATGAACATTGGGGTACATGTGCTCCTATGCATCAGCATTT
This sequence comes from Proteles cristata cristata, assembly GCA_017311185.1. Classification (NCBI taxonomy): domain Eukaryota; kingdom Metazoa; phylum Chordata; class Mammalia; order Carnivora; family Hyaenidae; genus Proteles; species Proteles cristata. The sequence continues at coordinate 924,281 of JAESUZ010003155.1, read as the reverse complement.
CTGTATCCCTTGGGTAAATTCCTAGCAGTGCTATTGCTGGGTAATAGGGGAGTTCTATTGTTATTTTCCTGAGGAACCTCCACACTGTTTTCCAGAGGGGCTGCACCAGTTTGCATTCCCACCAACAGTGTGGGAGGGTGCCCGTTTCTCCACATCCTCGCCAGCATCTAGAGTTCTCATGGAAAAGAATTTATTAAAAAATCTATTTCATAGTCCCAATGACAGATAACAGCTTGATAAATTGCAATTTGAGCTTTAGCAAAAATAATTATTTTTAATCAAGGGGAATGAAGCTAAATTGGTGGTATTCCGGGTAAATATGAAGAATTGTTGGATTGAATGTTCTTAGGTGAAACGCTGGAGCAGAACAGACTTTCCTAGAATATTTTCAGTTAGTTCAAGAGGTGGCTGCCCACACTTACTGTCATATCTGAGTACTGTCCATAAGTATAATCTTTTTCATGACTTTCCCATAAACCACTGGCAAGAGTATATAAAATCTGTACCTCAGATTTAGGTATTTTAAGCAAAGTCATCTCATACCATTGAGCAAATTTTCTTCCGTCACCTCATTTTCCATAAATAAATATATATATACCAGGTAAACCAGAAGTACAGGTGCATGGCCTGTATTCTATAGTCAGGGATACACTGGTCATCAGTTCCTGTCACTACTACCTTGCATGATTGACCTGTAATTAATACTCTTCTTCTACCTCTTCTATACTTTCAAAAGACTATAATCCTGGTAGTGGAATTCTATGCTAGTTTTATTTTCTTTTTCATAGTTTTTTCCCTCTCTGTTGCCTGGTTTGTTTTTACAAGAATACATTTTTCAAACAAAACAATAAATCTATTTCTATATTTATAACACTGACTTTTTAAAGACTGACAAAAGTAGAAAAGATACAATAATGGCCCATAAATCCTACACACAAATAATCTCTGATTATATTTATTTACTTCTTCCAAGCTTTTATTTAAATTCCAGTTAGTTAACATACAGGGTAATATTAGTTTCAGGTGTAGAATTTTGTGATACATACAATACCCAGTCCTCATCACAGCTAGTACAGTCCTTAATCTCCATCCCCTCATCCACCTCCCCTCTGCCTGATGATATATTTTTAAATCAAAATAGTTCTTTAAAAGTTTAAACAACAGGGCTACCTGGGTGGCTCACTCAGTTAAGTGTCTGACTTTGGCTCAGGTCTTGATCTCATGATTTGTGAGTTCTAACCCCATGTCGGGCTCTGTACTGTGACAGCTCTGAGCCTGGAGCCTGCTTCAGATTCTCAGTCTGCCCCTGTATGCTCATGCCCTGTCTCTCAATAATAAATAAATGTTAAAAACTTTTAATAAAAAAAGTTTAAACAACAGAAATATACAAATAACACGTAAAAATGTTCTGCCTTCATCTATCTCCGAAGATAACCCCTGGTGTCACTACTTCTCATATATATAAAGGCAGAAAATAATTTTATGTATATTCCATTATATATGTGTATATTTGTGTGTGGACTGTTTTTTCACTTCATTGTATCTTAGAAATCTTTACATACATGTGCATAGGGATGAAATTTGTATTTTTTTTTTTTTTTCTAGGAGAGAGAGAGAGAGACAGCATGAGCAGGGGAGGGTCAGAGAGAGAGGGAGTCACAGACTGAAACAGGCTCCAGACTCTGAGCTGGCAGTCAGCACAGAGCCCGACGCTGGGCTCGAACCCACGAACCGTGAGATCATGACCTAAGCGAAAGTCGGACGCTTAACCGACTAAGCCACCCAGGCGCCCCTGAAATTTGTATTTTTTAAATGAACACTTTGTCATTGTATGGTATATCCCTATTGATGATCATTTAGGTTGTTTTACCCATTATGAACATATAGGTAATCCTGGTTTTTTAGACCCACAAACTGTGCTAACACGAATATCTTTGTTTATTTGTTTTGGGATCATATGTCAACCATATTACACAGTCACCTTACTAGCTATGGAGCCTGGGGTTAAATGTATATGTATTAAAATGGTTTATAGATATTGCCAAGATGGCTTCTAAAATGGTTACAGCAATTGATATTGCCTTCAATAGTGCACACATACCTATGTCCTGCCTAACTCTGGCCTTATAAAATTTTGAGATTTTTGACAACTTTTAATGTAGAAACTTTCCAAATTTGTTTTGAACTTACTTAAAATAGTAGCTGAGTGTATTTTTATAAGTTTATTAGCCTTCTGTATTTATTTTCAGGGAACTCAGTAGTCATTTGTTTTCATTTATGATTTGTGTCTTTTTCTCTTATTTATTTCTAAAAGTTACTTTCATTTTGGGGGAAAATGATAGGGTAGGGAGAAAAGGAAAGAAAAAAGGAAGGAAGGAAGGAAGGAAGGAAGGGAAGAAGGAAGGAGCGAATGAATGAAAGAATGAACTAACGAAGGAAAAAATTAACTCACCAGGAATATACTTTTCAAATATAGTATCTTACCACAAGCTAATAGGTAAAGACACTCCAATTTAGATACATGTTTTGAATATGTGCTACGTGGAAAACACAATGTTAGTTGTTACAGGGTAGGTAGGAAGAAAAGTCAGGGAACTATAAAAAACACCAAGAAGATGAGAATTTGTTTTTTGTCTTAAAAGGGCTTGACCTCAGGAGCAATACATCTGAGAATTTTATGTACATTTTGAGTAATGTGTTTTATTTCTTTAGAAAAGTAATAATGACTTTCTCTTTGTGCTAGACTGTATTATTGTTCAAATTATTTACCGCCTCTCACTGGAATGCTTCCACTTCTCATTGTCAACAGGCTTGACCCTGTGACCTCTTAAGACCACCCTGAAATGTTTAGGACAGTTCCAGAAGCTTTAGTTCAGAGTAAAGATATGGTGGAATATAGCCACAGCTGACCCATGATAAGGTAGTAAGATTTAATTTTTTTTTTTCTAGGAGAGAGAGAGAGAGACAGCGTGAGCAGGGGAGGGTCAGAGAGAGAGGGAGATACAGACTCTGAAACAAGCTCCAGGCTCTGGGATGGCAGTCAGCACAGAGCCCGACGCAGGGCTTGAACCCACCAACCGCGAGATCATGACCTAAGCGAAAGTCAGACGCTAACCGACTAAGCCACCCAGGTGCCCCAAGGTAGTAAGATTTAGAGGACAGCATACTTTAACCTAAACTAAGAGTTAAGCTCAGATCATACAGAACAATGAATATAGTTGCTTCTTTGGGGAAATTCTGAGAGATTATATTTTATAGGCATAATAATATCTGATATTGAGAGCCTTTAAAGCTGGTTTAAATAATTTTAAATATTTTGTAATTTACGCTGTAAACAAAGGAAAGTCTGAGAATTTAGAAAGACAGTGTATTTTCCCTTTGGAGTTAGTTTGAAGAGTTGATTAGAGATGATATGTGAACAGTTGAGAGAATATTTATCACAGTATAACAAATGGAACATGAGAAGGTTCATTTAGGGTGGTGCCAATTAGAAAAGGAGCAAGATCAGGTGGAAAAATGAAAACAAAATACTATTCATTCTTACTTGGTTTTATGTATTTGGTAGAAGTTTTAGCTTAAGAAAAATTGTGAAAATTTCCCAACCTGGATCTTTCAGACACACTGTCTACCACCTGGGACATTTCTTTGAAAACATCTGGATAGTGATGAAATATTGTAGTTTCCAAGTAAACATCTAGCATCATATATATGCAACCTTAGAGTAGAATTACAATCAATTTCAAAAGACAATTAAATGAACATTTCCCAGACAATTTCTTAGGTTTCTGAAATTAAATAACTATAAATTTCATACTTTTTACTTTAACCCACATGTGGTATTATCAATGTATATATAATAATAGGCAATTATTATGTGTTTTGAGAAAGTTTCTTCCTTGAATCATTGTTTTTGTTTTCTTCTTAAGATTACAGTCATGGTTTTTTTGCTGTTTTCAGTTTCTTGGTGTGTGTGTGTGTGTGTGTGTGTGTGTGTGTGTATGTGTGTGTGTGTGAGTGTTTTATTTAGTTAGGAATTTGAGTCACTGCTTTGAGTTGGGTGCAAAGGATCAGGTTCTAAAAGCTCTATCCTGCTTGTGACCTGTAACCTATTTCCTCTCTTCCTGCTTGCTTGCTCCCTTCCTTCCTTCCACTTAGTTGACAACTTGCCTAGTGCCATGTACTACATCAGGTGTCATAGATATAGCAGTGAATAGAACAAAGTCTCTGCCTTCTTGAAGTGTCCACTGTTGTGAGAAAGAAAAAAAACATATACATACTCTGATGTAGCATAATGACAGTTAAGTCTGAAAAAGAAAAATAAATGTAAAGGGTAGGAATGAAGTGGCATTTTAGTGGGGATACTGAAGGAATTCCTCTCTCTGTATGTCATTTGAGTAGAAACTTCAGTGAGGTAAGGAAGTGAGCCAAGTAATTTCATGAGGGCAAGTTGGTTCAGACAAAAGTAACAGCAGTACAAAGGCCCTGAGGTCAGAGTATCAAGGAAGCCATTGTTGCTTACATGTTGATTGAGTGTGAGATTGGAAGAGGTACAGTCAGAAACAAGGTGTAAGCTCATAACACATAAAACTTATTGTGCTGAGATCATAAAGCCTGTAGGACATGGCAAGGGCCTGGATTTTCCTTTTTTTTTTTTTTTTTTTTTTCAATTTTGTTTAATGTTTATTTTGAGAGAGAGAGAGAGACAAAGTGTGAGCAGGGGAGGGTCAGAGAGAGAGGGAGACACAGAATCAGAAGCAGGCTCCGGGCTCAGAGCTGTCAGCACAGAGCCCAATGGGGGGCTCGAACTCACATGCAAGATCATGACCTAAGCCAAAGTCGGACACTCAACCGACTGAGCCACCCAGTTGCCCCTGGATTTTTGAAGTATGATGAGAAACTGATAAAAAGTTCTGAGCAGGAATAATAACACCTGACTTATTTTAAAATGCTAGGTGTGAGGCACTAAAGGCAGGTGCCCCGTGTGAAATCATAAGCCTACATTTGTCAGGTTACTTAATTGCCAGATCTGTTTCTTCATGTGTAAAATGGAGTTAATTATCATAATTCTATAGGGATGTAAACATTTTACAAAAGGTAATTTGTGTAATGCTCCTAGCACAATGCCTGATACATAGATAGTGTTCAATAAATATTCTTTATAGTTTTTGTTATTATATTGTTGCATCATCATCACTATTATTAAGTGAGCCTACTAAAAGCCTCAAGAGGGGAAAAAATTTTTATAAGAGAGTGCAGTAATTTAAAGTATGTGAAGTTGGAGACGCTGTTGGGCTATATGATAGGAAGTATCTCTAATTGTTGAAATAATAATTTCAAAAAAGGGTGAAGGCACTGGTTAAATTTAAAAATTTGCTTTTTTTTGCATCTGATCTTATTACATTTGCTTATCTTAAAAAAACACTTAAGTAGTGCAAAAACTAAATGGAATAATATGTGATCTTTGACATAACTTGTATAACACATTTAGTAGTATTGTCTAATTGCAGAAGTGTTAAAAACAGGTATATGTGTGAAGTAATTAACCAAAAATATGTGATTACTTGCCCTCACATGGTCCTGAAGTTAGTGTACTGAATGCTATTTTAGTAAGACATGTTACTGTCACTTTATTTGTTCAACTTTTTATCAAAATAAATTTGATGATATATAGTCAATGTCAGTGAATTATGAAAATAGAATTTTCTTTATAGCCAGAGTTGATAAAGACAGTTTTATTTATTGCTTTTTGAATTCAGATTCTAACATTTATTTTATGTTTAAAACTATAGATCAGCTAAGAGTAATAAATTTAGAGAAAGCATACTATCACTGAATAATTTAGTGGGTTGAAAGCCTTTCCTTATTTTCCTATGAAGGCCAATTAGAAAAAATTCTAAGTCCTTTTTAGCTATGTTATACATCATTATAATACTGTCTGGAGCCAAGCTGGGCTGTTAGGTTGACCATAGAAGTTTTATACAAAATTAAAATGTAGGTAGTTTCAAGTAGTATCATAATGCTTTTAAATATTTGGGTTTGATGACTTGAATTCAGGGTGGGAGGTGTGCAGGAGGGTGGGGAGAGAGGGCAGCTTAGAAGAGTGGATTGATATGAAAGCCCATTAGCTAAAATTAGCTTGTAATAGGCTAAAAGAGGTTGCGTCCCAAAAGTCATTTGGCCAGCCCAACACACAACCATTTTAGATGACCATTTGAAAGGTCAGATGAACATGATCTCCACCAGAGAAGACTCTTAACTGACTTCCAGAAGTACCAGTTCCCAATGGAAGCCACATGGGGAAATGAACAGTGTCTAACACCCAGACAGAGTATGTCACCACGCTGATCAATTAAGTTGTCTTTCATTACTGTGTTACTATAATTATTTTTTTAATATTTACATTACCAAACATACCAAGGTAGACTCATATTTATTATTTCCTTTATGTTTTTGAGATTTACACATTAGGGAAATAGAAAGTTTAAGTGTACACACACACACACACACACACACACACACACACACACACACACACACCTCTAGACTAAGTCAGTGTATGAATATGCCTGCTTTTGCCAAGGCTGCTTTTCAAGTGGAAAGCAGTTGAAAGAACTCACAGTAGTAGTAGTAGGGTTCAAATCCTACTCCTTCCAATATGTGAAATATATCTTCTGTTGAAATCAGCTTAAAATTTAAAGGAAAGTACAAAAGACAATGCATTGAAAGGTGAAATCTGCTACACTAAACGGATATACACAGAAATCTCTGTTTCTGTCTCTACATGTATTTATGTATATGTATGTGTGTGTGTATATATATATGTATATGTATGTATATTATATATTTTGTGGGAAAAAGAAAACCTTATGTTTATATATTTTTAAAATATCATTTTAATTATTTTAAGTTGATAAAGGTATTTTTTAAAGTTCCAGTATAGTTAACATATAATGTTACATTATTCTCAAGGGCACGATATACTGATTCAACATTTACATATATTATTCAGTGCTCCTCATCGTAAATGTACTCTTAATCTCCTTCACCTGTTTCACCCATCCCCCATCCACGTCACCTCTGGTAACCATCAGTTTGTTCCCTACAGTTAAGAGTCTGCTTTTTGGTTTGTCTTTTTTTTCCCCTTGCTCATTTCTTTTGTTTCCTACGGCACACAAACAAGTGAAATCTCATGGTATCTGTCTTTCTCTGACTGACTTATTTTGCTTATTATTATTCTCTGTGGCTCCTTCCATGTTGTTGGAAATGGCAAGATTTCATTCTTTTTTATGGCTGAGTAGTATTCCATGCATATCTTTACCACTTCTTCTTTATCAGTTCATCTATTGATCCTCATCTGGGCTGCTTCCAACAGAATGTTGCTGTTGTAAATAATGCTTCAATAAGTATACAATACATATATCTTTATTAATTCGTGTTTGCATATTCTTTAGGTACGTACATAATAATGGAATTACTGGATCACATGGTAATTCTACTTTTAATTTTTTGAAGAACATCCACACTGTTTTCCACAGTGGCTGTACCCGTTTACACTAAGGTTGCTTTTTGTCCACATCCTCACCAACACTTGTCTTGTGTTTTTCGTTTCAGTCATTCTGATAGTGTGAGGTGCTACATTTTAGTCTTGGTTTGCATTTCCGTCATGATGAGTGATGTTGAACATCTTTCCATGTGTCTGTTGGCTATCTGGAGGTCTTCTTGGGAGAAACGTCTCTTTATGTCTTCTCCCCATTTTTTAACTGGATTATTTCATTTTTGGGGTGGTGAGTTGTATACATTCTTGAAATATTTTGGATAATAAGTCTTTATCGCATATGTTATTTGCAAATATCTTCTCTCATTCAGCAGCCTGTCTTTTCGCTTGGTGGATTGTTTTCTTTGCTATGCAAAAGCTTTTTATTTTGATATAGTCCCAATAGTTTATTTTTGCTTTTGCTTCTCTTTCTTTGGGAAACATATCTAGAAAAATACTGCTATAGCCCATATCAAAGAAATTACCTATGCCTTCTACAAGGATTTTTATTATTTCAGGTCTCACATTTAAGTCCTTAATTCATTTTGAGTTTACTTTTGTGTATGGTATAAGAATGTGGTCCAGTTTTCTTCTTTTTTTTTTTTAATGCATGTAGCTGTCCAGTTTTCACAACACCATTTGTTGAAAAGATTGCCTTTTTAACATTGCATATTCTTGGGGCACCTAGGCGACTCAGTCGGTTAAGCATCCAACTTTGGCTCAGGTCATGATCTCACAGTTTATGGGTTCGAGCCCCGCATCAGGCTCTGTGCTGACAGCCAGTTCAAAGCCTGGAGACTGTTTCAGATTCTGTGTCTTCCTCTCTCTCTGACCCTCCCCTGTGCATGCTGTTTCTCTCTCTCGCTCTCTCTCAGAAATAAATAAAACATTAAAAACAATTTTAAAAATTGCATACTCTTGCCTCATTTCTCAAAGCTTAACTGATCATATAATTATGGGTTTATTTCTGGGCTCTCTAATCTGTTCCATTAATTTAAGTGTTTTTATGCCAGTGCCATACTGTTTTGATTACCAAAACTTTGTAGCATATCTTGCATTCTGGGATTGTGATATTTCTTGATTCATTCTTCTTTGGTTATTTGGGGTCTTTTGTGGTTCTGTACAAAGTTTAGGATTATTCTAGTTTTATAAAAAATGCAGTTGGTATTTTGATACACATTGCATTAAATATGTAGATTGTTTTGGGTGGGATGAACCTTGTAACAATGTGTTCTTCCAATCCATGATTATGATATGTCTTTCTATTTGTCATCTTCGGTTTATTTCATCAGTGTTTCATAGTTTTTGGAGTATAGACCTTTCACCTCTTTGGTTAAATTTATTCCTAGGTGTTTTATTATTTTTGGTGCAGTTGTAAATGGGATTCTTTTCTTAATATCTCTTTCCATTACTTCATTATTAATGTACAGAAATGCAATGATTTCTGTATGTTGATTTTTTTATCCTGTGTTACTGAATTCATTTATTAGTTCTAGTATTTTCTTGGATTCTTGAGAGCTTTCTAGATAGAGTCTCATGTCATTTGCAAATAGTGTAAGTTTTACTTCTTCCTTACCAACTTACATGACTTTTATTCTTTTTTCTTGTCTGATTGATGTGGTTCAGACTTTCAGTACTATGTTGAATAAAAGTGGTGAGAGTCTTTTCTTGTTCTTGACCTTACGGAGAAAACTCAGTTGTTTCCCGTTAAGTACGATGTGGGTTTTTCATCTTTGGTCTTCATTATGTTGAGGTATGTCCCCTCTAAACCTTTTTTGTTTGTTGAGGGTTTTTACCATAAATGGAAACTGTACTGTGTAAAATGCTTTTTCTGCATCTGTTGAAATGTTTGTGTGGTTTTCATCCTTTCTCTCATTGATGTAATCCCATTGATTGATTTGCAGATATTGAGCCACCCTTGCATTCCAGCAATAAATTCCATTTGGTCATGGTGAATGATTTTTAATGTATCATTGGATTCAGTTTTTGAATATTTTGTTAAGGATTTTTCCATCTGTGTTCATCAGAGGTAGTGACCTGTATGTAGTTCACTTCGTAGTATCTTTATCTGGTTTTGGCATCAGGGTGATGATGGCCTCATAGAATGAATTTGGAAGCATTCCTTCCTCTTCTATTTATTGGAATAGTTTGAGAATAGACATTAATTCTTTAAATGTTTGGTAGAGTTCACCTCTGAAGCTGTTGGTCCTAGACTTTCAGTTGGGGATTTTTTTGTTTGTTGATTCAATTTCCTTGCCAGGATTCGGCAAGAATTTTATATTTCTTCCTGATTTGGTTTTGGGAAGTTATGTGCTTCTAGGAATTTATCCATTTCTTTATTTCTTCTTATAATCCTGTATATTTCTCCAGTGTCACTTGTTATTTTTTCTCTTTTATTATCGATTTTGTTTGAGTCTTATCTTCTTTAATTTTTTTTCTTTATCATTACTTTATGTCATTTTAATTACTATGTGTCTTGGTGTGGGTCTCCTTGGCTTGATTTTGTTGGGGGCTCTCTGTGCCTCCTGGATATAGATTTCTATTTCTGGGAAGTTTCTAGCTATTGTTTCTTCAGATAAATTTTCTCTCCCCTTTTCTCTTTCTTCTCCTTCTGGAACCATATAATACCAATGTTTTTACACTTGGTGTTGTTGATGAGTTCCCTAAGTCTATTTTCATTTACTATTACTTTTTTTTCTCTTGTTCAACCTGACTGCTTTCCATTACTTTGTCCTCCAGACCAGTGATACATTCTTCTGCTTCCTCTAGTCTTCTATTTTTTTTCCATTTGGTGTATTTTTAATTTCAGTTATTGTGTTCTTCATCTCTGATTCTTTTTAATATTTTCTGTCTCTTTGTTAAGGGTCTCACTAATGTCCATCACTCTTTTCTTGGTTTTGGGTATATCTTCATAATCAATACTTTAAATTCTCTATCAGATATATTATTTATCTCTGTTTTTGCTTAGATCTCTTGCTGTGATTTTGTCCTGTTCTTTAATTTGGGATATATTCCTCTGTCTCCTTAATTTGTCTCGCCCTCTGGGTATGTTTCTTTGTGTTAGAAAAGTCAGCTAGGGCTCATGTTCTTTAAAATAGTGGTCTTTTGAAGAAGAAGTCCTGTGGTGCCCTGAAATGAAAAGTCCCATATTCAGCAGAATATTCTATGTATATTCTATGTAAGCTGCACATGCTCTCTTGTTATTGCTGAGCCAGGTTTGCCTTCATTCCAGTTGTCTGAAATGGTTCCCTTTTCCTTTTGTGGTCAGGGTTTGGTCTCTGTGTTGTTAGTGGGCCAGTCTGGGGCCATCTTGGGCTTGAGCTGAATCGGATCAGGCATTTGTCAGAGATGTAGTATCACAAACCACTGAACACTTTCCCTGTGTTGTCCCTAGAAGCTTTGGTTGGTGGTTGAGCCCTGCAGTCAGACTCAATGTCTGCCACCACCACACTGCTGGGGCTGCAGTAGGGATGGTCTGTGTGGTTATCTAACCCTCTCCCTGGGACAAGAGTCATGTGGGGGTGGTGCTGGTTCCTATTGCAGCTGCTTGCACCCTGCCTGGCTATGGTACCACTTTGGATGGGCTCTAGACATAAGTATATTGAAAGGGTTAGGTCCCCAGGAGAACCTGGGGAGAGGCTGGGAGTGTTGGCAAAATTTGTGCAGGTTTGTTGTGGGAAGGGACCTAGAGCCAAAGGCTGGCTGGAGGGGGCATGTCCACAGGAAAACATAGGGGCAGGGTACGCTGTTAACAATTTAGGTAGCAAATGTTGGACTTGTGCTGGCTCCCACAGGTGTCCATGCATCTAGGCTAAGGGGCAGAGAAGAGAAATGGCTCTTTCATTCTTGGAGAAGTCTCCCAAGGATACGTTCCCCTACAACACAAGATCTATATTAGTAAATAAACCTCCTTCCTGTATAGCCTAGGTATTTTTCAAACTGCTACTTTTATGGTATATGTCAGTGAGTCTGTTGTACTGTCTCTTTAAGGGGAGAGACCCATTAACCTGACTTTTTCTGGCTCTCCCAGAGCTAAGCCTAACTTTTAAAGTTATAGGGGGTCGCCTGAGTGGCTCAGTCCGTTAAGTGTCAGACTTCGGCTCAGGTCATGATCTCACGGTTTGTGGGTTCAAGCCCCACGTCGGGCTCTGTGCTGACAGCTCAGAGACTGGAGCCTGTTTCAGATTCTGTATCTCCGTCTCTCTCTGACCCTTCTCTGTTCATGCTGTCTGTCTCTCTCACAGAAATAAATAAAACATTAAAAAAAATAAAGTTATAGGTATTAAGCCACACTGGTTGTTGGGTTCTTTTGTTTCTTAAAGCCAAATTGTTATGGACATTTGTCTTCCTGTGCGGGTCCTCCCTGCCTGGTGTGCCTAGTGTGCAAGTCTGTTTCTTTTCTCTTTCTCCACCATGAAGCCCCTACCTCCTACAGATAGTCCTGCCAGTCCACCTGGCTCTTGCCCATGTCTCTGCCCTTGCTATTCTCTTTGATGTGGCCTTTTTACATTTAGCTGTGGAGAGTCTGTTCTATCAGTATTTGGATAGTTTTCTGGGTTATTTACACTGATGTGGGTGTTATCCAGTTGTATCTGTGGGAAGAGACAGGGTCCTCCTACTCCATCATCTTTCACATAAGTCTGGATTTATTGAGACTTTTATTACAATTATATTTATTACAATTATAATTATTTATTACAATTAAAAGCATTGTAAGATATTTAAAGTATATATCAAGATATTTGATATTTGTATACACTGTGAAAGGATTTCTCTCATCAAGGAATTTCTATTTTCATAATAATATGTACAATAGAAGTGACTTCCTTCAGGAATGTTGTTGAAGAATATTGGTGATGCCTTTGAGATGTTTGAGAAGTAGGCACAAGGAATAGGCATTGAGGCCTGGAATAGAGGGACAGGAGGGGAGTCTTCCCATTCTCAGGGGAGGCTGCTTTCCTCTTTTCTGAGAAAATTTATAGGTTGAGTTCCTCAGAAATCAAAGAACTGTATATGTATCATTTCAAGGTACCACGAATATCCTTGCACTCTTTATTCACCATTAAAAGATTTGTTACTAAAGAAAGTCTATAGATGAAAACTAGAAATAGAATTCCCTTTCTTATTTTCATGTGAGTATAAAAATTGTTCCTCTCTGTCAGGATGTAGTGATGTTCCAGAAATTTATATTGAAGGGAACTGTGAATTATTAGACTGAAGAAACCATTTTATAGTAAGCAAGACCACAGCACCTAGCAAGTTTTTAAAAATCTGTTTAATAACTAGTCTTCATTGGGGCATCTGGATGGCTCAGTCAGTTAAGCATCTGACTCTTAATTTTGGCAGAGATCATGATCTCACAGTTTTGTGGGACTGAACCCCACATCAGGCTCTGCACTGACAGTGTGGAGCCTGTGTGGGATTCTCTTTTTCCCTCTCTCTCTCTTTGCCTCTTCCCCCAACTCATTTTCTATGTTTCTCTCAAAATAAAATATTAAGAAAATAACCAGTCTTTATTAAGTCTATTTGGCACTGTATAGAGGCACTGGAAGCTCAGTGTATTTAGTACTGATTATCATATCTGGACATCCTTAAATATTCTTTGAGAACCCTTTCTGAGCAATGATAAGATAAATTTATTTGTTACTTTTGTTGAATAAAACTTGATAGTTTTGCATTTGAGGCTTGCCATTGAATTGCAGGTACATTTGTGAGATAATTTGCAGTAATTGATTTAGCAAGACTGATGTCCAACAACAAATGTATTAAACTTGTAATTGCCTTTGCATGCAGTAAAACATATTATCTCATACTTAACATTAGGTTCATTTGGAAATTTATTCACTATTTTGTCACCAATATATGGTTTATCTTAGACCACAGGTCTTTTCTATTAAAGCACCTAAACTTTGACTGAAAACACTGTGTAAAATGTTGAAAGCAAGCCTATATAGTCATACCAAAAATAAAATAAAAACCACAAAATTTATTTGATCCTCATTGTCTTAACTTTATTACATGTTAACTTGCTTCTCCATCTCTCCTTCAACTTAATTCCTCTAAGTCATCAACTTCATCTTTTACTGTATGTTAACGTTCTTCTCAGTTGTTGATGCCAAACAACCCAATGAGTTTTTTTTAATTTATAGTTATTCTGCTCTCTATATTAAGGCTGCTTAATATGCCTGCTAAATTCTTTAATTCAAAGGAGTGCATGTTTAACTACTATACTCTCTTTGTGGACTGAATGTTAAGACTATTTGAGTTAGGTAGAAAACATTAGTTACAGTTACTGAGTTATAGTTAAGTTATAGTTAACTTATTGAGACTTAGGCCAGGAAAACCATTGCTTGAATTCCTTCTGTGAATAGGACTAGAATTTGAGAAATTTATACTCAGTGTGAACTTTTCATCTTTAAAATATTACAAACAATAATATGAAGGGTGCCTGAGTGGCTCAGTTGGTTAAGTGTCTAACTTTGGCTCACGTCATGATCTCATAGTTCGTGAGCTCAAGCCCCACATCTGGCTCTGTGCTGACAGCTCAGAGCCTAGAGCCTGCTTCAGATTCTGTGTCTCTCCTTTCTCTGTCCCTTCCCTACTCGCACTCTGTGTCTTTCTCAAAAAAATAAATAATAAACATTAGAAATTTTTTATTATATGAAATGGCTAAAAGATTAAAAATATAACAAAAACATATCTTGTGAGATCCTTCCCTAAAAATGTTCTTCATAATGTACAAAACACTTGATTTCTTGCTCCCTGATTTTCTACCTTTTTCCTAACTATGATTCCAGGTTAAAAATCCCATACTGGTATCTTGAAGAAATTGATAGTGTTATCATATCAGTTAATATTTTTGTATGTCAGTTCTAACTGGTTAAAAAACCAACTTCTGGAGCATTGCCTTCTGAGACTTAATAACTTTTTTCAGTGCTGTGACAACTCTTATGTCCCAAGCTTTTTATGTGAGTATAGAAATGTACAGTCTTGTCTTAAGCTGCTCACAGTTGCAAAATTGAGCAAATGTCCAACTAATTATTAGTGGAGGTAGGGACAACTTAAGAAAGTCTATTTTATGCAAAGATAAACTTATTTAAAATTTGTGAGAAAGGTTAGGCATTTATAGTATGATAGGATTTTTAACCTTGTAAAATTTATACACCCTAGAATTTTGCTAAAATATGATGGTTTCTTAAATGTGCTTGAAGGTTATACAACATCCAAAAATTTCAAACAGTAAAGAAAGAAAGTACAATAGCTTCTCACTCATTTTTCTAAACATATCTATAAATATTTTCAAATGAGGGAGCTTAATTACTAACTAGATGGGTGATCAGGAAGTACTGAAGTACAAAACACCTTCCCCTCCTCCCCAGCCATCATGTGATTGATTAGGCAGTGGCACACTTTTCTGAGTATCTTTGTTCCCTATTTTATCAGACAGAATATGTATTCTGAAAACACAAATCAATACACATATGTAATGTTTGGAATTGAATAGAAAAAAATTGTAAAAAGCCATTTGACTTTAACATGGGTTTATTTTCTTCAATAATGTATTACCATGTACCTAGCTTGTATGTGTGTTTCGCCTTTTTGTTCTTTTTGGTCAATGAATTTAGTTGTTTGGTGTCATCATCTGTGATAATACAATTTCATATACTTTCTTTCACAATTCACAATTCTTTTCTGTGACATTTGGTGCTACCTTTTTTCAAAGTAAAATCCATTTGATATTTGCCTGTGGCAACACTGACCTATTCATATAACTTCATAAATTCCTACTTGAACCTTCATGTTATACATTTCTTTTTAAAATTTTTTAATGTTTCTTATTTATTTTTGAGAGAGAGAGCATGAGCAGGGAAGGGTCCGAAAGACAGGGAGATACAGAATCCGAAGCAGGCTCCAGGCGCTGACCTGTCAGCACAGAACCTGATGCAGGGCTAGGGACCCACAAACTGTGAGATCATGACCTGAGCGGAAGTGGGATGCTTAACCAACTGAGCCACCCAGGTGCCCCACATTATGCATTTCTTTATTCAAACATTTTTTCCTCCTGGAAATACACTCACCAAATGTCTTTAAGTTGGCCATCTATTCTTCATTAGTTCAGACTCAGCTTGTACATCTTAAATGCTCAGATCTTTGTGCTTTTTGAATTACTAGCTTCTCTGGTCTGGACACCACAAAGTAGTTATCTATGTATTTCCCAGGCTGATACCTGAGAGAGTTCAGACACCCAATAGTGTTTTTATTAAGTTGTTACAGCTTTAAATTCCTGATTATTTTCTTGAAGGTAATAGTGGGATAACATTCAGTTTTTCTATGTTAGTACCTTAACTACTAATCACAAACACAGTTCTGCAAAAACAAAGATTTCAAAAAATTTTTCATCTAACATGTGATTCTTTGAGTAGTTTGGCTTTTTGCATGTTTATTTCTTCATATTAGTTTTTAATGTATAAGATGAACCAATTTGCTTGAAATTCTGAGGTCTCTGTCTTGTGAGAAATTTAGAACAGACTTCCATTTATATGCTCACTAAGTAAGATCTACATTTTTGTTTTCACTTCACCTAGAACTAAGAATGGTACAGTAACTGAGCCTAAAACATGAGCATCGCTATTTTCCAAATCTTTCATTAATTTATTTAACCATACCCAACCAATGGCAACATTTAAAAAATGAATTAGTTGCATTAATTCTTAATGTTTTTGCAACTTAAATTGCTGTGAAATCTTAAAAACATATACAAAAATAGATTAATAGAACTAATCCCTATGTATCCATCACTCAGATTCAATAATTATCAAGATTTATCCATATTTGCTTCATTTGTCCTTTTTCTTTCATTCTTTGCTAGAATGTTTTAAAGTAAAGTACAGACTCCATAAATTCTTCAATATGCATCTATGAGGACATTTTCTTACATAATCACAATGCCATTGTCAAACATAAAAAAAAGTCTTAATATCTTAAGATGTAATTCATGCTCATAATTGTAAGCATAAATTGTTTTAAAAAATAGGAAATTTTGTTGGTTCCAATCAAAATGAAAACTGTGTTCACATTTCATAATGTCATGTTTCTTAAGACTGTTAAATCAAAAGCTGGTTCCTGCTTCTTCCCCTCCCCGCCCCATGTTATGGTCTTTTCACAGAAGCTGAATCAGTTCCCCTATTTGATAGTCTGCTATTAGATTTGTCCATTAACTTCCTTTCTGTGTGGTTTGTTTCTCTGTTCTTTAAATTTCCTACAAACAGAAGTTAATGCTAAAATCTTTTTTTTTCTAACATTTATTTATTTTGAGAGCAAGACACAGAGCGTGAGCAGAGAAGGGGCAGAGAGAGAGGGAGACACATAATCTGAAACAGGCTCCAGGCTCTGAGCTGTTAGCACAGAGTCCGATGCGGGATTCGAACCTGTGAGCAAAGTCAAGACCTGAGCCAAAATCAGACCCTGAACTGATTGAGCCACCCAGGTGCCCCTAGAATCTTGATTAGATTCATTTTCTTTTCTTTTTTTTGTCAAGAATGTTTCAAAAAAGATGTTATGAATTCATGTCTCCTACAAAGAGAAAAGCAATACCTGTTGTCCACTTTGTGTAATGTTAAGGTTGATGGGTAGATTCAGGTGGTAATAGACTGATGCCAGTATTACAAGGTTTGCTATCAATTTTTCATATTTTTTCATCTTTTGATAATGATCCTATGAATCAGTTATTTTATGAATAGTTGAAAATTAATATTTTCTAGTTTTCCTTTTAATTCTTTCTGCATTACCCTAACTCCCTCCCTCACTCCTACCCCCACAAACATACACAGAGTCCCTCTTTGGGTTGGGCTTTTTGGTTACTAAGAAATATACTTGATAATGAAAAGACAGCATAAATATGTAAACCTTTACATTAATCAATTTTCTAATTAAGGGGATGATCCCCTAATTGCTTCCAGTTGTGTCCTTGATGGTTTTGTTTTCTCTTTTGTCTTCCCTGCCCCCTTAAGTAGCATTGTGAACATATGAATTTTTATATATTCAATCTGTTACAATTAATTGTATTCATCATTCTTTTTATGTGCAAATTATCTCAAATTCGGCCCAGAGATTCCCTCTATGTTTGTTCCTGCATCCTTTTGATAGAACCCATTTTCTTTGATAGTTTTCTTGTTTTGTGTTACAATTAGATTTTTCAAGCTCACCTTCTATATTTTTCACCCCAGATGTGGAAATGTTCCAAGAATTATTCCAAGGAGCTCTGGCTTCTGATGGTAACTAAAGACCACAATCTGGACACTAGATGTGCTCATTGCTGCTGCAATAGCTAGCTGTCTTAAGTATTTTTGAGAAATAAAAAATATCAAGCGTTCATACTTAACATTTCCAATTTCAATTTGATATTGCAGTATTTTGTTCAGCATTTGGATTTTACAATTGTATCACTTTTCTTCTAAGCTGATTTTGTTTCTCAACAACAAAATTCCTTGTATTAATATATAATTACCTAAAGAAGTTTCAGAATTATAATATCAATTTTACCACTCTCCATCAGACTACTGACTAAAGTCCAAGAATTCTTTGTAGTTCTATTTTTCCTTTAAATATTTTCCACTGTGGCACCTGGATGGCTCAGTAGGTTAAGCATCTGACTTAGGCCTCAGGTCATGATCTCATGGTCTGTGGGTTTGAGTGACGCTTGGGGCTCTGTGCTGACAGCTCAGAGCCTGGAGCCTGTTTCAGATTCTGTGTCTCCCTCTCTCTCTGCCCCTCCCCAGTTCGTGCTCTGTCTCTCTCTGTCTCAAAAATAAATAAACGTTAAAACATTTTATAAATATTTTCCACTAAGTCTGTACAGTCAAAATAATGTATTCTAAAATTATTTTTAATTTTATCCCTGTATGGTTTCTTACAATTAAGATCTTTGGTTTGGTTTTTAATTTTTAGATCTTAAATTCCTAATTTTTAGTATTTTACATTTTTAAAAACACTTAGGAACGCAAAACTATAAAACAAGTTTTAATTTTTTAAAAATCTTACTTTTTTACATATTCCTTCTACCATGTTTTCTCCTATTCTCTATAGATTAACATCCATACTAATTTTTGGTTTATATTAGTGCTCGTTTTTATACTATGCTTATATGTATTTATATAAAACTTATTTCTTTCACCAAAGGTAGCATATTTCATATGCTATTCTATACTTTGTTCTTTTCAATTATCAGTATGTAATGGAGGTCAGTTTGTACGTAGAGATCTTCATTTCTATATATTTCATTCTTGTTGCATAGTGTTTTACTGTGTTAATGTACATTCATTTGTTCATTGTCCATTTCATGCACATTTGAGTTGTTTCCAATCTTGCACTCTTGTGAATAATAGTAAAATAAAGACTTGAGCATGAGTCTTTTCATAGATTTCCCAGCATATCTTGCTATAAATACTTAGATGTGTGATTGCCAAATCAAAATTTAAGGGCAGAAATGATTGTTTTAATTATCACCATACTCCTCTCAGTAGAAGCTGAGGTTCTGTACTCTCAAGAACACTGTTTTGACAGTATAATGCACACTACATGATAATCAATGACTTAAGTATCGCAAAGGAACTTACTTAAATTTCTTTTGTGGAACTTTTTATTATAGTGTAGTAGTATTAAAATTGTACATTATCAGATGGTCTGGGGTTTCTTTTTTGGATTCACAGACTTTAATTCTGAAGCAATTTTACAGAGACTTGGTTTTTAAAAAGTTGATGTCCACGTGTTAGTCTTATTTATTTAGTGGTCGATTCAAATTTCTCTATTTTTTCAGCTCCCATTCAGATGACCAGCTGAGCAAAAGCTCTTCTTCTTACTTTAAAAGATTTCATTATGGGTTACATGTGATAGATGGTTTTGTCCTCCTTGTTGTGTCTAAGGCACTAAACATAAGTTGATATTGAATTCCTATTCTGTGAAATAAAACTGTTTTTACATAACTCTGCTAAGAAGCAAAGACTTTATGAATGATCCTAAAGGAAAAATATTAATTTCCCTCCTACCTTCCTTTTAATTCTGACTTTCGGTTTTTCCAACATCTCTCACTGCAAAAAAATACATTGAGTCTGACATAAGTAGGAGATAGACTTTTAGGGGGACGTATTTCTTGATAAGTTTGCAAGGAAAATACTTTTATAGAAAACAAGAGGAAGACACCCTACTCAGTTGAACTTGATCTTACTCTGCATCAGAGGACTTTATTTTTGCTTTGTTTTCAAATATCTCTTTCGCTTGTACCTGTTACAAAGAAGGTAGGTAGGAAGTAATTAATGATTTTACTTCTCTAGTCGTAAAACTGTTATCCTGTGGAAAGCATGTTTCTTGAGGAGAAAAAAGAAAATCACCGTTTATTTTCAGAGATAACAAAAAGCCTTGAGTCTGTTTTGTGCACAACAACTTTATTAGTGATAGGCAATAGACCTGAACAGCAAGGAACACACAGGAAGATGTTGATAAACAAAACTTCCAGAATACAGGATGAGTTTTGACCGCATCTGTATTCAAAGACAAAATAAATGAGTGCACCATGTATTTCAAAATTATCTCTTTCATGAGTTTTTCATTAAGGATTAATCCTAGAAAGAAGAGACTGATAATTAAAGCATGAAAAATAATACATATCTCTCCTCACTAATTAAATAAACACAGTATTTGAGAAGACTGAACCTCATTTAATTCTCATCCACATGTGGTTTTATTTTGTATAATATTTATTTTAAATGAATTGACCATGTTCCTCTTTGAAGAGTCACCGAGGGCAGAGTATATATTTCATTAATTGAGGTATAATTCTTGACAGTATCTATCAAGAAAAATAGCTGTCACGGATTAATGTCAAATGGAAAATTATTTAATAATAGGATATCATGTGTAAAAAGGCAATTTTATATAGCATGAAGACTACTTAAATATTAGAAGAAATTACTCTAAAAATGTATTGGTAATTTATAGGAATGTACCTTTTTTGAGCCCAGTAATTTTAAATTTTGCCTATAACATCTGTTTATGTATTCCTTGTACATATTAATATTTTTGAAAATTTATTAATGTATTTTGTTTCACTACTTAAATTGATGAAACCATTAAACATGCCTCCATAAACACTAAAAGCTACAAGCAGTTATGGAACATCTGCCATTTCTCTTTTTGATCATTGAAAAATTGCACATATATCAAAATTGGCTTCACCAAAAGCAACTTCCTAAGGTGCTGGGTGCTCCCCATTCCCCCCAGTGCTATTAGTCAGTTGACCTTGGTACCAGCACAGTTGACAGGTAAAGAAATATCCATTGTTAGTGTATTAGGTTGAGACCCTCGTAAGACAAAGAGACCTAACACAGAATTAAGCTACTCAGTAGTATCACAACTTCTTGAATAATCAGTACCCCTCTGGTTGAAAACCTGCTCTTTAGAATGAGGTTTGAGAAAAGTCTAAGTCCTAAATACATCCTGTGCTTTACTCACAAGAGGACATCTTTTCAGAACTCAGCTTCTGTAAATATTTGTCTGTCAGTTTCCAAGATAGCCATCCCTAAACTGAGTTTTGCAAACAAGACAGCCAAGGTATGTCTCCAATTTGTGAGAATGTATTAGATGACTAAAAAAATTACATAAATATTCTCTGCTGTTTCTCCTAGGGCTCCAAAAACTCCAATTTTAATAGAATCTTTAAGTCATTAGGAACTTGTTGTAGGGGCACCTGGGTAGCTCAGTTGGCTAAGCATCTGACTTCAGCTCAGGTCATGATCTCACGGTTCTCCCTGGGGCTCTGTGCTTACAGCTAGCTCAGAGCCTGGAGCCTGTCTTCTGATTCCATATCTCCCTCTCTCTCTGACCCTTCCTTGCTCACACTGTCTCTCTCTGTCTCTCAAAAATATATTTAAAAAATAGTAAAAACAAAAAATGTTTTTAAAGAATTTGTTGTAAAGTATGAGGTGAGATGAGATTTTTATACGTATTTTGTGCTACCTAGTCTCAACCCAGTATTGAATAATTGGTCCTTTTATGTTTTAAAAATGTCACTCTTATAATTTATCTCTACAAGTATTTTTAGGTCTCTTTCAAGATCCACAAGTTTGATGCATTAGGAGTTTGTATATTCTAATATCATTTATATACAATATTATAGAATTAAAATATACCTTATGAGGTTTAGTCTGTACTCTGTTGTTGTTTTGTAAAATTTCCCAAATAAACCTTTTATATTTATTCTGTCTCATGAATTTTAGATAGCTTAGTCATTTTACTTTATTGATCAACCATGATTGGATATTGGACAGCCAATAAGTACTAGCTTTGAAAAAGTAAGTTCTTGAGTTTTCTTTTTTTTCCCCTATTCATTTTAACTATTGACTAAAATTTGGAGTTCCTTTGTAGGTTTGAATGAAGTTCTCTGTAAAATAATCTGAGATCATGATGTTAAGGAAATGGAAGGGATAAGAACATAGGCTTTTCTGTTTGTTTTCTCATTTTTATAATGTTTGCAATATCTTCCAAGGTTGTTTTTTTTTCTTTGTATTTCTACCCTTTCTTGGGTTACATTTGGTAATTTGTATTTTTGTAGAAATTAATTTTATCCACATTTTAAATAAACAGATTTGTAAAAATATCATAATTAACAGAATTTTCATGTATCAGTTATTATATCCTCTCTTCTTTTTATTTTTTCAAATTTTCTTTTCTGTTTTGATATGAGACTAGGTGGTAGATTATCTATTTTATTAATTTTTGCAATGTATTTTGAGTTGATTTTTTTCATTTTATTTTATTTTGATCATGATAAGTGTACTCTTTAATCTCTACCTCCTGTTCCACCCATCCCTACACCCACCTCCCTTCTGGTAACCAGCAGTTTATTTTCTATAGTTAAGACTCTTTCTTAGTTTGTCTCTTTTTTCCTTTGTTTCTTAATTTCCATGAGTGAAATTATGTGCTATTTGTCTTTCTCTGACTGACTTACGTCACTTAGTATTAGACTCTCTAGCTCTATCCATGTTGATGCATATGGCAGGATTTCATTCTTTTTTTTATGGCTGAGTAATATCATTGTATATGTTTGCCACATCTTCTTTGTCCATTCATCTATTGATAGCCACTTTAGCTGCTTCCATAGTTTGGCTATTGTCAATTATACTGCTATAAACATAGGAGTGCATGTATCCCTTGAGTTGAATTTCTAAATCCTATTTTTGTTTGTGAGAGCATTTATTACTTCTTTATTTGCATTAAAATATGATTTTATCCTTTTACTCATTACTGGATTTGAGGGCCTTTTGTTTTTTGTTTTGGCTTTTTTTCCTTCCCTTTACAAAAGATATTTTTCTCCTGCTCCCTTCTTTATGTTATTCTTGCTTTTAATATACTTCTCAGGCCATGAATAAGTAAATGGTACTAGACCTGTCTTCCCATCATAAAAAACTTTAAAACTGGTAAAGCAAATGAAACCACTGTTTTCAGATATTGGACAGAAGTACTTAGTGCTATGAGAAAAGGGAAGCACAGGAGGCCAGCCCCAAGGCAGCCCAGCTTACTGCATGGAGGGACTTTCTAGATCCTAGCACAGAGAAGGAGACGCCAAGCAGAACATGACTAGCTAAGTTGAACAGAGAGAGATCATAGCTTGGGCAAACCAAGGCAGCTGAAATCTGAAGGGCAGAGATAAAGGAACTACACAGAAAAAGAATTCCACAGTGATCCCTTTGAGTTAAAAAGTAGATCATTCATTAATTATTTTCTTCAGAGAATAACTCTTGGATTTATCAGTGCAACTTATTTTTGTTTTCTTTTTCCTATTTAAATATATAATGAATGAATGTTTTTAGAGAGAGAGAGAGAATGCAAGCAAGGGAGAGAGGAAGAGGGATGGTAGGGAGAGAGAGAGAGATGGAGAATCCTAAGCAAGCTCCATGCTCAGAATGGAGCCTGAGGCAGAACTCAATACCATGATCTTGGAATCATGACCCAAGCCAAATCAAGAGCCAGACATTTAACCAGCTAAACCACCCAGGCACCCCTAATTTTTGTTTTCTTATTCACAAATTTTAAAAATTTTCAACATTACTTTCCTTAAACTTACTACATTTCTATTATTTGGGAGATAGTATTAGTTCATTTATTTTCTCTTCATTTATTTTATGAGCTAATACAAATAATTGAATTGACATATCTGATGTGCCAGATCAAAGATCTTGCTCAGGATCAAGCTTTACTAGCAATTTTAAGGATATAGGACTCCAAAAGATTCAGACAAAGTAGACAAAGGTCTAAGATATTAAGGGCAATTTCTTAGACACTTTCTTGTCATATCAAACATACACTTTCTAGTCCTAAAAATAGATGATGTCTCTAAACATAGTTCACAAATTACTTCAAATAGTAGGAGGAGCAATTTAAATTAGGCAAAATCTCTGAGAATCTCAGATAATTGTATTAGCTTATAAGCCATTTTTCCAGTGAGCCATGCATAATATCTCCACAGATTTTGTCTTTATTTACTCTGAGTAATACTTTAGCTGGTGGCATTCTCCTAAGGGGAATTCTATAGATAAGGTTCTTTCTCCTAGCAAATATTAGTCTGTTTACCCAGAGGTCTAGTTTAAGAGATTAACCAAACCACTTGCCTTTTTTCCCCCTCTGGGTGCATCTCTCCACTAAACAGAGTGAATAAATCAAAAGCCAGATGTTTTCTTTCCTCTCCATTCTCTCTCTTATTTAATAATAAAATAACTCAGTATTTATTTTTCTCTATGAGAGATCAATGTTAGCCATATAATTTATATATGCTCATAATTATAAGCATTAATCAATATTATGATTAATGATTATAATTCAATCTGTTTTCTAAACATTGTGTCAAATAAAAGTTTCAATTTTTGCTTTGAGTGAAAAGTTGTTAAAGCAAAAGCATATTTTTTATTGTATTTTCAATGTTTAACATATTATTTATGTTAAAATTATTTAACAATATACACTACATGATTTTTACATTATGGATTTTACTGAAGATTCTTTGTGACTTTATGAGAAAGTTTTATAAATACTTTGTGGGTATTCTTTACAGAGGTGTCCTCTACAGGATATAGAATTTCTTATTTTGATATTAACCCTATTAAAATAATACTCAGATTCTCTACATTATCAGCTCTTAATCCTGACTTCTCATTGCAATCTCCTGGGAGGTTTTATATGAACCAACAGTGACTGGGCCCTACCTAAAACCAATCACAACAAAATCTACAGGGGTGCGGCCAGCATCTATACATTCAGAGGTCCGCAAGTGATGCTAATACACTCTGAGGTTTTACACCCCCTGATTCACATTCAAAAGAATGTGTTCTGTTGGTCTACTATTTTCTTTTTGTTAAAAACAGGAAAGCATGTTAAAATCTACTACTTACTTTATGTTTTTCCTAAATATTTCAGCATAGTTCTGTGATTTGACAGTTTAACCATTCATGCAGATTTTTAATTGACTTAATGCTGTAATCATATATTTTAAGAAAAAATAGTTTAAAATTTTTTTTAATGTTTGTTTAAGGGAGAGAATGCCAGCAGGGGAGGGGTAGAGAGAGAGAGGGAGACTCAGAATCCAAAGCAGGCTCCAGGCCCTGCACTGACAGCACAGATGCTCTCGCGGGGCTCAAACTCACTGGCCATGAAATCATGACCTGAGCTGAAGTTGGATATTTAACTGAGCCACATAGCTGCCCCAAAAATATTTTTTAAAAAGGAAAAATATTTCAAATTCTCCTATCTTTTATTTATGTATTTATGTATTTATTTATTTTAACATCTGTTTATTTTTGAGAGACAGAGTACAAGCCAGGGAGGGGCAGAGAGAGAGAGAGAGAGGACAACACAGAATCCAAAACAGGCTCCAGACCCTGCATTGTCAGCACAGAGCCTGATGTGGGTTTTGAATTCAGGAACAGTGAGATCATGACCTATGCTGAAGTCAGATGCTTAACCTACTGAGCCACCTGGCACCCCTCAAATTCTTCTGTCTTCTAAGTACATGAGTGTGCTTTATATTTCATCATTCTTTTCTTATAAACTTCTTGAATTATACTTCATATATTTCCTATAAATAGTATTTAGATGGATTTATTTTTTTCATCTGCTCACCTTTATTCTTCAAAACTTTGCAGTTTATATTGGTCATTCTATCAGATAGCCTTTTTATTTTGCTACCTCAACTGTTTTGCTTTTTGTTGTATTCTTATGTTGCCCTATTCCTCTAGTTTGGTATCTCTTGGTGATTGTATTCGATATTTACTTCATATGCTAGTGATTTGGAAAAGACAAATTTTAATAATAAAGAGGATAATTATTTTCAAATGTATATAGCACTTCTGGGAATAGCAGACTACATAATTTAGACCAAATTACCTATAGAAACACCTAGAAAAGCTGGACCGGATTTTAGAAAATGAAATGAAGAATTGGGATAACTAACCAAGGGAGTGAACGCTTGCAGCATTTGAAACCACTTTTATCTTCTGGGAACCTACTGATCTAGAAGATGTGGTTGAGAGGCTGAGCCAAAGAGAATTTCAACAGAATTAAGATTCCTGGGAGGGAGAAATTAGAGTGCAGTTCTCACCAGGAAGGGGAGGTACCAACAAGTTGTACATTGGGTATAAATGTAAAGAAAAAATAAGACCGACTCAGGAAGTAAGGACAAGCTTTATTTCAATAACAGTAATGGCTTAGATTTTTAATTCTCTCTACATTTTAAATTTTCAAAAACAAGATTATTGTTATTCTACATAATTACTGTTCTTTTATAGTAATCTAAATTTACCTTCTAATGCTTTGCATTCATTCTTGCACCTTCAAATTTCCACCAGAGATTATCTATCTTCTGTCTGAAGTACTTTTCTTCGTTATAGATGTGCTGGTGGTTCATTCTCAAATTTTTAGTGTCTGAAAATAGGTCTCTTCACCATCATTTTATAGAGTATATTTGTTGGGCACAGACTTTTAGGTTGGGAGCTATTTTCTATCAACCACTTTGAGGAGACAATCTGCCGTCCACCATTCCTTTGAGACCTTACCGGATAGGCTTATTATTTCTTCTTTTTATGTATCTTGGTTTTTTTCTTACCTCCTTATGCTGTTCCCTTCCACTTTGGCTTTTGGCAATTTTACTCTGCTCAGTCTGAGTTCTTTTCCTGGTATTTATCTTGCTTGGTATTTGTAAGGCTTCTTGACTCTGTGACTTGATGTTTTTTGTAAGTTAAGCAAAATAAAGAGCTGGTATTTATTCAACTGTTGGTCTTCCCATTCTTCTTGTGCCCTCTTTCTGGGATTCTAGCTACATATGTGTTAGACTTCTTCACTAAGACCTCTATTACAGTCTTCTCAGAAATTTTAATTTGTGTGTGTAAATGTGTTTTCATGTTTCATCCTGGCTCTTCCTCAGTTTGTGTTTAATGTTTCGTATAAAATAGAGACAAATTATGGCTTAGTATTCTGTGATTATTTTGTAGAGAGGAGTTCTATTTGCTTCTGGCAGACAGCTAAGAGTTCTAGAAATAAGATCAGCCTCATGTAACCAGGAACTGAAATGAATCAGCATTTGAACCAGGAGATAATGGTTTCAAATCCTTGCTTTTAATGTTCACATCATGCTATCTATCTTTCCTCTAAGGGTTTGTTTGAAAATGTAGATTTGATTGCTTGGTACTTTCTGAATCCTTGAACACCTGAGAATATTTTTCGTTTTCTTCATAGGAGAAAAACAACTGGTTTCCATCTCAAATTCTTGAATCACTATTTTTGTTTGTTCAACCCTATGCAGATATTCATATATATTCACCAAATGTTAGGAAAGGGAAGTCCTAGGACAGCCCAATTTCTTTATCTCTGTTCGTCAACCTAAAAAGCTTGACTGGGTGTGTTGTAATCTTTTTTTTTTTTTTTAATTTCACATCTCTGTGTTGTTTTATCTCAATCTAAGTATTGGTTTTTGTAAAATTTGTTTCTCATTATGAGTAAGCCATTTTCTTTGGACTCACAGTTCTATCAGGCATGGACCTTTTTTCAGTTTTTTTTTTTTTAATACAGATTCTATTTCATTTATATTATTTCTTTCTAGAGTTAGTCACACTAATTACTGATAGGTGATGTTTCAGTTTTCCAGCCTCCATATTGACCATTACTGTTTCACTACTTTTTAAAAAATTTTTAAATGTTTGTTTATTTTTGAGAGAGAGAGGAGGAGTACAAGCAGGGGAGGGGCAGAGAAAGGGGAAGACACAAAATCTGAAGCAGGTCAGCACAGAGCCAGTCAACCCCGAGATCATGCTTAGAGCCAAGGTCAGACGATGAACTGACTGAGACACCCAGCTGCCCCTGTTTCACTACTTTTGATAATTTAAACTTAAATTTGCATCCTGGGAGATAATCTCCATTGTCATATGGTGAGATGCATTAATCAAAGTGATAATTCTGCCATCTAATACTAATGCTATAAATATTAATACATTCTATCAGTGTTTACCATCACATTATTAAATAAACCCATTACTACACAATGGCTTACCAAAAAAAAAAAAAAAAAAAAGTAACCCTTATCTGCCCCAGTCCTACACTCCTGATTCTAATCCTGCTCCCCCAATGAGTATATAAATTTAATAATAAAATTAAATTATAAAAGTTAAAATAAATTTAATTTTGCTTCAGTTTTTTATGACTTTGTCCTTTGTGTGTTTAAATACACTAAAATATTTAATTCATAGGCAGTATGTCTTGATTTCAGTATTTGTAGAATAAGGATATTAATATACTTGTTTTCCTTTGCCAGTCTCCCCATATTCACCTTCTAAATTCTGCTATATATACTTTTCTATAGTCAATGCTGCTAATATTTATACTCATCTTCATAACCATAATTAGATCTCCTTGCTTCATCCACGCAAAGATGCTAGAACTTAAAAATCATTAAACAACATCAAATCAGTATGAGTATGGGAGGCTTACTGCAGAACCAGTTTAAGTTCTATAATCATATTTTAGTTCTCGCAGAGCTCTTAGTTTTCCTAAGTGCCTTTCTCAGTTTCTTCCATATAGTCCTTTATGTCTTCAAATTATTTCAATATCTCAAGCATTTTCTTGGAACTGCTCATGGAACACATATTTTTGTTTCAGCCATCTCCCTAAGACCTTGGTGATCCTTTCTTTCTCTGCCATGGTTGCTAGGATTCCAGTTGCTTGCCATTTGGCGAAGTCTCCACTTTGTGCTCTTAAAGTTAATGCACAATTTCCTGGTTCCTATACCTTTTTTTGGTTTCTTTTGGTTTATTTTAACGTAATTTATGTTACGAGGGGAAATATTCAAGAATTTCCTTAATATAGATTGAATAGGAAGTTAATTTCCCGAGTCTCTGTCAAGAATGCCTCAATTCTTTCTTCATTCCTGATTGAGAGTTTGGAGTTCTGTAAGTTGCAGTATACAGACACAGAGATGAAAATTATTTCAATTGACATTAGAACACAGTATTTATACTATATATTCTTATTTCATTTTTACATTATTAGTAGTATTTATATATTAAATTTAATTATGCAGTATAATTGTTATAATGATATTACAATTTTTTAAAAATTTTTTCATGTTTATTCATTTTTGAGAGAAAGAGTATGAGCAGGGGAGGGGCAGAGAGAGAGGGAGACACAGAATCTGAAGCAGGCTCCAGGCTCTGAGCTGTCAGCATAGAGCCCAGTATGGGGATTGAACCCACGAACTGCAAGATCATGACTATCATGACCAAAGTTGTATGCTTAAACTACTATGCCACCTAGGTGCCCCTGATATTGTAATCTTAAAATCTATTTTATGTAGAGTGTAGAAAACTCCAAGTTAGAAATCATAGTCTGCTGTGAGGAGCCAAAAGCTTAAGTATAAAAATAAAATAGATATAAGGATAAAAATCAAAGAAATCTAGTAAAAATACTGTAATGTTACATATGAATTAGAAATATCAGTATGGAATCTCAGTTATTGTGTCTTGTTTGAAAACTGTATTTTCAAGCTTGGTCCACTGAAAAAGTCCACTTGGTCCACTGGAATCAGTGACAACCCATTAGCAGTGAATAACTGTATACCAAGGGCTCCCTGGAGGAATAGCTGTTCCCAGGTCTAGAGCTGGAAATACATACAGGATTATGCTGATATATGTTGAGCCAGAAGGCAAGAAAGTTTCAAGAAGAATGTGCAAATGCAAACAAACGAAAAACAGGAGATAAACTCAAAGCCTCCCTTTGGTTAGTAGAGAAAAAGCAATTTGAACACCAATAATCTGAAGACTAAAACTGATTAAAACATTGATTATATAAAAATCTAGAGTTCAAAAGAGAAAAGGGAAACTGTGTCTAACTGAACTTCATTGTAAGTAAGTACATACGTAAGTAAGTAAGTAAGTCAACAACTCTGAAAACTGACCATTAAAAAAGAAGGACACTAATTATCTCGGCTTTCCTGTGTTCAGCATATTTCAAGATAACCAAATCTCTCTAATTGAAAGGGGAAAGTTGTCCTGAGATGCAGGATTCCAGCTAGAGATGTAGAAGGAATGACAAAATAGGAAATCTTTGCTTTGTAAGTCCAAATGAAATAAATAATGGATTTAGTTAATGGTCATAAATTAATGAAAGCAGTAGATGAAAGGTTATGAGATATTTCAGAGTGAAGATCAAATTGCCAGAACCTGCACCCACTGATTAGTCTTAGTGTCGCTAACGACAAAGCAAGCAATCATTATGGTCCTGAAATGTTATTCAACATAACACACAACATTACCTATAAAGTGCTTTTTCACAACAAAGAAACAAAATAAAAATCTTAACCCTAACTCGAATTAAGATCCAAGGCTGACTTCATTTATACGAAATAAATAGAAATTAATTAAATGACACTGAAAAGAAGTGAATAAGCAAATCTAGAATGTGGCATATCCTTTAGGACTACTAATGCTGTTTTTGCAAAACTTGCATTAGCATCGGGGGAGGGGGGGAAGAAAAGTGGGCCACAGAGTGAATGAATCTGAAGAGAACTTATTTCTTGACTCAAACAAACCAACTATAATAAGGCATTTTTGAGATAATAATCATGGAAATTTGGTTACAGACTGGATATTAGGTGACATTAAAAAAGAATTGTTTATTTTGGCACCTATGATAATGACAATATAGTTTTCTAAGAACATGAGTCTATTTTAAAAAATACATAGTCGTATACTTATCAGTGAAATAACCCACCATCACTGAATTTGCTTTAAGACTCTTCAGCAAAGGAAAAAAAATGTGAAAAAGAGATAGATGAGAGGCACCTGGGTGGCTCAGGTCATGATCTTGCAGTTAGTGACTTCGAACCCCGCATAGGACTCTGTGCTGACAGCTCAGAGCCTGGAGCCTGCTTCAGATTTTCAGATTCTGTGTGTGTGTGTGTGTGTGTGTGTGTGTGTGTGTGTGTGTGTGTGTGTGTGTTTCTCTCTCTCTGCCCCTCCCCCACTCACCTTCTATCTCTCTCTGTCTCTCAAAAAATAAATAGAAGTTAAAATTTTTTTTTCTAAAAAATAAAAAAGATGAAAACAATGTTACAAGATCTTGATAATTGTATCTGGGTGATGGGTATGTGAAGGTTCAGTGTGCTCCCTTTAAAAAGCTTTGCTAAAAAACTTTCATAGTAAGTATTCTAAAAGTAGACTTTCTAAATTCTGAAGTTTAATATACTATTTTATCTTGTACTATGTCTAAGCTTTAATGTTTAATTTTTAGCTCCAATCGTTTGGTTTTGTATGTATGTGTGGAAGGGGGTGAGTAATGTTAGGGGAAGATTGAAATTCATCAACTTGATTCAATTCAACCAATATTTATTAAGTATCTAATCATTCCCAGGTATTTGGGATATGAAGATGGATATGATACCAGAAAAATAATATCAGTCTGTACCAAGTAAATAGAAGTAAATGATTAATTTCTGTCAGGAGGAATGAGAAATAGCTTCATATAGAATTTATAATTTGAGCTGGGGCTTTAGTAATGAGTAAAAGCTTGTCAGGGGATGAGTGGAAAATTCTTCACAGAAGAAATGGAAGGGTAAAGGCACGAGTTCATGTTACTAAACCTGAAAGTTGAGCCAATTGCTATTGACTCTGCTGTAATGTAAATCCAAGAGGGAAATGTGGTAAAATAGCGATGGGGGCAGTGGCCCTGCTTCTCATCTTCAGAAGCTGGGCCACACCTTGTAGGAAAGGAAGCATTTGGAAGGACTAAGACAGGAATGATTATCCTGGTTATGGAGGGAAGGCAGGGAGGAAAAGTGCAAAGCAGTGAAATAACCTAAGCAAGAGCTCGCCTGGGCTTGAACTGTGAGACTCAATGAGAATGAATAGAGTGTATAAATCTGAGATCTTTAGCACTTGATTAGAGGGAAAGGTGAGATAGTGACTTCACAACCAACCCTTTGTCATTATCTTTAGACCATATTCTCTGGAAGCACACCAGATTTTATCTTTGCCTGAAAGTTGAGTCTTTCAGCAATGAGTCCATTGCCATCTGCAGAGGCTAGTAGTTTCCTATATTGGCAAGCTTACACAAACTGACAACAGAACAGAACAGAGAGGTTAAAAAGAGACCCATAAAGAATACAATACCTAGGTTTGTGAAACAAATCCTGTACTGAACTGTAGTACATAGGTGAGATTCTGATTTTGTCAATAGCTGTAGGATTTTATCAATAGTTGATGCTTGGTCACATGGATATCCATGTTTTAAAGTAGAACATACATACAAAAAGCATCAACCATAAAGGGAAAGATTGATAAGCTGGCCTTAACAAAACTGAAAACTTTATTAATCAAAAAACAGTTAAGGGAGGGAGAAGGTGACTAGAAAGTAGAAAATATTCCTAGTCCGAATAACAGAAAAAATATCCATCTAGAATATAGAAAGCAATATAAAGCAATACAACTGACAATCAAATAATAAAATGGCCAAAAGAGTTGAACAGCCAATTTCACACAAACAAAAAGTAAAGAATATAAAATGTGTTATCAACATCTGAAAAGGTGGTTTAACTCATTAATGATCCTAGTAAATCCCAGTTAATACCATAGTGAGAAACTAACAACTGCTTAATATCAAGCCCTGGAGAAGACTTGGAAAAACAGAAACCTCATGCACAGCTGAAGGAAGTGTAAATTTGAGCAAACATTTTTGAAAATCATTTGTTAGTATCTGTTAAACAAATGTAAACTATGACCTGGGAATTTCACCTCTAAATGTTTACTTTAAAGATAAACATGCATATTTTCACACAAAGAATGTCCACAGCAGCAATACTGAAAGAGCCAAAATTTGGAAACCTGGAAAATGAACTGAATAGAATGGATAAATAAATGGTGATATATTCCTAAAATGGAATGCTACATAGTGCTGAGGGAAAATAAGCACTGTTTCATGTAGCCTAGATAAATATCATGAATATAATTCTGACTGTAAGAAGCTAGAACAGAATTAAATATTCTGTATGGTTCCATTTATGTGAAGTTCAAAAACAAAACACTATAGTGAGAGACGTCAAGATATCGGTTAACTGTGCAAATGCTGTGATCAGGAGCAGCACAACTGGGGCTTCTAGGATATGGAAATGTTAGGTTTCCTGATCTGTTCAGTTTGTGAAAATTTATCAAGACGTATACACTTATATTTTACATCGTATTTCGGTACATATACTTCATGAAAAGTTTTACTTATGAGACAACTGGAGTTAAATGAGCTCAGGATCTTATTATAAAAACTAGTGGATTTTTTGAAAACAGTGTTCTCAAAACATTGAGTCCTTCCATGACATGAGCTACGTTCGGTGTACTAAGCAACTCACTAAGTGTGTCCTCTGTAGAATGAAGATATATTTGTAATTATTAATATAAAGTCTTGCCCACATATGTTTATACAGTGATACATGCAATGTGTAATAATATTTATCAATCTTTTCTATGAAGTCAACTCAGCCATTCTAATCATTTAAATCTCTCTTTTCCAAGGGTTTCCAGCAAAAAAAGCAAGTCTAGCAGTAATTATAAAATTTAGTACATACTGTCTTACTCTTTAGATATTTCATGTAGGCTAGCTTTATCTCCTAGACTACACATCCCTGTAGGACACTCACATGCAAATCTGCAAATCCATGGTATGTCTGTTTTTGAGAGATAAGTCATTGTGAGAGTCAGTGTTGCCTCCTACTACAGAAGTCACAATCAAATAGCTGTTATCACTTACTCTCTTGGTAACTCCCTTTGTATGCAGACTTGGCCAATCGCTTACAAAGAAGCGAAGACAGAGGTGAATACTTTCCAGCAGTGAGAGCATTTCCAGAGGCAAGAGTGTCAGTGAAGAAGGCTTCTGTAGCATCACAATTTGTCCTTCTAAGTGTTGATTCCTGATCTTTTATTGCCCAAGCTTTCTAGACAATTGATGACCCATCCAGTATCCTTTCAAACTTCTTCTTGTATTTATATTAAAATCATTTTCATTTGGTTTTAAATAAAAGCTCTTAGGGATATATTTGTAGACGTGTACACAGTAATATCCCTCAACTCATATATACACCTATTCATCCAAAAACAAATGTGTGTATATATGTGTGTATTCCATGTTGATGGCCATATAGTTATTTTTTTCATAAATTTTTTATTTTAATTCCAGCATAGTTAACATGCCTTGTTATATTAGTTTGAGGCGTACAATATAGCGAGTCAACAAGTCTATACATTACTCAGTGCTTATCATGAGAAGTGTACTCTGATTCCATTCACCTATTTTACCCATCACCCATATATCCCCTCTGGTAATCATCAGTTCTCTGTAGTTAAGAGTCTGTTTCTTGGTTGGTCTCTCTGTCTCTCTCTCTCTTTTTGTATATTGTTCATTTGTTTCATTTCTTAAATTCTACATATGAGTGAAATCATACACTATTTGTCTGTCTTTAACTTACTTCACTTAGTATGAAACTCTTTAGCGCCATCCATATTGTTGCAAATGGCAATATTTCATTCTTTTTTATGGCTGAATAAAAATATTCCATTGTATATACATACCACAGCTTCTTTATCCATTCATCTATTAATGGACACTTGGGCTGCTTCCATAATTTGGCAATTATAAGTAATGCTTCAATAAATATTGGGGTGCATGTATCCTTTGAATTAATATTTTTGTATTCTTTGGGTAAATACCCAATTATGCAATTACTAGACCATAGGATAGTTCTATTTTAACTTTTAGAGGCAACTCCATTCTGTTTTCCACAGTGGCTGCACCAGTTTGCATTCCTACTAACAGCACAAGACGGTTCCTTTTTCTTCATAACCTTACCAACATTTGTTTCTTTTTTTTTTAAATTTTTTAACATTTTATTTATTTTTGAGAGAGAGAGAGAGAGAGAGAGAGAGAGAGAGAGAGAGAGAGAGGAAGACACAGAATCCGAAAACAGGGTCCAGGCTCTGAGCTAGCTGTCAGCACAGAGCCTGAGACGGAGCTTGAACCCACAAACAGTGAGATCATGACCAGAGCTGAAGTTGGACGCTTAATCGACTGAGCCACTCAGGCACCCCTTCCAACACTTGTTTATTGTGTTGTTGACTTTAGCCATTCTCAGTGGCGTGAGGTGTTATCTTAGTTTTGGTTTATATTTGCTTGTTGATGAATGACCTTGAGCTTTTCCTGTGTTCGTTGGCCATCTGGACGCCTTCTTTAGAGAAATGTCTATTCATATTTTTAATTGGATTGTTTTGGGGGTGTTGAGTTGTATCAGTTCTTTATGTATTTTGGATATTAACCCATTATTTGATGTGTCATCTGCAAATATCTTCTCCCTTTCAGTAGGCTGTTTTTTAGTTTTGTTGATTGTTTCTTCACTGTGTAGAAGCTCTTTATTTTGATGTAGTCCCAACTGTTTTGTTTTATTTACCTTGCCTCAGGAGACATAACTAGAAAAATGTTGATATGGCTGATATCAGAGACATTAAAGCCTGTGCTCTCTTCAAGGATTTTTATGGTTTCAGGCCTTACATTTAGATATTTAATCCATTTTGAGTTTACTTTCGTGTAAGATGTAAGAAAGTGTTCCAGTTTCAGCCTTTTGCATGTAGGTGTCCACTTTCCCAGCACCACTTGCTGAAGAGACTGTCTTTTCCTCATTGTATATTCTTGTGTCCTTTGTCATAGATTAACTGACCCTATAAGCATCAGTTTACTTCTGGGCTTCCTATCCTGTTCCATTGATCGATGTGTCTACTTTTCTGTCAGATAACTGTTTTGATTAATGTAGCTTTGTAGTATATCATGAAATATAAGATTGTGATACATCCAGCTTTGTTCTTTCTCAAGATTGCTTTGGTTATTCCAGTCTTTGGTGGTTTCATATAAATTTTAGGATTCTTTTTTTCTAGTTCTGTAAAACATGATTGTATTTTAATAGGGACTGCATTGAATCTGTAGATTGCTTTGGGAAATAGGGACATTTTTAACAATATTTACTCTTCGACTTCATGAGCAAGGTATATGTTTCCATTTGTGCCACCTTCAGTTTCTTTCATCAGTGAGTTACAGCTTTCAGTGTGTGGGTCTTTCATCTTCCTGGTGAAAATTATTCTTAGGTATTATATTCTTTTTGGTGCAGTTGTATATGGGACTGTTTTCTCCATTTCTCTTTCCTCTACTTTGTTATTACTGTATAGAAATGCAACAAATTTCTATATTTTCATTTTATATCCTGCAATTTTCCAAAATTCTTTTCTTCTAAGTTTTTTGGTAGAATTTTTAGAGTTCTCTCTATATGTCATCTGTGAATACTAACAGTTTTCTTTTTTAACCATGTGGATGTCTTGTTTATTGTATGATTTGTATGGTTAGAACTTCTAGTACTGTGTTGAATAAAAGTGGTGAGAGTGGACATTTTGTCTTGTTTCTGATCTTTGAGGAAAAGTTTTCAGGTTTTTACCCCTGAGAATGTCATATATGATTTCTTCATATTTGTCCTTTATTATGTTGAAGTATGTTCCCTCTAAATCCAATATAAGTTTTTATTTTTTTAACTGCACTCATTTTCCTACATCATATATGGTATGAGAAAAAATATCTAACTATATTTTTTCATTGATCCACCAATTGCTTAACCAGTTTTATTGAATAATTGTTTCAATTAATTTGATTTGCTATCTTTATCATGTATTAAATTTATATGATATACAGACTTCCTAATGGCTATTTTCCCCAGTTTCATTAGTCATATGTTTATTCCTGTGCTAATTTATATCCGTTTAATTACTGCAACTTTATAATTTTATTTTTTGTTAAGCAGATGGTATTTTCATTGAAATAAATTCTTTTGTATCCACTTCCTTACTCTAGAATTTTTAAAAAATTTTCCCCCTCTGTTCTTTCTAAGGGGTTTATCTATAGTATTGTTCCTCTCAAAAAAAAAAAGTCCTTAAGTTTATTCATAAATTTTACATTTTTTTCTATCTAGTAATTCATAAATCACTTGACAATATTTTTTAATTTAAATAATATCTATTTCAACCAATCCCAATATCCTCAGTTCTTTGGGGATGGTTCTAACTCATTAAACGTTAAGTAAAATCTTTTCTCTTTCCCTTGATTTATATTAACTCTCTCTCATAAACTATTTTCCCCAAAATTCACCTAGGCAAATTCCATACTCCTTCGTGACCCATTTTACATGTCCCAGTGAAACCACTCTTCTCTTCTTAGGCTGAATCCATTTAGTACAATCATTTGCTTTTATTTCTTAATCTGAACTTTTTACATATATCTAGCTTCTTCTGGTAGATTGAACTTATTGCAAACAGGAACCAACTTCTGTAAGAACTTTTTAAATGACCCATTGACAAGCCTGTATTAATCTTCTACTTTAGGCATCTAGCTTTTGATTCAAAAAGAGATACCATATGTTTTTAATAGGTTAAAATGTCACTTCAAGAAAATAATCATACAAATCCAAGGGAAAAACTGATTAGAATTTTAAAGGGAAAGGAATTCATATATTTATAAATATGAGAGATAAATTTAGTTTGGGACCTCTCAATAACTAAAGATAAAATTTAAGAATAACTGAAATATTTTATTAAAAGAGTATGTAGTATATGCTGCTTTATGGAAAAGAACTGTGCATTTGAAATTCTTGATGTTGAAGGTCTTACACAGTAGGCTGGAACTAAAGGCTATGTACCTTAGCGGGGAAAAAAATAAGAGAAGGGTGTCTGTAATAAGGGTAAATATAAATGGTCTAGGGAAATAGAGCAAGTCATTACTGGTCCTGGAATTTGGAAATACCATACATCAGTTAAGTTCACTTTCCCCTCTATCTATAGGGAAGGTTAGACCTCAAGTAAGTTTATTATCATGATAAGAATATTCCAGATAGGATCAATAACAGGAGTTCTATTAAGATATACTCCACATTTTACATGAAAAATCAGAGTGGGTAATTAAGTAACTGAGGCTGTGACATAAGTAAAATAACAAAAGTTCTAACACCATCTCTTTCCCATTCCATAAATACTATTTGAATATAGAAAGAGAACATGGTTGATACAGATTTACCTCCATAGAGTCTGTCATGATGCTGTATTTATTGAGAAATTCCCAGTTCAATTTAAAGACAGGATTGAAGCCTTCTGAGGTTTCAAGACAATGCTACCATAGCATGCTTATAACTGACTGGGAAATGATGTAAAACTCAAGTTTTTCATGATCCTGTTTTATGTCAGCTCATAGTTAATAACCATCTAAAGTGGACTTTTTATGTTTTCCAATGAAAAGGTAAAATATTTGATGGATCCAAGCAGTTAAGCTACCACTTTGTGCAAAACTAATTTATTCTCAAAATGTGTAGAATGTATCTGTAATCAACAAATGATCATGAAGCATTAAAATAAATAATCTAGTATACACACGTTTCAGGTAGCTACAACATCATTAAGTCAGACAGACTGCTAGGCGTTTAAAACCTAAAGTAAAATTGTTGGTAATGTGTGCATGGAGGTGCTCTGAGCATAGTCAAAGGAGGCTCGTCCACAATGCAAACACAGATAAGATGCTAAATCTGAATTACAAGCCTTTGCCTGAGTATACTGGTTTTGTATTCTTGAATGAAGTATCTTCATTGTTTGCTTCTTTTTCATGGGATGTTAAACATTCAGAACAATTTATGAAGTCATAAACCTGAAAAATTTCTTTTTCAGCTTAAGCTAAGTCAAGGCAATTGTTATTTTTATTTGTCTAGTCCATACCACTAAAATCAGTTTATCATTGACTGAAGTGACCATAGTTATTCCCTCTGGGGTACCATTATAATGATCCTTTTTGTTTTTATTTCCTACTTTACTGTTTTGCTAAAATCAATATTTGAGGCTTCATTAAATTGACAACTAAATCTGAAACGTGTTTGCTATCTTTCAAAATGCAAATGACTATTTGGTGCTTTTAGTTCTAAAAAAAGTAAACATGTCAGGGATATTATGAATGTATATGTTTATTTTGAGATTTTCTACTCAGCATGTTCCTTTTTATTTCTATAGATGAATCTTTTATATAAATATAAATTAGAAAGTATTTCTTGATTTAGTTTGCTATGATTATTTTTGGAAAAAGTAAAAAGCAAGTAAAATTAGGAAATAGTACTGAAGGTATATGAATTATGTTGTTTTTTCTTTTAGAGTCATGCACATTTCCCGAATTTGTTCTCAGCTTCGCTGCTACCTATGTGAATTTGATCAAGGAATCTTAAAAATACAAGGTGAGAATTTGCCTTATTTGTCACCACACAGCTTGGTTCTGTCATTTTCCACATTAATAGAATTTTGTGACTGAGTGACCTTGTTAATACCACAATATGTTTTCTGCCATATCATCAGTAACAATCTTCATAAGAAAAACTAGCATTAAAAACAACACGGTTCATTTCACTCCATTTTTTCTCTCTCTTACTTTAACAAAAGCAAACAACTTCCATTATGTCCTAATGCAACAACCACCACTAAAAAAAAAAAAAAAAAAAAGGCTACTTAGAGTGTTGAAAATATAACATGTTGAAATAGAAGGCTAAAAATCTGCTGTCCAACAACACAGTCAGATGTAGACATCTGGATCTTTGGCAAAATGTTAAAAAAAAAAAGTGACATATTTTCTACTAGACATAGAAATAAATGGAATTGGGAGACCTCTAAAAGACCTCTAAGGATTACTATTTTTAAAAAATGAGTTGTAGTAAGATGACTAAAAGTTATTTTCTTTTTTTCTTAACATCTTTGAACCCATGTGATGTTATGTCAGTTTCTGTTATTCCTATGCTGTCACACCAGTGAATTCTGGCTCCATGATTTTCTGTTTAAGAAGTTGTCTCTTAACCAAAAAGTGTGCAAAAGCAGATACTTTGTGTAATTTAGCTTCATGGGCAGCTAGGAATTTTGGCTCTTGAAAGAGGTAAATGATCTTTATTGGGGATATTCAGTAGGTGTTTCACTTGCTGATCTCTGATTTTCCCATTCCTCACCATCAGATCGCTATGCTCTCTGAAAACTTTCTACAGATAAAATATTTTCCTCTCCCTACTCATTTAGGCAATTCACTGCTTTTCAGGATTCATTCATTTCTCCATTCAAAGGTTGTTTATCTTCACTAACATTCTAAGTCAACCTTATCTTGAAATCCCACTCTGCTCATGCGGCCTCATTATTTGGACCATCCTTTCTTCTCCACCTTGTTTTGTTTTGTTTTTATTAAAGTATAGTTGACACACAGTGTTAAATTATTTTCAAGTGTACAATGCTCTGATTCAACAATGGCATACATTATGTTATGCTCATTACAGGTGTACCTTCCATCTGTCACCACACACTGCTCCTATACCATTGGCTATACTCCCCATGTTGGAACTTTCATTCCCATGATGTTTTAATCCCACGGCTGCCAGCCTCTATCTCCGTTTCCCCCACTCTGGCAACCACCAGTTTGTTCAATGTATTTTTGGGTCTGTTTCTGATATTGTTTGTTTGCTTAGATTCCATATGTAAGTGAAATCATACAATATTTATCTTTCCTAACTTCCTTGTTGTCACAAATGACAAGATCTCATTCTTTATTATGGCAGATTAATACTCTGTTGTACATGTATGCCTCAACTTCTTTCTCCATTCATCAATCACTGGACACTTAGGTTGCTTCTAGAAGTTGGCTATTGAAAAATAATGCTGCAAAAAAGACAGGGACACATGTATTTTTTTCAAAATAATGATTTCATTTTCTTTTGATTAACACCGTTCTTTCAGCTCCAGAATAAATCCCACTTGATTATAGTGAACAATCCTTTTTACAGATTGCTGAATGTGCTTTGCCAATATATTTTTAAGGGCTTTTATGTGTATGTTCATCGAGGATATTGGCTTGTAGGTTTTTATACAGTGGCTTTGGTTTTGATTCCAGGGTACTGCTGGTCTCAGAATGTATTTGGAAGCTTCCTTTCCTCTTCTATTTTCTGGAATAGTTTAAGGAGAATACCTATTAATTATTTTGTTAACTGTTTTGTATTGTTCACAGGGGAAAACATCAGCTCTCATACTTTTGTTTGTTGAAAGTTGATTACTGATTCGATTTTGTTCATAGTAATTGGTCTGTTTGGATTATTTATTTCTTCTGACTCAGTTTTGGAAGATTATATGTTTCTAAGAATTTATCCAATTCTTCTAGGTTGACCAATTTGTTGGCATATATTTTTTCATACTAGTCCATTATAATTCTTTGTATTTCTGTGATGTCCACTGTTACTATCCTCTTTCATTTTTTTAATTTGGGTTCTTTTTTTTCTTGATGAGTCTGGCTAGAGCTTTATCAGTTTTGTTTATTTCCATTCCAACCTTTAGTATGCCTTTCCTTCTACTAACTTTAGGCTTTTTTTATTCTTTTTTTTTCCTACTTAGTTTAGGTGCAGGTTGAGATTGATATTTTTGCTTTTAGAGGTAGGTATTTATTGCTATAAAGTTCCCTTTTAGAACTGCTTTTGCTGCATCACAAAGATTCTGAAGCACTGAAGCACAAAGATTTTGATTTGAAACTGACAAATTTTCATTTGTCTCCATGTATTTTTAAATTTCCTCTTCGATTTTTTCATGGATCCATTCATTGTTTAGCCTCCATGTGTTTGTGTTCTTTCCAGTTTTTTTTCTTTCTTGTAGCTGGTTTTTAGTTTCATGCTATTTTCTTAAATTTATTTTGCGGCCTAACGTGAGCTATCCTGGAGAGTGTTCCATGTGTACTTTAAAAAAAGTGTATTCTCTTTTAGAATGGAATATTCTATATAGATTTGTTAAGTCCATCTGGTCTAATGCATCATTCAAAGACATTACTTCCTCAGTGATTTTGTGTCTGGCTAAAGTCACCTACTATTATTGTAATACTGTCAATTTCTCCCCTTAAGTTTGTTAGTATTTCTGTTATGCATTTAGGTGCTCCAATGTTGGGTGTATAGATATTTAAAATTATACACCCTCTTGCTAAATTGATTCCTCAATCATTACAGAAGTCCTTTCTTTGTCTCTTGTTATAGTCACTGTTTTAAAGACTATTGTGTCTGATGTAGTATTGCTACTCTATTTTTTTTATTTCCATTTACATGGATTATCTTATTCCACTCCTTCACTTTCTGTCTCTATGTGTCTTTAGGTCTGAAGTAAGTCTCTTGTAGGCAGCATATAAATGGGTCTTGTGTTTTTATCCAATTCGTCACCCTATGTTTTTTGAATGGAGCACTTAGACCATTTATATTTAAAGTAGTTACTGATAAATGTTTTTGCCATTTTGTCCATTGTTTTCTGATTGTTTTTGTAGTTCTTTGCTCCTCATTATCCTGCTCCCTTTCATTATGATTGATGACTTTCTTTAATGTTATGATTGGCTATTTTTTGTGCATTGGTTCTTGGTTAGCATAAGGTTCACATATAACTTCTAAGTATTTAGTGGTCTATATGAAGTTCTTGGTCACTTTCTGAAAGAACTTCATTTTTACTCCTTCCCTTTTTTGTTTAATGTTTTTTATTTATTTCTGAGAGAGATAGTGTGAGCAGGGGAGCGTCAGAGAGAGGAGATACAGAATCTGAAACAGGCTCCAGGCTCTGAGCTAGCTGTCAGCACAGAACCTGACGCGGGGCTCGAACCCACCACCGTGAGAACATGACCTCTCGAAGTCGGGACGCTTCACCAACTGAACCACCCAGGCGCCCCACTCCTTCTCTTTATGTTCTATATATATGTTCTCATGTTTTACCTCTTTTATTGGAATACCCTGACTTACAAATAATTGATTTTACTGCTTTTGTCATTTAATCTTCATACTAGCTTCGTAGGTGATTACTACCTTTA
Source organism: Proteles cristata cristata (assembly GCA_017311185.1). Classification (NCBI taxonomy): domain Eukaryota; kingdom Metazoa; phylum Chordata; class Mammalia; order Carnivora; family Hyaenidae; genus Proteles; species Proteles cristata. Next base: position 881,263 of record JAESUZ010003155.1, on the reverse strand, counting down.
CTGTACATTTGCTTTTACTCAGGAAATTTTTTCTGTCATATTTTTCTTTGACTTAAGGCCTTTTCTTTTCCACCTGAAGTCCCTTTAACATTTCTGATAATGCTGGATTAGAGGTGATGAACTCCTTTAACTTTTGCTTGTCTGCAAAACTTTTTATCTTTCTCTTAATTCTGAATAATAACCTCTATGGGTAGAGTATTCTTGGTTGCAAATTTTTTCCTTTCAGCACTTTGAATTTATCATGCCACTCCCTTTCAGCCTGCTAGTTTCCACTGAAAAATCAGCTGAAAGCCTTATGGGGTTTCCCCTTGTATGTAACTAGTTGTTTTTTCTCTTGTTGCTTTTAAAGTTCTTTCTAAATCTTTAATATCTGAAACTTTAATCATTATGTGCCATAGTGTAACTCTCCTTTGGGTTCTTTCGCTTTGCTTCCTTAACTTGAATGTCTACTTTCTTATGCAGTTTCACTTATTATTCCTTCTGCTCCTTTACCACTGTTTTCTCTTTATGGGACTCCTATAATGCAAATGTTTGCTTGCTTGATGTTCAATAGATCTCTTAACCTGGGGAGCCTGGGTAGCTCAGTTGGTTAAGCATCCAACTTTGGCTCAGGTCATGATCTCACAGTTGGGGAGTTCAAGCCCCACATCGGGTTCTGTGCTGACAGCTTAGAGCCTGGAGCCTGTTTCAGATTCTGTGTCTCCCTCCCTCTCTGCCTCAAAAGTAAATAAAACCAGAAAATAGATCTCCTAATCTGCCTTCAGTTTTTAAAATTCTTTTTTTTCTTTTTGCTGTTCAGCATGGTTGCCCTGTCTTTCAGATTGCTGATCCATTCTTTTGCATCTTCTAATCTGCTGATACCATCTCAGGTTCTTTTCATTTCAGTTATTGTATCCAACTCTGGTTCTTTCTCATATTTTCCCTATTTGTGCTCTCTCTTTCCATTGCAGAGTCCATCCACTCTTTTCTATAGTCTGGTGACTATCTTTATGACTATTACTTTGAAAATTTTTCTAGTAAATTGCTTATCTCCATTTCATTCCCCCCCGCCCTGAGGTTTTATCTTCTTTTATTTGGAGCATATTTCTCTGTCTCCCCTCATTTTGACTTCTGTGTTTGTCTCTATGAATTAGGCAGAGCAGCTACTTCTCCAAAACTTGAAGGAATGGTCCTGTGTATAGCTGTAGACTTGTATGTGTGCTTGGTAACTTTGGCTGGCTGACTGGAGCTGAAGTGAGCACACACTGTAGGGGCGGGTGGGGGGGTCCAGATTATTCTGTACTGGTATGCCCTTGCAAGTCACCAGGAGCCAAAGTGGGATGGGCCTAGAGTGTCCCAGAGTGCTTTACATCTGTGTCACCTTTGGGAGACAGTTGGAGCGATAATGAGTGCTGACCAGGGGTGTCCCTGTGTGCACCACAGTGGAGTGGCTAGGTCTGGTGTGGGCTAGGAATCCAGGGCTCACTGAAGCAGTAGGCCTACCTCTTCTACGCTATCAACGTGGTGGTGAAATGTAAACTGTGGGATTTACCAACCCCTCCAACCTGGAAAGAGTTCCCAGATGTCATCTGCCATATGGTGGAGTTGTATTCTAGCTGCCCTTTTAAACCATGGTTGTTGTTGTGGTTGTTGTTTTTCTGTGTCCCAGGGCAGACAAATATGTTCATGGTCTCTGTGCCATCCATGCCCACTGCAGTTCTGTGTCAGAGATTACCATGTTGCTCCTACCATTCTCTATGTGGTCTATATTTGTTGTGCAGAAGCTTTTCAGTCATACCTTAGTTCTTCTTCAAGAGGGATTGCTCTCTAAACAGGTATAAGAAGAGTAAGAGAGCTCTCTATCTTTCTCCGCAAGTGTATTAAAGAAAAGTTGTATTGAGGACACAGTAAGAGGATGGCCATGTACAAGCCAGTAGATGAGGTCTCATCAGATACCAACCCTGATGGCACCTTGATCTTGAACTTCTAGACTATAGAATTGTGGGAAGATAAATTTCAGTTTTTTAAGCTACTCGGTTTCTTGTATTTTATTATGGTAGCCCAAGCAGACTAACAGAGCGTCCAAATTTCCCTTTGTAATAAGGAGATCACTTATATTGAATTAGGACTCATGCTAATGCCTTCATTTTAACTGTATTGTTCTAATTTTAGCACATGTGATGGTGAAGCAGGCACACTCTCATTTTAACTATAAAGATTCTATACTGAAATAATGTTCCCTTCTGAGGTACTGAGGGTTAGGACTCTAACATATCCTTTGAAGGGGGGTGGGGGGGTGTCACAGGTTAACCCAGAACATACGCCAAACCTAAAGCATATTTCAAGTTAAACATTTTCCCAATAGAGGGTTCCTTAAAGAGTTAGAGATATAAGGTCACTGAGAAGATCTCTGTCATAATTGACACAGATCATATGAAAAGACACCAGCAAAAGACTAGTTTTAAAAACTTTATCAGTAATACCAGTACTCAACATATTGCTTCTCACTTTACAGAAAGTGTCCACTTTTCCACAGCCAGGTGATACACACTACCTACCTTAACCCTCAGCATGGCAGCTAGTGAATAAGCATTAATGGAATGAATGAGTGAATCTCATGGGTAATGAAAAGCCCATTTTCTGTGGACAAGAAATGAACTCAGTCCCCCCCTCACACTGCCACTATAGCACCAGGTAGTTCCAGCTGAAAGACCACTGGAGTTTCCTCCTCCAAAACAAAGGACTTTGGCTCTGATGTTTTCCATTCAAAGACTACATCAGTTGGCACTCCTGCCAATTCGTTATGATACACACAATTCCTCTTAGGTCACAGTAGGCTCACACAGAACATGAATTCTCAGTGAAGGCAGTACATCCTCCCACATCATCCCCAAGGGAGTAAACAAGAGAGAGTGTGGGGGAAGAAGTTATAATTATATGTTTAAAGCATAGATGAACATATAGCATGAAATAGATATACACACACAGCATTAACATAACCCCTAGCAATGGCTCCTTTTAAACATCAAATGTAGGGGCGCCTGGGTGGCTTAGTCGGTTAAGCGTCCGACTTTCGCTTAGGTCATGATCTCGCGGTTCGTGGGTTCGAGCCCCGCATCGGGCTCTGTGCTGACTGCCAGCTCAGAGCCTGGAGCCTGTTTCAGTCTGTGACTCCCTCTCTCTCTGACCCACCCCTGCTCACGCTGTCTCTCTCTCTCTCCTAGAAATAAATAAATAAAAAAAAACATAAAAAAAAATAAATAAATAAACATCAAATGTAAACCCTCAAACACCAGCCCCTTCCCTCTCTCAGCTTACATAGCCAGTGCCCTGTTCTGGTCTCTCTTTCCTCACTTTCTTTATTAAAGATGAACATTATGATAGAACTCAATATTTAATGCCAAAATAGAAGTTCCTTTACAGTGTTAAATGTTTGCACATAATTAATGATAGATGGCAAGATAAAGCGGGACACAGAAAAGCAAATCTAAAGTTTTAAGACACACTTTCAATGAAAGAGGTGTTTGAGAAAAAAAAAATGATGTTCTATTTCAATACTAAAGAAAGGTTTTGTTTTTACAAAAAAGCATTTTATACACTTTTTATTAATTTCCTAGACTAATATTGTTTTCATATGTATACTATGTGTTAATATATAAATTTAAATTATTTAAGTTAGTAAATAATTTAATTACTACAAAGACAGTGTGATATGCCCATGGAAAAGCAAATCCATACAGACAGGACAAGGCCTCTCAAAGTCTGCACTGAGACTATTACAGAACTCAAAACTCTTCACAACTGCCATTCGTTCCTAGGAAGGAAGCTATATAATAGCCAATTCCAAGCTGGTAGTAACAATGTTTGTAGATTTCAAAATTTGAGTACGGTCAGGTCATGTCCTTTCTTTGACTCTTTTTTTCTGGAAAGTAACAAAACACATCTCAATAACTTTTTAAACATTTCATTTGCTAGGGATTTTTTTTCTTTAAAGGGAACAGGTTTCTGACTTCTTACAAACAGGACTAAGAAATCAAGCCATCCAGCTTCAATCTTAATTAGGCTTAAGAAGCAGAGACTGTGTCTTTTAAAAAATCTAAACAGTTCATCATGAGCTACTCTGTCTGTCAGCTGTCACTTGGTCCAGGATTGAGCAGTGAGTGAGGTTGTTTAAAGCTCAGATGCTGTGGCAAGTGCATCTGTCTTCCCAGGCAGTTCTAATCCTGCCTGGTCCACTGGCTCTACCTTTATGAGTTCTTTTGATTGATAATTGGAGAATAAATCTTTGAAGGACATACAGGAATATATATATATATATGATTTTGGTAATAAAATACCTACCAAAGTGTTTTATCCAGTCTCCTTTCAGGGCTTGGCCATTTAGTTCATTGTGCCAGAAAAAGATTTGGAATGAGATTCTGTTATACAGTTTTGGGTTTTCTGACATTTAGACAATTTTAAATTCTTTTTCAAATTTTTTTTTATTTTCTGTCCCAAACTGGGAGTTATTTATGTTGGGGAGAGGGGAGAGGAATCACAGTATAGCCTTAAATAGAAATTATATCTATGTAAGTGGAAAGCTAAAGGGAGAATTCAAAGGATTAGTCTGAGAAACCTAAAGTCTGATAGGGAAAGGTTATTAATATTAGGGCTATTTAACCTGGAGGGGAAAAAAAGACTTAATGGAAGCACTTTTTTTTTTTTTGAGAAAATCAGTAATTAAACACTCTATTTCTCTAGAATCCTATGCAGCTCAGGGAAAAGGAGGTACGAGAACCTCTAGAAGCTTATGGTCAGGATTTGAGCAGACCCTCCAGTTTCCTAAGATTATAAACTGCTTTGAATTTGTTTGTCATGTTTTCCTTACAGGATTCCCCCCACCTTCCAAGAGATACTTTTATTCTGGAGTCCCCACTATCTCCAAAAGAGCCATATAATATCAAGCTTAATACTAATAATATTGACAATAGCCATGATCTATTGAGCATGCACTCTGTGCCAGCAACTGTTCTAAGCCCTTCACACTTACTAATTCTCATCCTCAAAATAGTACTACAAAGTAACCATAGTGATGCACATTACAGATTTTAAGAAACCTAAACTCAAGAGGAGTCAGACACACTGCCTAATATCACAAGCTGTAAATGGCAGAACTTGAAATCTTATCTAATCATATTCACAGTCTGTGTTTTGTCCGCTCCCCCTCTAAGTGACAACATGATGGAAAAGTAGTGTTAAGTACAAAGATGTTAATAGCAAAATGATTTATAATAATGAATGTGAGCTTATTCAAAGGTATAATTATATATGAATTATTAAATGAAACTATGGAAGATGAACTTGATGAAATAAAATAAATGCATAATTAATGTGGAAAATGCTTATTATTGTAATGTTAAATTTTTAAAAATCCACATGATACAGACTTGATTGAAACCATGCTTTTAAAATGTCCAGATTAAGTCTAGAATCCACTATACTCAAACATCCATAGTGGCTGCAGGGATATGGTGTAATGAGAAGTAATTGTTGCTCCTTCTATCTTAAATGTATTTATATTTTCTTTAATAAGAATATTGTCATCTTTCCTTAATTACTTAATAAATAGATTTATTTATTCCTAACAGGGATCATATGCAGCCTAAAGTTAAATCCTGCTGTAAAAAAAAGTCAACCTCTTATGTCCGGGCTCCTTTTCTCCTGACTCCCTGACTTCTCCTTTCTGTCCAGCTTTCCTCTGTGGTCAGTGCCTTCCTCCCAATCTCATTTTCTCTAAGAGCCTTGTTCTGACTTCCTCTTCTCATGGCACATTTTTGCCTTAACACACTTTTGGCTTTTAGATGGCCTGGAAGTGTTCCTTTTCTGTTTATTGCAAGCACCTTTTATTTCCTGAGGTATAATTCAGTGTCTTATGAACCTCAATAATGTGCTAGTGGTTTAATGAGCAGAAGCCTTAAGACTATTTTTCCTGGGACAGCAGTCACATTGCCTCCATCTCTTTTGAGTCAGAAACAAGAGACGCAGGCCCAGTATTCACATGAAGGAGATTTATTCCCACCCGATATCTAGTGCCTTTAAGAGCTAAGTGACAGGGCACCTGGGTGCCTCAGTCGGTTAAGCATCCGACTTCAGCTCAGGTCATGATCTCACCATTTGTGGGTTCAAGTCCCATGTCAGGCTCTGTGCTGACAGCTAGCTCAGAGCCTGGAACCTGGTTCAGATCCTGTGTCTCTCCCTCTGTCTCTGACTCTCCCCTGCTCACACTGTGTCTCTCTCAGAAATAAATAAAACATTAAAAAAAAAATTTTAAAGCTAAGTGATCACATGGCATTTAGGATTTACCACACAGCAGTGTTACTAATCATTGGGCTTGATGGATATAGTCTTTGGTAAAGGCCATAATTAAACCAAAATGATATCCAAGGAGTTATTTTCCATCTTAAGAATTACCAATATTCCACTTCTTGAAACAAACAAAATGGTTTTGTTTTCCCTCTAAACAAAAGTGCAATCTATAATAATTTTTAAGCCACCCAGTATTCGTAAATAATATGAATCTGTACAAAAAATAAAGAGAACCCTCCAGGAAAGATGATTTTGCCTTATGTAGGTGTCGTTGAAGGTCAAAAAGAGATTATCTGAAAACCTAGGACCAAAGGGCTGCACAATTTTAAGAGGGCTTAAAATATTATTTCCTTTCACTTCTCTGTGCTAAAATAAAACTTTATTTAGCGTTTCAGCCCTATCCATATATCAAAAGATGCTTAAATACTGATACTCTGTTTTATCCATCTCCATGTCTGTTAAAAACAGGAATGGTGCTTATTACATAACAAATACCAAATAAATACCCATGGCATGTGTGAATGAATAAATGTTTATCTGCTTTTGCCCCATGCAGGCAAATCTTGAGCCTAAGAACAAACTCAAAGTGAAGAAGTTTCCTCTAGAAACAGAAAACATTGACAAGTTCACACTGTTTCCTGCAAGAGCTATCAGGTAATTTCATGTTCCTTCTATGTGAGACCATACAGAAATGAACATAAATATATATGTACATGTACTTCTTGATCAACTTCATGAATTGACAATCTCACTGAGCTTTAAGAATGTTATGAGTGAGGGCTCTTTCCATTCCTTCAACCTGGTATATAATAAAGAAAGATCAGTTACTTAAACATCTACAGGGAAGGTTGGCAAGTGTGGGGAGAAAATGTTTTTAAATAATTGTTAATTTAATTTAGCATTTAATGTAAATGTTCTGGTATGTCATGGTTATGAAATACTGAGTTTCTGAATTATAGGGCAAAGTACCCACTGGCTTGAGTTAGCTGTCAAGAGTTTGTCATGTATAGGGAAACAAATCAGCCTAAAGACTGATTTTTATTTATTTATTTTTTAATATTTTTATTCATTTCTAGGAGAGAGAGAGAGAGAGACAGTGTGAGAAGGGGAGGGTCAGAGAGAGGGAGACACAGACTCTGAAACAGGCTCCAGGCTCTGAGCTGGCAGTCAGCACAGAGCCCGACGCGGGGCTCGAACCCACGAACCGCGAATCATGACCTAAGCGAAAGTCAGACGCTTAACCGACTAAGCCACCCAGGCGCCCCTAAAGACTGCTCTTTAAACTCCAGGAAAGACATTTTCTAAACAAAAAAGAAACCACCAATTAATATGTTTCAAACTTAAAGAAAAGATCCGGGTTAGATAGAGGGTGATCCTATAATTTACCATTCAAATTTGGATACTATTGTGTGTCAGGGAGTATGTTTGGGCCTAATGATTGTTGGCTCTTTTAGAATATCTACTTCTCCCCTCCGACTCCCCCCAAAAAACCCTCTTGATCAGGTAAAGCTGAATTTATTAGAAGTACTGCAGCATGGGATAAAACTATGTTCACAATCTTAGTATCTCAAAGAAGATAAGGAAGGATATTTATAGGATTTTGCAGTTTGAACTCAAATGGCATATACCTTTCAAGGTGGGGAGGATTTCACCTTGAAGAAAATGCATAACACAATTACTTAAGATTAGTGGATAAATTTAAGGTTCTTGATGAGAAAACATTTGTCTGATAAATAGGTTGTTGTCCAACAAGGTAACTGTTTTCCCAGATGAGCAATCTGGTTCCCTAAATAAGTTTGTTTGCCAGAATTTCCTGAAAGAATATTTTTTATTGCTTTATATTTTTATTTTTACAGTGAATTCATATTGACAAGTGTTCTCACTTCTCAGTTATGCAGATATGAATTTGAATAGGACATATTTCTGATCTCAAGGGACTTATAGTATAATGTGGTTGATGAAACACATAAACAAATAAGTTTGGTTGTAAGGGCACCTGGCTGTCTTAGTCACTAGAGAACATTAGACTCTTGATCTTGGGGTTGTGAATTCAAGCCCCACATTGGGAGTAGAGCTTACTTAAAAAAAAGTTTTTGTTGTTGTTGTTTATAGAGGAAGAGGTAGATATACTAGATAGAAAAGATTTAAAAGACTTAATTGCTGATTGGATATGGACATTTAAAAAGCAGGAATCTAGAATGTTTCCTTTCTTACTTGAGTGTTTTGACAAATGTTGGCAATGATGAATAGGATAAAAAACTGGAAAAAATAGGGGGAGGAGAAAGATAAAGAACGGTGTCCATCCTAGACAGATTGGACATCCTAGACAGATTGATGCTGAGATGCCTTCAGATTTAGGATGATAAGTAGATGATCGCCTATATGGATCAACTTTAGAGGAGACACTTGTAGCAAGGCATCAAATGTAAGTATCATTCAGACTGAGCTGGTAGTAGAATCCATGGACACAAACAAGATCAACTAGTGAGTGTGCAAAGTTAAAAGAAAAACAAGGCTTAAACCCTGGATTACTTCAGAATTTAAGAGATGGAAGAAAATAACCCAGCCAAAGAGATCAATAAGGGCAATGCAGAAATCAAAAGGTAAAGAATTTTAAATAATATGGGAGTCAAAAGTATCAAACACGACAGAGATGTTACTAAGACATAGGTTAGAAGTAACCATTATATTGGAGTATTCAGAATGACTTGTGTATTAATCATTAAAGTAGGGTGAAAGCTGTACTCCTCAGTTTAAACATTTCACTGTTTTAGAACAACATAGAAAGATAACTGGTTTCTTTTCTTTCAGTGGTTTCCATGACCCTGAATCTTGAACCCTTCTCAGAATCATTGGCTTCCATACTAGGGTGTGATGGGTGTTTGTTATTCCTTTTGTCTCAGTGAACTCCTTTATCTGGGGCGTCTCCATCTTGGGAGGCTTGTAATGTACCTCCCATTACAGAAGAGGAAAATCTGAATTGACTGCATCCTCCCTTGCAACTCAGATATGATTGGTGATCCATAGTTTATCAGTCAGATACACCAACCCACTTTGACCCAGGACCTAAGCAACAATCAGAAACCTTGGAGGAGTCTGTCTCTGGGAACTGAAGTAGTTACAGCCAGACTGAGTTCCTGGCCAAACAGCTGGGACCATTGAAAAGTCAGCTGTTTCATGGCAGCAGGAGTGGATTCCTTGCCAGAGCAGTTTTATGTTGTGCTGGCTCTGTAGTAATAAAAGCAACAGCTGACACCTACTGAGAGCCAGCTCTGTGCCAGGTACTGTCCTGAGAGTTCCTTTTTGGTCTTATGGTGCAGGGTTTTTCAGTCTCAGCACTGTTCTTATTTGGGGCTGGATAATTATTTGTTTTGTATATGTGTGTGGATCAGGGGAAGCTGTGTATCGTAGGGTGTTTAGTGGCATCCTTAGTTTCTACCCACTAGATGCCAGCAGCACCCTTCTGGCAATAAAAATGTGATTAAAAAAAAAAAAAAGTCTCAAGATATTGTCAAAGACTCCCTGAAGGCCAAATTGGCCCTTTGTTTAGAATCACTGCATTAAGTCACTCAATATTCACAACCCACCCAGGATGCAAGCCCCAAACGAGATTCTTCAGGCCTCCAGAAGATTCATTTCAATCTCCTTTCAGTAAATCTGGTAATGGGGTCTAAATCAGTTCTTGTCAAAATCTGTTAGTTCCGATTTCTACTGTTAGCAAACTTAGGTCCACCTGCAAGAGTTTTTCATTCCTCTTTATTCTCACTGGAATCTCAAAATAGTTGCTGCATTCCCTTGGAGAGCAAATCCCTGGGTTTTACATAATCAGAACCCTGATGTTAAGAAAGATATTCCTGCATGGGAGTTAGGAGCTTAGGAAAGAAAAAGCTTTCCTCTGTTTCTACAACCCATTAAAGCCATTTCCAAGCTTAATTAGCTCTCTGGACTGACAGCGGGACCAGTGCCTCTGCAGCCCTCATAAATGCATTATCAGTAAAATACAAGGCTCTACCATCCCCTTTTAATGAGGCAATTTCAAACCCTATTTTCCAAACAGTAGGTCAGAGGAAATCTTCCTCTTAAATTTGCTGATGGCAGGTAATTGGGTGGTTAGCTCATCCCTTGACTGAGATTTCCATTGGAGAGCCCACTTTGTTCTTTGAACACTCACTTTTTCCTAGGGCGTCACCTTGGTAAGTCCTTACTCACCTCTTAGAAATCTCTTGGCAAGGAAAAAAATCATACCTATTGCTGTAGGCTATCACATTACAACATAGTATGCCCAAACATCGTCCAACAACTTTCATTTTTTATTAAGGAGGTCAGACAGTGTGGTTAGCTATGGGCTTACCATCCTGCCTCAGCATCCTCCTGCTTGGCTTTTCAGAGTTCGCCTAACCTCTCAGAGTTTCAGTCACCTCATTCTTAAAATAGAGAGAATCATGCAGAGGTCATTGTGAGAATGAAATGAGATGGGAATGTAGTATATATGCAGCAAACGGTAATTGTTGTTTGTTTAATTGTCCCATTTCCCCTAGTTTACAGATATTTGCTGGTCACTTCTTTTTCCTTATGTGTGCCTACACAGAATCTTCTACAAATTTTCCAAATTCTGGCTCATGGGACTTTTAAAGTCCAAGACTCAGTGATGAATTTATTTTTCTGCTATCTATCTTCCCAATTTGCAAAGAGCTTTCATAAGTATCACCTCCTTTGATACTGAAACTATGAAACTGTACAAGCAGACAGATGTTAGAGAGGATGGATCCACAATGTAGAAAGGACTTGAGCAGAAATCTCCTCAAGACCTGTAGACCTCTGTTTGGGTGCTCTTCCCTGACACCTCATGGACCAACACAGGGTCACACTTGTCTCATTTTTTAAAAATAAACGTTTATCTTTTTCATTATGTGTTAAATGAGGGGGTTGAAGTACAGAATCACACAGTGTTTATGCCACCTCTAAATGTCTATGAACTTGCACAACAGGTTCAAGTGAGACCATGTAAGGAAGTAGACAATTGGCAAAGAAAGTCATCTTTAAAATAAACCAGGCGAAAAAAAAGTCAGAACCTTATGTTGCTAAATCTCAAAAACCTTCAAGGACACTGTGTCATGCTGCTGGCATGACTCTCCGACACTACTCTTTACAGTTAGTGACACCGAATGACTTCTGCCTTCACTGTCTTCAACTCAGTGCTAACCATTCAGACTGGCTTTGCTTATCTGATTTCAATCAACACTTCATTTCTAATTTCAGCCATCACTGTCTATGTAGTTGTTGTTTTTTTCTTGTTGTCTTAATCCTGGACCAGCTCCTACTCCTCACCTGCTCTCCACCATTGAACTCCTGGAGACAGCAAAACCCTACCCCTATCCACAGATTTGTGAGAATTCTAAGAGTTGGTGTTTGTTTTCCTAGCCTCCGGAAACTCACCTAATCAAACTCTCATTCTGAATTTTATTTCCAAGGAGTTTCCCATGTGGATTCACCTGTGCAACCCGTGATTGTGTTGAGATACCTAATCAGCCATTCTTGGACAGACAACAGCTATTGCCAAGTTTGAATACCTACAGAGATACAAACCTCCAACTTGAGGGACTATAGTGCTTCTCTTTACTGAATCTTTAGATTTACTACATCCTGTGATTAGAAAGATAGTCACACGTAGAAGAAAAGCTCTCTGCTAAAAGTGGGTAAGGTACTCCACCTACAAACAATAAGAACAGTAAACAAAAGGCTGATTGTTATCCCTCTTCAGGGAGCCAAGAACCATGGATCAGAGAATACAACTGTAAGAATTTTGTAAAATTTCTAGAACCTTTGTCACTTTCCTGGTAATGCTATTTTTGCTATTACCATCTGTTTCCCCATAGTGATTAGCACTAACCTTCTTAAAATAAAAAGGGTCTGTGTATTTATCTTCAAGACATTAGGAAAGAAGAAAGCAGAAATACAGCTTCTCACTCTGCAGGCAGGTTTGCAAGAATAAAGACTCAAAGAGGAAGAGGGGTGTTAGCAATTTCAAGAGAGAGAAAAGTTTGAGTCCTTGAAGCCTACAGAAAAGGAACAAAAAAAAAAAATACTGTCACGTAGGCTCTAGGAGGGGACCTAGGACTAGATATAACAAAGTCCTTTGTGTGCTTTCCTCAAATTTTATATGGAAATGCAAAGAATATATTTTGATCAAATGATCTTTGAAAAAGAACAGACTTACAGTAATGAAAAGAGTGAGGTACTGGTGGCAAGAGAGAGAGATTAATGGAACAGAATAGTTTACTAATCCACATATATGTTCAATTGATTGTAGACAATTGCTTTCAGTAGAGCTTTTACAAAAATGACAGTTTAAAAACTTGATATTCATATGCAAAAGAAAGGACTTTGATCCATACTCCTCAACATATATATAAACAACTTGATATTCATATGCAAAAGAAAGGACTTTGATCCATACTCCTCAACATATATAAACAAATTAAAAATGGAAAATAGCCCTTGATGTGCAATCTAAAACACAAGGGTCACCTGGGTGTCTCAGTTAAGTGTCCAACTTCAGCTCAGGTTATGATCTTGCAGTTTGTGAGTTTGAGCCAGTGTCAGGCTCTGTGCTGACAGCTCAGAGTCTGCAGCCTGCTTTGAATTCTGTCTCCCTCTCTCTCTGCCCCTCCCCCACTCATGCTCTATCTCAAAAATAAAGTTAAAAAATTTTAAACATGAGAAATTTGAGAAAATCATATGATCTTGAGCTAGATCAAAAACCATATATACAGTTGAAAGCATGAGCAATACGTTTGTGAATTTGATTTCACAGAAAGAAAACATTTGCAAATCATATATATGATAAAAGATTCATATCTAGATTTTACAAGAACAATTCTCAAATCTCAATAACGGGAAAAATTCAACCAATGCTTCATCAAAAAAGGATATGTAGGTGGTAAATAAGCACATTTTAAAAAGGGCTCAGGTCATTAGGGAATTGAAAATTAAAACAATGAACTACACCTATCAGAATGTCTAAAATTAAAAGACTGATGAGGGTATAGAGAAAGTGAAATGTTCATACACTACTGATGATCATGTAAAATGAAATGACTACTTTGGAAAACAACCTGGTAATTTCTTATAAAGTTAAATGTGTAGCTATCCTTTGTTTTTTTCTGTTCCACTCCCAGGAGTTAATCCAAATGAAATAAAAACATGTTCATAAAAAATACTTACATACAAATATTCTTAGCAGCTTTATCTGTAATAGGTAAAAATTGTAAAGTAACCAAATATCCATCAACAGGTGAATGGACAAATGGAGTAACTACTGATACACAAAAAATTGTGGATGGGTCTCTCAAAGTAATTTTCTGAGAAAAATAAGGCCAAAAAAATGGGACATACTTTATCATGAAATGATTCCATTTTTATAAAATCAAAAATCTCAAGAATATACACTAATCAGTAGTAACAGAAAGCAGATGAATTTCCTGGAGATGGGCCCCAGGAAAGGGGAAGTTGGCAGGGCAGCTCTCTGCAAAGGGAAGCAGAAAACTATTGGCATAATGGATATACTTATTATCTACGTTTTTGGTGATTTCACCATTGTTTGTGAAAAATTATCATAACCTACCCTTAAAATAGTTTATTTATAGTTTACTTATGTAACTCTAAGTACTATTATAATTCAATAAAGCTATTAAAAAGTATCAGATCAGGGATGCCTGGTTGGCTCAGTCAATTAAATATCCGACTCTTGATTTTGGTCCAAGTCATGATCTCACAGTTTGTGAGCCTGAGCCCCACATCGGTCCCTGTGCTGACGATGCAGAGCACACCTAGGATTTTGTCTCCCTCTCTTTCTGCCCCTCCCCCGCTTGCTCTCTATGTCTCTCTAAAACAAAAATATTTTTTAAAAATGTATCAGATGACTTGCTCAGACTGAGAGAGGATATCAAAATTGCCAGAGACTTAACATGTAGCCAGAAAACTGCATTTTACTTTTTCCCAGTTATAGTGTTCTAATACTACTGTCACTCTATCCAGTTGTTAGGACTTTAAGGAAAAGAACTATGTCTACTCTAAAACTTCAATCACAGAAGGAACTCCTGATGATCTCCTCTTGAAATTTACCCCCAACAAGCAAAATTGGAAACAAATTCTACTTTCAGTAAAACTCAGATGTTCATAGCCTCAAACCACAAGCGACCCAACAGTATAGCCAATAGTCATATAGTGTCTCAGAACAAAACCTTGAGGCCAGATTGCCTAAATTCAAAACCTAGCACTGCCACTTAGTAGCCATGTAACTTGAGCAAGTTACCCTGTACTCACTTTTGTTCTTTATAAAATGAGAATAATAATATTACTTGTAGGATTATTGTTATTGAAATGACATTTTTTGCAGAGGGCTTAGGCCTATACTAGCATAAAATAAGCAGCATGTAAGTTTTTGTGAAGTAAATAAAATATCGTAGAAACATCTATTATTAAAGGATGTGTAATGACTTGGATAATAAAAAAGAAGAGTATGCAGGAAGACTGAGGTGACAAGGCTAATGACACATGGGTTTATACAGAAGTCCCTATAATAATAATTAGACATTTAATTACCTCCTCCCCACCCTCACTCTTGTCAGGTGATTGGGTTTATTTTCTAGAAAAATGAAACCAGAGAGGCTCTGAAGGCAAATATATTAGGCTTAAACTGGAAAAGGATGAGGAGATGGTGGAGCAGGAGGATCATAAGCTCACCTTGTCTGTCCCACAGACACACCAAAGCGACAACTATATCTATTGCTCTGAAAATGCCACCAAGACAGGCAGGGCAGATCTAAGACAGGCAGGGCAGACCTTCCACAGCTAGTAGTAGAGAGAAGGCAACATGGGAAAAAGGAGGAGCAACAACACAAGTGGAACCCAACCCTCAGCACAACCAACCACACACAAGAGGGACATCACAAGCGAGGAGGAGCAAAGGGATCAGAGCCCACACAGGCAACCCTGGCCTTGGGGACCTGCACTGGGAAAACAAGTCTCCGTAGTGCCTGGATTTGAAAATCAGTGGGTTTTCAAACCCACTAACTCTAAACCCACTAGAGCTTTAAAAATCCTCAGAGCTTCACTCCAGGAGGACAGAAAGAAGATAGGAAACCGAGTTCCCACCCCTGAAGAGCCAACACGCTAAATAACTCAACCTGAGACACAGCATGGAAGCGTCCGTTTGAAACGTATGTATCATATACCTGGAGATTTATTGGCTTATTTTAGGACGTTTGCCAGAGGGGCAACGATCTGCGATCACTTCAGGAACAAGAGTGCTGCGGAGCACCGTTTTTCTTGCCTCCTCTCCCCCACTCCACCATTTTTCTTGCCTTCCCTTGCTTGAGGGAGCTAGTTCTAACACTCTCCATTTACACTGCTAACACCACATGCCTGCTCCACGCAACCCACCTGTCTCAGCAGTTGCTTCTCCAAAGCAGCTCCAGCCCTATCATATCTGGCAGGCAGACTTGGTTAGGACTGGTGCCCCTCCAAATGGACTCCTGCCATGGGGAGACGGGGAGATAACTCCACATACCAGGGCACCCACAGGTCATGTAATGAGGTCTCTTAGCGACCGCACAGTAAGTAAGCCCTGCCCTTCCCTGTACCTGAAGTCACAGAAGCTAATTACAGACATCTAGGCTGTGTGCTGGCTCCAACCACCAGCAAGCCCATGGTGGCTGCAGACAGGTCTCTCAACAGTATCAGGTGCATACTTTGCCCAGTGCACCTGCAGCAGATGAAGCAGGTCATTCAACCAGCTAAACTGAATGACAGCCCCACCCACTAGAATGCCTGCAGCAATTGCAGCTCAGTCACAGTAGGAGGGTGAAAGCAGCCCACACAGAGATGCCCCTGGGGTACTTCATTCTGGTGACCAAGGAGGACTGTACCACAGGGCACCACAGGACCTCTTCCACAAAAGCCCAATACTTTCAAGACCAGGAGACACAAATGAGTTATCTAATGCATAGAAAGAACCAGACAAAATGAGGACATAGAGGAATATGTTCAAAATCAAAAAACCAGATAAAATCTAAAAAAAAAAAGCTAAATAAAATGGAGATAAGCAATACACCTGATAAAGAGTTCAAAGTAATGGTCATAAAGATACTCACTGGTCTTGAGAAAAGAGTGGATGAATTCAGTGAGAATTTCAACAAAGAGAAAATATTAAAAAATCAGAGTTGAAGAATTCAATAGCTTATATGTAAAATATACTGCAAGAAATCAATAGCAGCTTTGAGGATGCTGAAGATAAGTAATCTACAAGACAGGATAATGTAAAGCAATCAAGCGGAAGAGCAAAATGAATTATAAAAATGATAATAGTTTAAGGCACCTCTGTGACATCATCAATCCTAATACTTTCGCGTTATAGGAATTGCAGGAGGAGAGGCAGAAAACTTCTCTAATTTGGGTAAGGGGAAACATACATAAAGATCCAGGTATTACAGAGAATCCCAAACAAGATGAACACAATAAAGGCCATGTGACAACACATATTTAAATTGACAAAAGTTAATTAATGATAGAGAACCTTAAAAGCAACAAGAGAAAATCAGTTACATACAAGGGAAACCCATACGGCTATGAGATGATTTTTTAGTAGAAAATTTGCAGGCCAAAAGAGAGTGGCATGATAAAATCAAAGTGTTGAAAGAAAAAATCCTATAACCAAGAATACTCTACCCAGCAAAGTTATTATTTAGAATTGAAAGAAAAATAGAGTTTCTCTGATAAAAGTTAAAAGAGTTTATTACTACTTAACCAGCCTCACAAGAAATTTCTCTCACTGGAAAGAAAAGGCCATAACAGGAAAAAACTAATAAAAGGAAAAATTTCACTGGTAAAAGCAAAAATATAGTAAAGGTAGTAGAGTAATCACTTATAATGGCATTATGGAGGCTAAAACACAAAAATAGTAAAATCAATTGTATCTATAAAAATTACTCAAAGCATACACAAAAGGTGAAAAATGTAGTATCACATACATTTAACATTTAAGAGGGAGTAAAAATTTAGAGGTTCTATAATGTGTTCAAACCTAAGTGAGTGTCAACTACATATAGATTACTATTCACATAAGATTATGAACACCATGGTAATCACAAAATAAAATCTTTTAATAGATACACAAAAAATAAAGAGAAAAGAATCCAAGCATACTGCTAAAGAAAGTCATCAAACCAGAAGTGGATCTAATGAGAGAAAAAGAAAGTAACAGAAAACAACTATGAAAACAACCAGAAAATAATAAATAGCCTAAATGTTTCAATCAAAAGACATAATATGATTTAATGGATAAAAAAAGAAAAAAAAATAGACCAATCTATATGCCAACCACAGAGTCACTTCAAACCAAAAGACACATACAGACTGAAAGCGAAGGGATGGAAAAAGATTTCCATGCAAATGGAACCACAAAATAATCCAGGTTAACAATACTTACACCAGACAAAATAGACATTTTAAGAAAAAGACTGTCACATGAAGCAGCAGAAATAGAAATTAAGAGAACATTGATAATTTATAATTGCACCAAAAATAATAAGATAATTAGGAATAAACCTAACCAAAGAAGTGAAAGAACTCTACTCTGAAAACTATAAAAAGCTGATGAAAGAAATTGAAAACAGAAAGAAATGGAAAGACATTCAATGCTCATGGATTATAAGAACAAATATTATTAAAATGTCTATCTTACCCAAAACAATCTGTATATTTAATGCAATCCCTATCAAAACACCAACAGTATTTTTCACAGAACTAGAACTAGAATCTTAAAATTTGTGTACAACCACAAAATAAAGACCTTGAATAACCAAAGCCATCTTGAGATAGAAGAAAAAAGCAGGAGGTATTTCAAGAAGTATTTCAAAGCTACAGTAATCAAAACAGTATGATACTGGCTCCCAAACTGACAAAGAGATCAATGACACAGGATAGAGAGCCCAGAAATGAACCCACACTTATATGGTCAATTAATCTGTGAAAAGGGAGGCAGGAATATATAATGGGAAAAAGATAGTCTCTTCAATATATGGTGTTGGAAAAATTGGACAACTATATGCAAAAGAATGAAACCACACACAAAAATAAACTCAAAATGGATTGAAGACCTAAATAAGAGATCTGAAACCATGAAACTCCTAGAAAAAAATCATGGGTGATAACATCTTTCACAGAGGCCTTAGCAGCATATGTATGGATATGTCTCCTCAGACAAGGGAAACCAAAGCAACAATAAATTGTTGGGACTGCATCAAAATAAAAAGGTTTGCATAGCAAAGGACACCATCAGCAGAACAAAATGGCAATGTACTGAATGGGAGAATGCATTTGTAAGTGATATATCCTATAAAGGGTTAGTATCCAAAATATATGGAAAACACAATTTCACAACCGAAAAATATTTTTGATTAAAAAATGGGCAGAGGACCTGAATAGACATTTCTTCCAAAGAAGACATTCAGATAGCCAGGGACAAATAAAAAGATTCTCAACCTCACAAATCATCAGGGAAACACAAATCAAAACCACAGTGAGACATCATCTCACACCAGTCAGAAAGCCTAGTATCAAAAAGACAAGAAATGACCAGTGTTGGTAAGGATGTAGAGAAAAAAGAACCCTCTTGCACTATTGGTGGGAATATAAGTTGTTACAACCACTGTGGAAAACTGGATAGAGTTTCCTCAAAAAATTAAACATAGAAATACATTATGATCCAATAATTCTACTACTGGCTATTTACCTAAGGAAAATAAAAATACTAATTTGAAAAAATATATATACCCCTATACTTATTTCAGCATTATTTACAATAACTAAGATGTGGAAGCAACCCAAGTGTCCATGGATAAATGAATGGACAAAGATGTGATATATATGCATGCAATCAAATATTACTCAACTATTTAAAAACTGACATCTTGCCATTTCCAACAACATGGTTGGGGTAGAAGGTATTACACTAGGTGAAATAATCAGATAGAGAAAGACAAATACCCTATGATTTCACTTATATGTGGAATCTAAAACCAAAAAAAAAGAGAAATGGCCTCAAATACAGAAAACAAACTCATGATTGCCAGGTGGGAGGGGAGTGGAGGGATGAGTGAAATGAATGAAAGGGATTCAGAGGTACAAACTTCCAGGTATAAAGTAAGTCATGGAGATAAAAAGTCTTCATAGGGAATACAGTCCGTATTGTAGTAACATTGTATGGAGACAGATGGTGACCACACTTATGGAGGTGAGCATTGAGTAAGGTATAAAATTGCTGAATCACTCTGTTATACACCTGAAACTAATATAACATTGCAAATCAACTATATTCCAGTAATAAAAATAATACAAGTGATGGCAATACAAGTATTTTGGAGGCCAACATATGTTAATCCATTCAATCAGGTACTGGAGCTTTACATACTCTATTCTGTTATTGCCATTCACCTATAGCCCCACACTTTTTTAGTGTTGGTTTCATTTTGGGTATTTTCTATTAGGTAACATATTGAATTAAAATGTTAAAAACAAGAAGGAATGAACCATTGGATTCTAACAAGAGGATGAAATTAAAGCTGCTCACTAAAAAATGATTCTGTAGGCCCCTCCCCCCACTGCCCGAGAATATCTGCCATACAACCAAGTGTGCATTACCTAGGACAGAGAGAAGGGAACCTTCTCCAGAGAAAGTGAACCATTCAAAATATAAAATAGTTGGGCATATCTAATGACAATCTAGTGGCCATTAAGCTTTTTTACAAATGGGACAAGTCCATCATCTACATAGAACTTATAAACCAGTGGGGCATCTGGGGGGCTCAGTCAGTTGAGCCTCTGACTGCCACTCAGTTCATGATCTCACGGCTTGTGGGTTTGGTTGGGCACTGTGCTGACAGCTCAGAGCCTGGAGCCTGCTTCAAATTCTGTATCTCCCTCTCTGCCTGCCACTCCCCTGTTTGTACTCTGTATCTCTACCTCTCTCTCTGTCTCCGTCTCTCTCTCTCTCTCTCTCTCTCTGTCTCTCTCTCTCTCAATACATATTTTAAAAAATTTTTAAAAAGGAATCACAAACCATGTTTGCTGTCCCTAACTTAAATAGTAATGGATGGACAAGTATCAGATATTTGAGGAAAGCCTTTATTGTAAAGGAGAAACCAAAGCAAATAGACAAAAAGAAAATACAGGTGATGCAGAAAACAAAACAAGCCTTAAAGGTACCACATTCATGTATCAAGAACAGGATACTATCAACAGAAATAATCAGAAGGGGAAAAAAGAGCCCCTTTAATTTAAATGCATAATTGCTTTCTTAAGTTGGCTACTCTACAACCGGAACCTGAAATGGGAATTGTCTTTCAAATGATAGATTGAAGGAAAGCTTTCAGGAAGGAGGAGAAAAGCAGGATAGGATAGAGCAAAAAATCTACCCAAAAATCTGATCTTATGAGACTTCTTTCAGTCCCATTATGAAAAATCTAGAATATACACTGCAACACTGAATCAATCCCACTTTGAAGCAAGGGTCCAGCCTCTTTACTCCCATGTCAGTCAATTATTGTCTGAGGTCTGAGCCCAGAGAGGTAGGTGCATAGCCATCAGAAAAGGCAGCTCCTAGTTGGCCAGGACAAGTCTGTAGAGAAGGGGATGCTATGACCTACTAGCCCACACCCCTAGCAACTAGAGGATGGCCACATTGGCTGGTAAGGAGCAGACTACCCAAAGATACTCTTCTCATTTATTTTTAGTAGGCAGAATAATTTGATCATTTCCTAATAACCCTTAGTACTCTTGCTTTCTTCTCCCTCAGACACACTATGCAAATGAGTTTTGAAATGATCTAAGGTTTTTTGGTTTTTAAGGGTTTGCGGGGGGGCGGGGGGCTATTCTGACTTTTAGCTTTTGAAAATTTTAAACAAATAATAGCAAGACTCACTTGCAATGAACCTCCAACAAATATATGCCCACTCTTAGGCTAACACCTGGCATCAGCCTCCTTTCACTTCTATTTTTATAGCTTGTATTACATAACTGCGGAAGTTTCATTTAAATCTTCTCCTGCTTTCATTATATTAATAGAAGGTCTATAAAAATAGTGAGTGAAGAATTATCAAAGAAATTACACTAGAAAATTTTCCAAAGTGAAAGGCATGTAACTCCAGATTAAATGTATCCACTGAGTGTCCAGTGAAATCAATTAAAAAAGGACCCACAGAAAGGCACATCCTGAAATCTTGGAGGACCAACATTGAGGAAAAGGTTCTAAAGTCTTCGAGAGAGAATCCAGGACTATTTTTATAGTCCTTTTGATATTATTTGATTCTTTAAACTACAAGTCACAACATCTGTAACACAGTATCTGCAAACCCAAGAAACCTTACATTCTGCAAAACTCATCACTAAAAATAATAGGGCTCTTGGAAAAAAATATGATTCAGGAAGACTACCCAAAACTATGGGAAGCTTGTTAAAGTACCAAAAACACCAAAATAAATCCTAATAAAAAAAAAAACATACACATGTTTTTAAAGTTAGTGATGGGGTATAGGACAGGAGGGTGTGAAATTAGCAAAATGTCCAATGAAAAAACAGAATCCAAGGGGTCTGAGAAGCAGCAGACCACACCACACCATGGCAGAAGTGATGTGATGTCTTACCTTTAAATCTTTTTATTTTGTAATACTTAGGTTCACAGAATTTCAGCAAAAAGAGACTCTTACATATCTAGTCCAACTCACTAGTCTGGGGAGCACTTTGTTCATGAAAAAGTAGAAAGAGACCTACTGAGTGATACTGGGTGGTACCACACAGACTCACTTGGAAGATCCCAAACCCTATCCTCTTAATACATCTAATCTCTTTTTAAATTTTATTTATTTTGACAGACAGAGACAAAACACTTACAAGTGGTAGAGGGACAGAGAGAGAATCTCAAGTGGGGCTGGATCTCACTAACCCTGAGATCATGACCTGAGCAGAAATCAAGCTTCAGAGACTTAATCTACTGAGCCCCTCAGTACATATTTTAAACGATTGTGTTAAATGAGTACAGAAATGAAAGAAAAGAAGCCTGGGTTTGCCAGAAGCAGCTATGTTCTCATTCTCTAGACAGTTGACCTCAACCAGAGGTAATTCCTCCCCCACAGGGACATTTTTTTTATTGCTACAACCAGTGAGGAGATTGAGAAGCTTGGGGGAGGGATACTACTAGCACTGAGTAGGAAAAGGTCAAGGGTCCTACAGTGCAAAGCACAGTTCCCCCAAACATAATTATCCCACCCAAAGCATCAGTACTGCAGAGGTTGAGAAATCATGTCCTCGGATAACAGAATGACCTTATTTCCACATCCAGATCCTAATCCAGGATAAGGGCTAGAAGTTACAGGGGAACTCCTTCTTAAAACTGAAGTCTTCTCTAAGTGGAATGTGATGCCTGCTGTTCAGCAAGCATTCTCTCCTTTGAGATTTTCACACAGAAGTCAAATGATGACACTGCAAATCTGTTGGAAGGCGATCTTCACCTTGGAAGAAATATAAACTAAAATACTTAGGGTTCCTTGCAACATGGAACTCTCATGAAAGAGACATGAGATGGAAAGCCCTGAAAGGTGAACTGAACTAAGTAATATACACTAAAGTTCTAATACAACTCTCGGATCCACTGGCAAGAAATTATTAGAAAACATCATTGCAAGGGAAAACTATATATGCCACAGAGTGATGTTTGATTTTATCTTTGGGACAGCATGATTGCTATCCCATCTTACATCAACCGTGCACAGTCTTCACTCTCCAGGACAAAGTATTTTTCTCACTCTGGGCCTTTAATTAAAGAAGTATAGAAATTAAGGAAAAGGAGTAAAACAAAAAGGAGAGGGGATTATAATTTTTCAGGTTCCTTTGATTAAGACTGTAAATGGTTACTATGGCCCCCTTCTGTAATATATTGAAATAGAAAGGGACAGAGATAACTTTTATTGTTCAGAAAAGGGGTTCAACTTTACCAATGGCTCTGATTTTTTAAAACTTTTTCTGATCTGTGAAAGACCTCGTTGGAACGGAGCAAGAGCAAGAATTGTGACAGCAAGCATTTAAAATTTTAAGCTGAGTAATTCTGTGTTTTTGGGGCATTTTTGTCTTCAAGAGTGCAAATTTTATCATCTTGTGTTAACTCATGTTTATTTCATTATGATTTTTTTTGTATTTTGTTACTTTCCAATGTTCTGACTTGGATATCTGCTGAACCTTTTAGTATTGAATATTGCAGGGGTGTGTGTGTGTGTGTGTGTGTGTGTGTGTGTGTGTGTGTGTGTGTGTGTACACATGCATGCACGGGCATGTGTGTTGCCTGACAGTGGTTATTAAGAAATAATTCCATTGGAACTATTTCCCTAAGTGAACTTAGCTTTTCTCTCAGATACCACCTGCTAGGTTCAGTTATAGCTTTTCCTGATGCTTAATGACAATTTCCCTTAATTTAATATTTTTAATGAAAAATAACGTAGGAGCTAAAATTGTGATAAGAGTACATTGGTACCATAATTGGCATCAAACCTACCAATTAAACATTATATGAATTAAAGTTTTATGCGTTTTTAATTGTATTTTCAATAAGTGAAGAGTACAGCTTGTCTATTAACTATATAATAAATTATTTAACTATTGGAGTCAGTCCTGAATTTTATAGATTTTAATTACTTGGAGGAAAAGCAGAGAGGTGACAAAGGGAGGACCATAAAGAAGGAACGATCAAGAAGATCCTACACCCTTTTCAGTTTGAGAAAACATCTAACCACATGGTGGTACTTGTGTAATTATAAAGCATGTAAATTTGAGATTAGTACAAACCACAGCATAGACATTAATAAGCCTGATGGAAAAATAACTCAAGGTTCCAGTTCATAGGCTGGTCTCAAGAAATAATATCCAGCTGTCTACCAATTCAAAATATTTCCTCAGCAATGGTTCACATTTTGACTGAAAACAAGAAAGTAGGTTGCCTGGTTTTCGTACTACTCAATAAAAAAATCCCTCTTTGGAATGCATCCCAAACCTGATGGTAATTTGCAAAGTAAAGACAAAATAAGAGAAGAGAATGTTAACCAGCTCCCTCCCAAGACCGGAGAAACACAAAGGACATTTGTAATTACTCATCTGTATAACCTGCCACCCACGTAGAGAGCATATTCTATGTTGAGGCACTGAGCCAGTTCCTGGCTCCACATGGATCTGAGTAAGATGTGAGCTGGGTTTGTTGAAGATAGACACCACAGGTACAATTAGTTCTACCCTAACCAAATCCTCCCTTTATATTCCATTTCACTCATAGGGCATCTCAGGGCTTAGGAATTTCTATGGAAGCAAAACTAAAAGATAATTTGGTTCTTGTAAGCTGCATCTAAGTAGCCTTTCTTTTTAAATCCTAGGTGTTATTTTTGATGTGATATTCATTTCACTGTGCTTGGAAAAGAGACCTTGTAATTCTTTAGACAAGCCTGGCAGCTGCAGCTTTATTATGAAACCATAGTGAATCCCATATCCACTGTCATTAAAGCATACTGTGAAATGATTCAGAGACAGGTCTTGAAAGAGATGTGGAAAACATTGGCAGAAAGGGGATGATGATGATATGGGATTTGGTGATCCCCAAACTGTTAAACTAGATAACAAGAGCACTATAATCCCTCTGATAAACTCAATTCTCTGGGTCTCCTGATGGCTGCATTCACTTTATCAGCTGGTAACTTTGCCTTAATGACATTTGTAAGGCATAGTTTTCTATAGACACCACACTGTGCCTATGGGATTGTCCATACCTCATGGGAATATATAAAGATTTCAGAAATTAGGAGGGATCACCTGGGCCTAGTGCTGAAGAGGGACACAGAAACATAGAAGCCCATTCTCCCCTCTTTCCACTCTCTCTCATTCTTATTTTCGCATCTGCCTCTCAGGGTTGGGATAATTGTTTAGAGATAAAGTAAGAAATCTGGAGTAGATTCTGAAAAGAAAAAGCAGACCTCTGTAATGAGCTGATGGGCTCCTGGTTCACAAAAGTTGCCTCAGTAGAATTAAGAACCCAAATGCCCTTTACCAGCCCTTTTATTGCAGTGGATTTGTATCATCACCTATTGTCACACCACTAGATCCTTTCCACTCTGATATGTGATACTCTTCTGAATGATTTGACCTCATGCTCTGGCTTTTCTTCCTTGGTTTCGCCTTCTCAAATAGGTTTGGTCTCACATTTCAGTTAGAACTTATTTTTCCTATATCGTGCCACATATTTCTATCTGCATTTTAAAATATCTCTAATCCATCATCTCCTTTCCACACAGTTTCCTTCCTTTCTCCTTTTTACTTCCATAGAGTTTCAACAAAACATATTAGTCATTTTAAGTTTGTTCAGTGCTGTGCTTGGCACCACTCTCTGGAGGTTTTCTCCTTCCTCTCCTACCCGTAGCACACATTAGTGTGTCTTTTCTTTCTAGATCAGGACTCAACCAACTATGGCCTGTAGCCCAAATTTGGCCCACCTTCTCTTTTTGTACATAAAGTTTTATTAGGACACAGCTATGCTCATTTGTTTATGTTTGGTGTATGGCTGTTTTCATGCAGTGACTATATGCTTACACATACTTAGATGGTATGGCCCTTAGAAAAAGACTGTGGACCTCCTTTCTAGAAAAAGTCTTTTTTAGTGTTTATTTCCTTTCTTCTCTTGCTGTTCTTTTAAGTTTAACAAAGATCCTAAGGTTAAGAAACTCAACCAGAAATAATACCAGTCTAGAGATGCCAACTGATTTAACATTACAGAAGGGTGGAATCCACTCTAAGATTTAAAATCTTTACTATTTCTCAAATATAACAACATTGTTTCTACCTTCACCACATCCTCAAAGTAAAAGTTGCTTGCTTGCTTATTTATTTATTTATCTGTTTAACCCAGCTCAAGTACGACTACTTTTATGAGGCCATTCTGATTGCTTCTAATTGTTTAGACCATTTCCCCACTTCTGAGACACAACCTTCCCCCCATCTGACTAGTTCACTGGTCTCTGTTTATTTTCTCTTGCTCTCTCCTTTCTTTAACCTTCCTTCCTCTTGTAATTTATGGTTTAGAAATATCTTTTTATTGCTTGAGAATGCCGTATAGGTTTCTTTTTACTCTAAGCAGGATTTTTCAATGAAGCACACATAGTGCATCACTTAAGACAGTCTCTGGAAATTAAAAAATGTCTCCATCTCCTTCCCTGAATGAATACCCTATTCTAGTCTTTCCTAGTCTCCCTGAGAATTTCACTTTTATCATTGGCTCTGACATAGCATCTCTAATAGATGCAAGATACAATCTTGAAGAGACAATATGGAATAGAAAAGGACACTGTATGTTATTTGCAACACTTCACAAAATTTAAAAGTTCTAAGCATTCAATTAACATTTGTATTCTCAGACTTTCTAGGAAAATCAAAAATTCTGATACCCCAAGGATTTTCACATGGCTTCAATCATCTAGAGCTCTCTAGAACTGTCCCCTTTAAAAGAGTCATGTGTTTTCTTATTTCCAGTTCACCAAAGTTCCTGACATTCCTGTTACCCTGTGATGAGCCAGCTTCATCAGTTGTGTTCCCTATTCATTCCCCTTAGGCATTTAATTTGTGATTCCTGCTTTAAACCAAATAGCAAGGGGACATTAACATTTGACTGGGAAGCTATATTCCAGAGGTGGTTAAATATTAATTGCTTCCTATAACTGGAAATAGAGATAGTATAATGGGAGGAAATGGCAGATGCATAGAATAATGTCCCAGAAATCCTAGAGAAATACAGAAACCAACCACCACTAGCAAACTGATACAATGGAGCCGCTACAATAGTCTCTTCCTTAGTCTTTTATGAAATTTCTCTCTCATTCTCTTCTAACCATGAAAACTACCATGTTCACTTTGTCATCTCCCAATCTCATGCAAGCCAGTCTCACAGCCAGTGATACATTTTCCCTTCCTCATTCTTCACCATACCAACCTATCTGCATCTTTTTCCAAGATGATGATTGCCAAGATGCCACAGTTTACCTAATATGATCCATCTACAGGAGACAGTAGAGACTGAGGGACTATAACAAGCATATATTTATACTTCCTCATTCAGTCTAGAAATACGAAGCAAAAGAGTCAACAACTTCATTGCTACTTCTGAGTTACTTTTGCTGTTGATGTTCCTGACATATCATATAACACTACCCTTGGAACATCTTGTTGTCCAGAACACCCTGATTGCAGATAATTCCTTTCTTGGCAATCATAAAAGTCTCTATTTATTCTTGACTCAAGAAACAGGTCTGGAACTCTACTCTCAAGATTCATCCTTTCTTCTACCAACATGCAAATGTGACTATGGCTTGTTGAATAAGTGTCCCTTAAAGCAAGCACAAGGGATTTTTCTGGATAAATTTTCATGGTATGAACACTGCACAGGGGGAACAAATAGTCAACTGTTCTTTCAATTTAATGAAATAAGAACACAATCTTTATAACCATGTACCTTTTTTTTTTTTTTGCACTTTTGCAGAAAACATGACATATTTCTTTGCATTGTTGGGAGATAACCATGAAGAATGCAAACTCCCTGGAAACAGTGATGAGTTTTTTCCTTTATGTGTATCCCTATGTTGCTGGAACTTGACATTTCATTGGACAACCAGCTGCAGTAGTCATGGCTGTGCCCTAGTTAAAAGGAAATGCCTCTTAGAATAAATACCTCATGTAACCTTTGCAGTGATTAACATTATCCAACATGACAGTTAACTAAAGACAGTTTCTTGAATAGAGATGTCTAATGGGGTTTGGAGTTTATAGAGAGAAGCTTCTTTTAGAAGTCAGCATATCCAAGTAGGTGCCAGAAGGGAGGGATCTGACTGGTTAACTGGATATCTCAGATAGGTAGAGACACACACTAGTTTTCTAGGCATAGGTCTATTTGAGAATGTCTTCAGATCTAATTGCTCTTTTGCCTGACCAGAGTCAATACTATCATCTGCAGTTTTCTTATTTAAAATAAATATAGCCTATAAACATATAAGCTATAGAAAACTTAAAAAAGGGATATCATTCACTCTTTTCCAAATAAATATTTACTTCGTAAAGAGTTTACAATAGGTCTCCTTTCAAAAATACACACCTCTATTAAAATTTCCAAAGTGTATCCATGGGATTACAAGTTTTTCTGAAACCCTACATATGACGTTAAATTTTTCTTAATGTTTATTTTTGAGAGACAGAGGGGCAGAGAGAGACGGAGACATAGAATCCAAAGCAGGCTCCAGGCTCTGAGTTGTCAGCACAGAACCTGATGTGGGGCTGGAACCTGCAAACTGTGAGATCATGACCTGAGCCGAAGTTGGATGCTTAACCGACTGAGCCACCCAGGTGCCCCGTCTTTAAACAAACCCTAAGAGCATAAAACATAATGACACTTGGAACTATGTATATATTTTGTGTATATTAACATACATGCACAGGCACAAACTCCAAACAAGTGTGCACATACACATACGCTTATACATAGGCATAAACTCATGCCAACCACTTCCTGCTAGGTTTTAATTCAAGTGCTGATTGATAATAATCCAAAAATTAATGATTTTTATGGATGGAGCTAGAGAGTATTATGCTAAGCAAAATAAACCAGTTAGAGAAAGATAAATATCAAAAGACTTTACTGATAGTTGGGATTTAAGAAACAAGCAAGTATGGGGGTGGTGGAAAAGAGAGAGGGGCAAACCAAGAAATAGACTTAATTGTAGAGAACAAATTGATGGTTACCAGAGTGGAGGTGAGCAGGACGGGTTAAACAGCTGATGGGGATTAAGGAGGACACTTGTTGTGATGAGCACTGGGTGTTGTATGGAGATGTTGAATCATTAAATTGTACACCTCAAACTAATACTACACTGTATGTTAAGTAACTGTAATTTAGATAAAAATCTTTAAAAATGATTGATGATCTGCATGAGTAGGTGCTGAAACAAGTAGATAAAAAGGCCAATGGCATTTTGACAGCTGACAGTATGACAAGGATGTGTTGCCCAGGTTTCCTTAGAGTAAATCACTTTCGCATTAGTTTTCACCTCTGACTCCATTACTCCACTTACTCCCAAATAGGTCTGAGGATGGATGCTTGCCTAGGCAGTGATATCAGATACAAGAAACAGAGACCCATCATCTACAAAATCTTCCTCAAAATCATATATAAACTACTAAGAACCAAAGAGTCTCATTAATAATTAAGCACTTAATGAACTACCTCAAAGTTTCAGTTTTCCTTTCTAGATCTCATCCTTACTGTGGGAAGACAAGCCAAAGGAGTATGTTAAACCAGTAAGAACAGACTGCATCTGGAAAAAGACAAAGGGGATGCATCCTTTGAAAAGCACATTTCATTTTTAGATTTTAATTCTCCTTCCACTGCTAGCACGGTGACACAGAGTCAGCTATTGCTACTGGCCAGGACCTTTCCTCACATGTCCGATCCTTTCTCTAAGGGAAGATTTACCCTCTGATAAAGCCAGCCACTGATTTGGAAACCTTCATTTCCTGAACAGAGCCTTCCAGCCACACCAAATTCATCTGGGTAAAAGAAAGAAAGTTAAGTGATTTGCAGCATTTTGTAGTTTATATCCCTCCAAATGTATAACCCAGACTAAGGAGATTTATTTGGATGAAATGAGAAAGGACCTTAAACTGTCTTTCACTTTCACCAAATCTCAAACTTGCCACGTTTGCAAATGTTTATCTATTATTTTTTGTCAATCTTTCCTCTTACTTGGTGGATGAACCCGCCTCTACTTTCTCCTCTGTGATGAAGAGATATATCAGCAGTTCCAAAAGAAACTGATTAGAGTGTTTTTCACCATTTTGCTGATTACTAAGCACAGATTGTGTGTATGAATTTTAGATAAGCACTCAAACTTTTTGGCACTAGGTATCACTATCTGAATTTAATCCACACTAGTTAAATGAATCTCACATTTTGTACATTCAGTATCATGCAACATGATAGGGTGCATATTTATTACATGGAAACATCTTCCCTCACTTTTCCCGTATGATATACCTAATGTTATCCTTTGTTTGTTACCAACTGTTCACATTTAAATCTTCTCCTTGCTTCCTCATATGTATAGTACAAATAATAAGATTTTGACACCTTCTGAAACAAGTAGACTTTTCTGACCTTTACCACTAAAAAAAATTTAAACAGATAATAGGTAGACTTATTATCAATTAAAAAAAAAAAACCCTCATGATCCTCCAATGAATTTATGCCAACCCTAAGCAAACATCTGGTACCAGCCTCCTCTCATTTCTCACTTTTTATGATTATGAGTTAGGTAACATAGGAATTTTTGTGTAAATGCTCTTAAACTCAGTAGAAATTATAACTATTCTGGACTGTTATTTTAATACTTTCGTTTAAGGTTTACTTTCATCATATGTGAAGTGTTCTTATCAGCATCATCATTCTCTAGTAGTATAAATGACCCAAGATGTCCTGCATTGCATCCAGATCTAAAAATAAAGAAATAAATAATCTTAAAATGATTACGATGACCTCTTAAAACTGTCTTGCTGCTCCTTCTAAATTCTCTTAGATTAACTTGAAAACAATACTTGAAGATAATGGGTATTGAAAATATTATATAAAGTATTATGATTCTCTTGGCACAAGTACATTTCAATAGGTATATATGACCCATGAACATAGAATAGTATGAAATACAGCTGTGTACAAAACAACAAATGGGCAAATAGAAAACATGAAGCTGATCTTTGACTTGAGATCCAGTTCTGATATTTTCCCAGTATTGGTTCATATTCCAAGGCTCTCTCCTAAATAGTTACATTTTCTGTTTTATAAATGCAAGAGTCACAGTGACATGTCAAACTATCAGGCAGAGTTTTGACTCATCATTAGAAAAAGATCACTAATATATGTGATTTTGATATGAGGAACTTACTGATGAGGTCATATCTATTCACTTTAATGTGACATTGTTTGTGCTGTTCAACATGTGATGATAATTACAGTTGGCTTCCAGCTCTCTGTCCAAAAGCTGGTATTGTATTCAATCAGGTTATCAATTCCCAAGACACTCATTCCTCCTAGGGACCAAGTTATGCCCCTCTGAGCCTTAGGAGAGGTAAGGCAGTGTTACAAAGAATTCTCTTGGACAGGGCTGCAATGTTAGAAAATGTTGTTTCTAATGTTTTATTTTTCCCTTACTTTTCTCCTACTATTCTGACATGAAGAATGAGTCTGGCATCAAGAAGGTTTCCAACTATTTCTTAATAAGAGATTAGCTTAAGGCAATGATTTCTGAACTTATCTGTTCACTGGAGATAACTGGAGGAGCTTTTAAAAAATGCAGATTCCCAAACTCAGAGATTCTGATATAGTAGGACTCAGGTTTGGAAAGTTTTTATCTTTACCTTCTTATTCTGACACCTTGGTAATGTGAAAAGCTTTCAACATCCAAAGAAAGGAATCCCTGATTGTAGACATTTAGGATTTGACACTAACATGTGGAAAATCATTTTGTACCATTTATCACTATGTATTCAATCTCATACCTCATCCATGTTCTAGACAATGATATCTGAATATTTAGGACTCTTTCTGGACCCCTTCTCTCTCTCTCTCTCTTCTCTCTCTCTCTCTCTCTCTCTCTCTCTCTCTCTGTGTGTGTGTATGTGTGTGTATGTGTGCGTGTGTATATGAATCTTCTCAGTTGAGCTTCTTACATGAGGAAGGTGTATGCACAGATGTTAAGGGCATTGGCTCTCATTTAAGATATGTGTTCAAATATTGATCTTGCCACTTGCTCTGCATTTAAACTTCAGTTAAAATGGGTAGCAGCAGTATCTGCCTCCGAAGGATTGTTGAGAGGATTCATTGATGTAATAGATTGCCATTATACCTGATACATAAGAAGCACTCCATATATGTAGATAATTGTAATGGCTGTATTTTTTTAAATTATTGGGATCTTAAACTTCTGATTTTCCTTTTTGGAAATCTTCATCACCTCTTATTACTGAAGTGTGGAAAAGGTGGTTCTCAGCACCCTAACTTCTTTGAGTGCAGTGTCCATTTGCTATTTCAGACATAGGAATCTTTCTTAGGAAGACAACATTCCCTTCCTCCCAGGCCCTGGTTTCTCCTGGCTTTAATACCTGTTAGTGGAGCCACATCAACTTTTTTGATGACAACTCTCCCCACTTCTTTCCTACTAACAAACTATCACTGAATATGATACCTGCAAGACAATTATGAATGATCTGCCCAAAATATTAGATATTCTAATAAACAATTCACATTTTATTACCTTCTAGCTTCTGCTGGAACAAAACCTCCCAGCCTCTCACAAGTTAAACCAGTGCTCCTCAGGTATAGTATACAGATCATCACAGTCCACAACTTGTTAGTGATCCATGAACAGACAGGAAGCTTGTACCAGAATCTAAATCAACTGTGTTTCTAGGCCTGTGTTTAGTTTAGCTGATTTTTTTTTTTTGGTAGAAAAACTTTCTTGATAAAGGAAATAGTTTGGTGATCCATAATTTGACAAACTGCTAATGACCAACTCACAGGCCAGCTCCACTATGTAGCAGAATGCTAGAATGTGTGCTAGGTGTCAGAGACACAACACTGAGCAAGACAGAAGAGGTCTGTTCTCTAATATGGTTCGTGTCTTACCTGAGTTTGGCATTGAGAAGGAGACACTAAGCAACCCTTAGTAAATTTCAGGAGTAATAAGTGCTAAGAAGAAAGTAAAATTAATGGGATGTAGAGAATCTTGAGGAAGGCTTTACAGGAGGTACCATTTGGGCTGAGACTTGAATGATATCAAGGAGCCAGTCATGCAAAGACTGGGAAAAGGAAGAGGACTCTAGTGGGGGGGGGCAGGGAGGGTAGGGGGAGAAAGCTGATACAGAGGCTTAATGTGGCAATAAGTTGGTGTGGCCCAGAACATAAGACAACATCAGTGGTGGAATCTAAATAAATAAGAAAGAAGGCAATAGGAAGTGATATCTGAATAGTAGATAGTAACTAAATCACAGGAGGCTTTAAATGTTGTGGATGTAATTTACATTTTCATCTTGTTGTGATGAAAAAATACTTTAAGTCTTAAGAAGAGGAGGGCCATGATTCAACTTACAGTTTTTGAAATTTAGTTGTATCTTCCCCTTAAGAACACCTCACACCCCAGTTACCATCCCTTTGGTCTTGTTCTTTCTACTGACTTGATTCACTCTTCTGTCCCTCTTCTTCTATGTCTGTCTCCCTCTTACTCTTTAAAACACAGCTCAAGCCCATCTTTTCTCACTGGTGTTTCCTAATCACTCTAGACCCCCCCCACTTTTTTTCTGACTTCTATAATACTTAATAATTTCAAACTCACATGCTTACATTTAAAAAGAACATTTGTGCTAGTCTTCAGGTCAGGCTAATAGCATTTATTTGCTTACTTAAAATACCTACCTAAAGCATTCAATAGTGAGAATTACTGGTCATTGTCCCTCCCTTTGCTTCTGACACCATTGCCTGAAAAAAACAGTAGTACTGAGAGGAGAGGAGAGATAGGCAGTGTTTAACAACAGAATATAAACAAGTGTTGTTGAGAGGGGAGTGAGTATTCCTGATGGGAGTATAAATGAGCAAAGGTGAGACCATTTACAGTGTACAGAAGAAAGTGAAGACTATAATTCTTAGCACTTCACCACTCACTCCATCCATGGACAGGTTAGTTTCACTGGGCGTTTGACACTGTCAAATTTCTCATAGTATGAGCCATCTGGTTTCCAAGGCTGCTGTTTTTATACTTCTCTCCAAACCACTGCTTCCCATTGTTCTCTCTTATATAAATGGAACAAGAGTGCCATTATGAAATACTTCAACCTCTTCTCTGATCCAAGTCTCTTGATTTTTTATTCTGGATTATAATGTTCTAATTTTCTCCTCATCTGATCTCTTTAATTTGTAGCAAAAAAATACATTTGGGGTCACTGTATTTTGAATGCTTTCTCACATTTATTACCTGAGATTCTCTGCATTTCTAATGCCTTCCTTTATCTGTTCTACCATGTTCTTGTAATCTACCTACTGCTCAGTTCTTAATTAAAAAAAGTTACTCTTGCGAGGTTGAATGGCTGCTTTTGAAACCCAATCAGTAAGATTCTTTTCAGATTTCAGTACTTATCCTGATGAGTGCTTACTTACTAGATGATTCAAGAATTGATGAGGTTAAAGAGCTGCTTTAGTTTCAGGGAAAACTGCTTGGGAAGGGAAAAAAGAGAAGATACTGACGTTGATATGGTCTTGTGAGTTTTTCTCCTTCATTTATTTTCATTAAAAAAGATAATTGCTTGAAAACAAGATTGTTTTTTGCCTTGAGAGCACACCTGCTCTTTCTGTGACACATGACTTAAAGAGTTTCTTCTTGTCTGTAACATCTGTTATTTCCAGTAGACTCTGGATAATCTTTTTTACAGTTAAAAAAAAAAAGCAAGATAAATAACAATTCTTCTAAACTAAAAGGACCAATAGTCCTAAAACCTTAGTTTTAAGTTGTTTTTCTGCAAAAATACTGCATTCATTTACAAAAAGGATGCTTTTCTAGGAAAATGGCTACTAGGTGGAATGAAATTGGTCATTACTACCACCAATGGAAATATAAAAGTGGTATGATTAGGATTCAGGGAATTCAGAGAACGGATTGGGTAAGGTCACCAGAATTTGTGTCATTATGAATACTTGAAGCTACACAAATTTTCCTATATCATTTTTCTTCTATTTAATGGATGGGATATTAAAATACTCCAGTTGATATTTGTTATGTAATGAGAACTAAAAACCTCTTTCTCTAGTTTTCACTTCATTTTTAAATAGAGACAACCATGTTGCTTAAATGAAAGGAAAATGTAACCTGGTTTGCAAAACAGCATATCCACATTGTCACTAAGCAATTGTGCCAGTTGTACGGGGGTCAAAATTCAATTTAGATTTCTGGTTTTTGGACTTTTTTTATCTTCTTGTTTTTTAATGTTTTATTTATTTCTGAGATGGGGAGCGGGCAGAGAGAGAGAGAGACAAAGAATCCGAAACTGGCTACAGGCTCTGAAATGGCAGTCAGTACAGAGCCCGATGCGGGGCTCGAACCCATGAACCGTGAGATCATGACCTGAGCCGAAGTCAGATGCTTAACCACCTGAGCCACCCAGAGGCCCCATTTTGGACTTATTTCTATCTTTTTCTTGATTAACTTTTTTCTCATTTCCTCAAGCAAAACAGAAAAAAAAATGGCACTCATTTTCTATAATCTCAGTCACTTATTTCTAGGATTTGAGGGTGTTTTTCACCATTTCTATTTACTTGCTAACTTTTACACATAACTGTAGGTTCAGAAATTGGCTACACGAGACAATAAGGAGGGAAAGAAAACCAAAATTGCTTACTCTTATTCATAGTAGGGTAAGAGAAAACTACTGGATAACCTAGGGTTTATAATGACCTATGTATGTGATTTATCTGTGTCTCAAATTTAATTACAAATTTTTGAATCATGACCTCAGTCTCCTTTACGGGCATCTTGAATTTTGGCAATGTGCTCAACTCAGAGATCACCATCATCAATATTATTTACTCCCAAAATATCTTATGGTGTTATCAGGCACTATATCCATATCCATGAATGGGATGTCATTAAATTCTATATACTTTTACATAAAACATCTTAATCACTTCTCTGTTTGGTAGGGATAATGAGGAAGGAGACTATTTGGCTAGGTCATTAGTTCAAAGTAACATTTCATGCAATAGTCTACTATATCAAAAGATGCATCATGTATATTTTTCAAAATGCACAAGTTACTTGATGCACTTTTGACAGTCTTTTAATATTTTTTACTGTTTAAAATAAATTTTACGTCCTATGGGAAATATGGGATTATATGAATTACTGCTTTTCCCTACTAAATCTTGTTTTATGATAGGCATGATGTAATTTAAAGGTGGGAGAAAAGATTGCCATTTAAAAATTTCCCTCTCTTCTTTGCTCCAAGAGTTCTCATATCATCTCAAATTTCACTTTTAGAGATTAATTTCTTTTGGTCTTGAAGTCTTTTGTGCTACAAGAGTTCTCTATTAAAATGCAAATGCCCCTGGGAGTGGAAACATCTTAAACCAGTAATGAACAACCCAAGGCTCCATGTAGCTCTAAGCTGTGGCCAAGATCTAATTCTGCATTAAAAAGATTAAAAATTGCCTTCTTGTTGCTATTTTCAAATATACCCAAATATTAACATTTTCGTGGAAAGAAAGAGGTATCATTTTTTCATTTACATTTTTCTAGCCAATAAAGTAAATAAAATAAATTGCCAGGATATACATTTTAAGATTAGATCAAGATGAAGCCTGAATCCCAAAAAAGTTATCTTCATAATTAAATCTGATTTTAAAAGTATGAATCTGTGTTAACATCTGATATGGAATCTTTATGCTTTTGTCAAGATTTTATTTCCCCCAAACAGGCTAAGTTACTGGTATATTAGTTCAATTTAACAATTAGTTATGAAAGGCTGACATTCAAAATAATTATATGCTTTTAAATATGTCTGATTTTGTAGGCACCTTGTTCAAATTTGAATCTGAATTTTTACATATGCTGAATAATTAGAATATTCAGTAAATTCAGTTCAACCTAAAAACAAAACAAAAATGGGTTCATAACAGATGGGAAAAAATATATATGCTATTGTAAAAGAGTCCTGAAACACAAAGAGCAGATGGACTAGACCTGGATAGAACTGGATAAAACATAGCATAAAATATGAGCAGCTGAAAGTCATCCTGAAGATAAGCACAGAGAGAAATATCATGCTCAAAGTAAACACATGCAACAAAACAAAATAAACAAAATGGGTTCCTGGAGCAATCCATCAGAGCTCTTTATTAAAGAACCATAATTGGTCTCCATGTGTGCACGCGCACACACGCACACTGAGCAGCAGGGCTACTGAAGCTCTTTACCCTGGGCTAAAATCCAAAAAGTGAAGACACTATGCTGACCACCTGGGAAGAGCTCACACTTCCTCTGAGGGCTTATTGCAAGTTCCTATAAGAGAGAGAAAACAGAAGAATAAAGAGGTAAGAAAAAGAGGTAATGAAAGGCAGCTCTACTGAGGACAGAAACATAGTTTGGTTCTCTGCTACCGGAATAAAGCTCTTCTTACTTGAAAATGGGGAGATCAAAGCTGAGAAAACTTCATGACTATGCGCCTAAAAAGTAGCTTGTAACTATATTTTTCCTAGGGAGTGGAAACTAGGTGATTATTTTACACCCAGAACCTAACTTTGCACTTCCATTCAGGATAGAAGACTGTGAAAGAAGAGAAAGGATGAACTTGAGGGAAATCCCATGCCACTTGATTCCATTAAGCCAATTTATGCCTGAACATGAACAGACCACCAAAAACCACTACTCATTTGAGTAAAATACCATGGAAAAATAAGAACAATGTGAACACACAGAAAGAATGGTCCTGGAGGAAATAGACCTAACTGAGATGTTAGAGAAAGACTTGGAAACAACTGTATAAGGCCTCAATGAAATTAGAGAATGTAAAGTATACATAATAGAAACTAAGAATTCTATGATAAAATAACAGAAAACAAAACAATGTGTTTGAAGATGTAAATACATCTTTGTAACTGAACCAACTCATTAGAATGATCACTGTTGAAGACAAAATGTGTAATCTAGAAGCAAATGTGGAGTCAAATATAGGAGATATGAAACAGGAAAGAAAAATTCAGAAAATAGGAGCATATATTCAATATTTATTTAGCATGTCTACAGAGAGTTTGAGATTGAGAGAACAAAGCAGTGATAATAAAGAAACTATGAAATGAACAACAGACCAAAATATCCTGAAATTGAAGACAGGTATGAGATTTCAATTTGAAAAGGGCCATTAAACTTTGAGCAAGATAAGTAAGAGTATACATGTATTCAATAGTACTTGAGCACGCGCACACACACACACACACACACACACACAGCAAATCCTAAAAGGAAATTATAAGACAAGATGTTATGGAAGAATAAGAGTTTCAGGCAGACTTGAAGAATGGATATGATAGAGGTAGGTAAATAGAAAAGAGAAGTGGTTGAAGATGTGGGTGGGGGCTGTCTAGAGAACACTGGAATGAGAATTCAGATGCTAATATTCTTCCACTGCCAAATTTTAAATTTAAAAAAGTTAAGGAAATGAGAATTTATGCAAGTCAGGTATATGTCCCAAATGTTTCTAATGACTATTCCTTGCTCACTTGAATTGGGAAAGAAATGAATTCATTTCTTTCTTTCTTTTTTTTTTTTTTTAATTTCCCTGACCTTATCACATACTCAGCACACTTCTATTTTTGGATGGACACAGCTAGTTTTGAAATATACATGAAAGGCCGCTTTGGGGATTGGAGTCCTAATGTTGGCCCAGTATATTCATCTTGTTTTGGATTATAGTATAATGAATAATTCTGGTGGTAATGACTGAACCTTCGTATTTATAGAAAACTGACATTTCTTAAACATGAAATTGTTCCTGTTTCTATGTAAATGAGGTTCTGCATTTAGGAACAGTGGCTTCTGTTCATTTTACTTGCTCTGTCTTATTTAAATCAAAAGATTGTATCACCAATTTTCACCCTATGCCACCCCCACCCTCAAAACTGCCGTACATTCTCTGTGGGGTCTCTGCTCCTGCTCAAAGAATATTTTCCTTCCCGTATGTCTCTCACCCAACATGCTTATTTTGTACTTACTGGATTACAAAATTATAAATATCTTATAATCAAGTAAAGTTGGTATATCAAACTAAAATAAAAAGTGGGATGTATGTGTGTATTTTATCTTCCTCCTCTCCTACTCATACACAACACAGGCATTTGGAACATTTCCCTTCTTGACATGGGTCTTGCCAGTGTTTTCTTTTTCTGGCAAGATATAAAATCTGACACGGAAGAGGCCACCTCTCCTTTTAGGATAATTTCTGTCTGAATCAAGTTAGGCTAAACATAACGAAGTACCATAGTCTGGGTGGCTTAAACAACAGAAATTTATTTTCTCACAGTTCTGGAGGCTGGAAAATCCAAGATCATGGTGTGGGCAGATTGGGTTTCTGGTGAGAACTCTCTTGTAGGACAATGAAGAGAGCTCTCACCATATTCACATAACTGCATTCACATGGCTTTCCCTCTTTGCATGCACTTGGAGAGAAAGGTCACTCTCTATTCTTCTTCTCATAAACATATCAATCCTGCACTTTAGGACCCTCACTTTTATGACCTAACCTTAACTACCTCCTAAAAGCTCTGTCACCAAATACAATCACATTGGGGATTAGGGCTTTGATATGTACATTTCGGGGGGTGGGGAGGGATAATTCAACCCACAGAAATTTCTACCTGTGGACAATAGCACTATGCCTCACAAATATGGAGATTGTTTCAAATGATTATTTTCAGCATTTTTACTTTATACAGGTATTTTTTAAAAAGCAAGTATTTCCAGAAAGGAGGAACCAATTCAGTTAAAATATCTTCCTTTCTCTGAAGAGTCTAAAAACCACCCTCTGAAGTGTTTTTCTTATTTTTAACATTTTGTTAGTATTTTGACTATGTCCTCTTTTTTGTGATGGTGGTTTCTAGAGCACATATCACCTGGATATTATCTGTATTCCTTCATTGAAAAGTTAGTCATGCATTGCCTTATGACTACTGCACTATAAGATGAACTGCTTTTAATCTTTTATTCTCATTATTTTTTTCATATGTTTCTTGTGTTTCAACAGGATTCTAAGCCACTTATAGTCAACATGGAATCCTGTATGGCCATAATTTCCTTTGTAGTTTACATGCATAGAGATACACAGGATGAAGCTGTTTAATGTGTTCTTTCTTCCTTTCTTTCTCCTTGCTTTAATATGTATATACTTAATTAATGAACATATACCTAAATAAGAGAAAATGAAAAGATTTAAGATAGAAAGATGGTGATAATTTTAAAAATACTCATTATTTTTAAAGGATTAGTGAGAAGAATATAATTCATTCTTATAATCTTCTAGTATAACTTTTCCCAAATTAATATTTTATGGAAAATTTTTTTGTCATTGGTAGAGTTTCCTGAAGGTGATTCTCAGAATGCAGTTTGGGGGGTGCCTGGGTGGCTCAGTCAGTTGAGTGTCCAGCTTCAGCTCAGGTCATGATCTCACTGTTTGTTGAGTTCGAGCCCCATGTCGGGCTCTGTGCTGGCAGCTCAGAGCCTGGAGCCTGCTTCGGGTTCTGTGTCTCCCTCCCTCCCTCCCTCCCTCTCTCTCTCTCTCTAAAATAAAAATAAAGCATTAAAAATTTTTAAAAAATGTAGTTTGGAGTTCAGAGTCTATATTAGGGATCAGTATCTGTGAAAGGCAATGAAAGCAACAGAATGGGCAGAGGAAGGTGAAGTGTGAGTCACATCTAGCCACGCCTCATTCTACCCCTAGAGAAGATTTATGTTAATACAGCCCACCAGAGTTGTCCTCATGTATATGAATCAGCTAAACCCTTATATTTCTATCACTCATTGCATATAAGTTGCCATGGGAAGGATAAGCCTCTTAGAGAAGTAGTATTTTGTGGCTGAGGAAAACCCTGAAGAAATTAACAGCTCAGGAAAGAAGTCCTTTCTTCAAAGTGGATCAGGACAGCACAACCCGGTATCTCTCAGTCTGCTTCTTTGTGCTTCTCAGATCCACTCCATATTTGTTCCAGAAGTAGCACCTCAAGTATTCCAGGGGGCCTTTCATTCTGGGTCAAACTTTGGATACGAAATTTAGTGAAGTGAACTATGGTTCCTTCAACTGTGTATTTTCTCAAGCTTCAACTGATACCCATTTTTTCTT
This sequence comes from Proteles cristata cristata, assembly GCA_017311185.1. NCBI lineage: Eukaryota > Metazoa > Chordata > Mammalia > Carnivora > Hyaenidae > Proteles > Proteles cristata. The sequence goes on along the minus strand of JAESUZ010003155.1, from coordinate 839,890 downwards.
CCTCAACTATCCTCTCTAAATCCCCCTCGCTCTCAGCTACCATGTCTGCTGAGATTCAGAGATCATTCCGATTCTCTATTAGGAAAGCAACTTCTGGATGATATAGCATGGGATTCTACTAATGAACGCCATGCCCATGGCCCATTCCTACATTTACTTTGTTGTAGAAGGACTCCTCTGGTCCGACAGTGTTATATGGGATCCCGTGTAGATAGACCAAACACTCTATAAGCCACAAAAAAAAGTGGTGCTGGTTTGTGCCACAGTCAGAAAAACAAACCGATAACTGGAGTAAGTACCTATTACTTTTAGAACAAACATTTGGTCCTAATATGGTCCAAATATGGTCAACTTGGCATCAATTGGCTGTTTGGTCTCCTTGAGGAATATCTTCATATCAGGAGATGAGTGTTAATCTCTGTCTCGGGTAAGTGGATAACTAGAAGTATTAGTAGCCAAATCAGCCTTTATAAACAGAAGACCATTCTGTTAGGCCCATGTTTAGTGTCAATCTCTCCAACCATGACCACTTCATTCATATGCTTGGCCAAAAGTTTAGGATGATGGATAACAGTGTTTAAGTCTCTCTGTCTACTTAGGTGTTCAGGGTCTAGTCCCTGCTGTTTAGTGTCCAGTCTCTTCTAGTGACACAAAGATCCCACTTCATGCTCGTTCCTAAATGTTCTTCCATATATCTTTAGTTCTGCCCTCATTCCCAAATTCCAGCTTTTCTTCTTTCAAACTCCTGACCAGCTAGCCAAACTTTTTACCACTGCTAAAGAGTTTATATATAACCTCAAGCCACTTATTTTTCCATACAATTTGAGAACCTGGTACCCCACTCCACCCTTTGAGAATATTTCCCCTTAGCACTGTTTCTATAGTGCTAATGAGGCCTTTCTACAGTTGTTATCCATTTTTTACTTGCATTCATAAACCAAGCTGACATATCTTAAAACCAAACTTAGGCTTTTTGATCTAGATTTTAAGGAATTGCTCATATGACCATAGGTGTGAGTTGAGGAAGGAGCTCTGGAGCACCACTGGGGGTGATATGGGAGTCTGAGTTACCAGTTTGTTTGAGTCCCACTCATGACAAAAGTGCACCATCCCAGCCATACCAAATGTCACCTCCATCTTATGATATAATGCTGGCATGCCCCATGTTGTAAGTTGATGAAGCAGACAGAGCCTTGCTCATAGTGAGAAGTTCCAGATGCAGGGTCATTTAGTGTCTCATAACTTACCTTTTACTTACATCAGATGTCCCAAAACACAAATGAACACCAAACAACTAAAAAGGTTACTGATGTGACAACCCTCTAAATCTTCATTCGGTTTTGGGTTTATCTCCTATCCTGAAGTTCATGTGTCTTATTACCAAAGCCTCCAGTGTGCTAGCCATTTCTTGTTTATCAGGCTCAATTAGCACAGTGGAGTGATATCAATCACTCATATATTTCCCAACCTGTGTCCTAACCTTAGAGTAATAGACTTAGATTGATTGACCGTTTAATCTCCTCTGGAGCTCAGACATTCTGACTATTAAGTCCTAGGTCTTATCTTCAACTTTCTCTTCTCTCCCATATCAGAAGATAAGGGTATCTTTATAAGCTACCAGAAAATAACTCTAATTTTTAAAATTGGCTTTCAATTGCACAGTAACCAATCACAGTTTTTTGTTATCCTTTTTAGGAATACTAGTGGTACTTAGCAATAGCCACACTACCCATCATCCATATAGATAAACTTCTGGATTTCTCACACACCTGAAAAATCATACCAGCTATTGCTTTCTTTTATACAAGTACAACATCCCAATTCACAAATGGTGAGAATCTAAATAATCCCACTGCCATCTGGTGCTAGGAGCCCTCTGTGGTTCCCATACAACACAGGGATTGTAATGGGCTCTCCATTGCCTATTGGGTAGTGAGTTATCTAGCTCTAAAATCTCACCTCATGACCTGTTTTCTTGGATCACTCCTGTTAACAAATTCACAAGTGAATTTCAGTAAAAAGAGTTATGAGTTGGAACTTGGCATTCAAGTTACTTATTGAGATTAACCATGTGGAAGAAAAGGAGAAGAAGCCAGGTTAAGGGAAATGAAACTGCCATTCAGGCTCAAAAAAAACCTCATCCCACCCCATGGGGAATTCTGGAATTGACTAACGCTATCTTACATTTGGCCAAATGGGCTAGGCCTTTATATTCCCACCTCAATAAGCCCCCTGAATATTGGTTCAACTCCCTCTTTTATTTATTTTTTTTAATTTTTATTTCTGAGAGAGGGAGAGACAGTGTGAGCAGGAGAGAGTCAGAGAGAGAGGGAGACACAGAATCTGAAGTAGGCTCCAGGATCTGAGCTAGCTGTCAGCACAGAGCTTGACACGGGGCTCAAACCCACGAATCATGAGATCATGACCTGAACCGAAGGCAGACGCTTAACCGACTAAGCCACCCTGGCGCCCCTGCATTCAACTCCCTCTTAAAGTATAAACCTTGGATAAGGCTCTCTGTGACTGAGGCAAACCCCAAAGGAGCTGAGAGCTAGGACAAGAAGTCCTTCCTTGAAGAAGTATCTGGACAACATATCTCTGAGTCTATTCTAACTGTTCTGCAGTATGCTACTAGAAGTACTGGAATACTGCTGCAGTCTCAAATTGTAACTGCTCAGTGAAAGAAATGTAAACAGGTTTCTTTATTGCTGAATTTCTCAGAAACTTTATAAGGCTAATATACATTGTGATTCCCTAGAGAGGAACCACACCAAAAAAAGTTCCAAGATGCCTTCATTTAGTTTATACCAGTTGGAAGAAAAAACACTGATCTATTTTGATAAGTATTTTCTTTCTTTTTCCTTTTTTTTTAAGTTTATTTATTTATTTTGAGAGAGAAAGAAAACACATGAGGGCAAAGGAGGGGCAGAGAGAGGGTGAGAGAGATAATCCCAGGCAGGTTCTGTGCTGTCAATGCAGAGCCTGATGTGGGTCTCAACGCCACCACCATGAGATCTCAGCCTGAACCAAAGCAAGAGCTGGATCCTTAGCTAAGCCACCAAGGCACCCCATGATAAGTATATATATATATATATATATTACAATCATAGCATTCCAGGTAAAGTCCTAGTCCTGGGAAAAATATATCTACTATTCAATATATCAGAATATATCACTTTCCAACAACACTAAGAATGGTTTCAGAGTTACAGAAAGAAACAAGCTGTGGAGGTAGCTATCACTCTTATAACGGCTTTTGAGATGCAATTTTGTACTAATATACAATTTGAGTGGAGTGTTTCAAGGCTGTCTACTTTTAAAGGGCTTAAAGTACCAGATTATAAAACTCACCAGTCATGTCTCCCCAATGAACTGATGCTGTCTCTGAAGAAATGGATTGGGAGGTGAACTCTGCTGTTTTTGAGAAGTCATCAAAAATATTTAAAAGAGAAGATAGGAAGTAACCAATATCTGTACAGACTTTAAGCTCAGGGTTACTCTGCAGAACTGAGGTTCCCTCTGTGGTGTTGTATTTTAAATACTTGGTCTCTTACTGTGGAAGAAGAAAAAAAAATCATTTGTTCTTATGAAAAATATTTAGGAAAGAATTCTTTTTTTGTTTTCTTTCACTCAGATAGTCAAAAGGGTCATTTGTGATGAAAGTTGCAAACAATCGAGTTGGTCTGATTTCACTTCACTGTTTATAGGCTTGTCTGTACATACCAGCAAGTAGTTTAAACTCCCTTGGCTCTTACAAGCAAATGCAAAGACAGGTCACAGTGGATTTTCACCTATCATTTATACTAAAACATTATACCTTAGTAAAAACAATGTCTTCTGCTGGAAATAATAGGCACATTCTGAAAGAGCTGCATTTCTTGATGCCCCTAACTTGACCTTGTACAATTTATTTAAGAAACTGGCTGAGTTTCAGCTTCCTCTTAAGTAAAATGGAGATCATTTGTAAGAATTAGAGTTATTTGGAAGAATCGGAGGCATTGTATGTGTTCAATCTAGTTTCCTACCCTGCAACCAGTAGGCATTCAATAAACAGTAATAGTTATTACTGTTGTCAGTACAAATATTGAGGTTACTATTTTCCCTTCTTTTTTTTTCTGAAATTTCTATTTGATTTTAAAATCAGACAATTTGAGTAGTTAGGAAATACCTAACTCTATTGGCTTCATTACGTATATTTAAATAATGTGAGGTGCTACAATGACAAACACAATTTCCTTTGACAAAGATCTATCTATTGCTTTTTGCTGAAATGACAAATAGCTATTGCATACATGACGTCATTGAAGCTTTTAAACAAATTTCCCTCCTCTAATTACAAATAGAACACCATCCCTAATGCTACAAGTATTTTTTTTTTGGGGGGGGGTAATTATTTGTAATGGAAGCAGTGTAATAGAAGTTCTTAGGGTGCCTTCCATAGTGCTAATTAAATTATATAGTGAATACATGTGCTATTGATTTAAATGCCTTAAATTCTTTTCAGCATTGTTATGAATAAAGGCACATATGCTTACAGATCCTAATGTGGTTCTTTACTCCATTATCCTGAGTGGTTTGCTTTCTATGTCTGTGATGAAAGGCATACAAGGGAAAATGTGTGGCTGTCAAATGCCCAGTGCAATGAGGAATCAATTATTCCAGGAAGTATCATAATATGGGTTACCAGCTTCTGGGAATATGAATACTATAGTCTCATCTGTCCCTCTTTCTTCTGAAGATGGCATAGCTGCCTTGGCAGAGGAGAGGAGGAAGCAAGGAGAAAGTAGGTTTAGGAGAGGTTTTAGAAGACTGATGTCTCCAGAGACATCCATATAGTCTCCAAATGCACGGGTGCAGATCCCACCAGTCTTGATAATGTTTTGACTTTATTAGGACATGAAAAAGATCTTAGGTACATGTTTCTTAATGCTATTTAAAAAGCTTTAATCATCTCTTTCAAACTCTGGAAGGCTAGGTGTTAAAGGAGTCTTTCCTTTATGAAATAAGAATAAGAGTATATGGTAGTTTTCTCTTTTGTTTTGCATTACTGTCCTTACTTGGTCGCATAGAGCACTGAAGACACTTTATCAGTTACCCAGCTTGGTCTAAATATTAAAGATCTCTTCAAAAAGAAAAGTGAGGACTGCTATTTTATATATAACACGTGGTTTGGGGCCTGGTTCCTTTCCTTCACGAGCTATCCATTCTTCTAAATCCCTTGGAGGTAAAGCCTAAAACACATCCACCACCTCTTTTCCAAAGAACAAACCTCCAGCTAGTTAGTGGCTTGAATGCAGACTTCCTACACAAATTCCAGCACTCTTAGAGCACAGGTCTGTCGCTGCTGCAGTGGAATGATTCAAATGCCCAGGATGTGGGTTAAAGTGGGTGGTTCTCTTCCCTTTTCCCTTGAAGGGTAATATGCTTTAGAAATGTTATTCTAGTCTCAGCTTGCATTGTCTCTCATGTCTGCATCTCCTGTGCTTTTCTCACAGCCACAGTGCCCTGGGCGCACCAGCTACCAGAGTACACAACTGCTACTTCAGATTTCTTCTTTGTTCTCAAGGTTTGATCTGTCACCTTGAGATGCTACAGCCATGGGACTCCTTCCACCTCTACTGTCCCACTGTCACTAGAGCACAGGACAGCAGATTCCTACTGAGCACTTTGTTGAAGACTACTGGATCACACAGCTATTCAGGGAATGCATCTATCAAGCCTTTGGGGTTATGGTAGGGCAGCAGTGCTGGCTAACTCCACACAGGGTCACAATCCTAGCTTCCAATTGATTTCCTCCTCTGGTTCAGGTCATCTTGGTTCCCTGAAAGCCAACTATGCTATGGTAAAGTGGGGGACATTGCAGCCACTAGATGACAAGACCCATGACCCCAAAGTCCTTTTTCTTTTCCCCATGTATGTGGACACTTACACAAATCAATTCAAAGAACAGATCCTGAGCATTCCAAAGCCTCTCACTGTTCTTGATTTTCATTCTTTAAAGAAGGTTAACATTAGGCCAACTCTAATATGCAGGACTTCAAAAGACAGTGGGAAGCCAAGTGATCTAAAGTATCATTTTCACTGTTTGTTTTTGTTTTTGTATTTTTAAGTTCCAGGTCTTGTATGTTTCTGCAAGTATGTTTTTGCATTTTGCACCATCCTAAGCAGCTCAAAATTGAATTAGAGCAGACTTTTGCAGACCATCATGAAGAATATGCATTTACCAGTTTTAAAAGCTTCCTGAAAGATTTAAGAGGGCAGGAGTGTTTCAGTCGCAATCCATCAACCCTATTTGTCATCCGTTGAAAATGTCTAAGTGTGAAACTGTTTCAATCTTCACTAATATGCCTACAACCGATATAACATATCATACTTAATTTCCACACTGCATCATATAGCTGTGTTTTGTGTTTGTGCATCTGAAGGTGGCAGATCTCACAAATTCAGGGTTTCATCCTTGCACAGCCAGCCAGCATGACTGAGGCTCATTCCACCCTTTAACAGAGCAGAAATCACAGGTATGTGAATTGATTCTTCTTTGTCCCTTGCTCAGTAAACCATACATTTCCCTATCCCAGAATATGTGAAGTGGAGCATAAAATACATAATGAGTTTCATTTATAAAATATAACTTCAGCTACCATGGATTTTTGTGTGTGTTCTTATTTTTACTTCTCTGGCTATCTTCCCTATTGGCTTTGCACAATGTTTATTGAAGATCTATTATGTGTGATTGGGTGGCGAGTGGTACAGTAAGTAACATTTACTGAACACTTACTATGTTTTAGTCACTGCACTAAATGGTTCGTGTGCCTTGTTTCATTAACTACTTACAACAGCTCCATGACTTAAGCAGTGTAGGTATCATCATTATAACAATATCACATGTAAGGGAACAAAGACTCCAAGAGTTTAAGTAACTTGCCCAAAGACATACAGTTATTAAATGTGACACAAACCCAGTCCTATCTGGCTGTGAAGCCCAGCTCTTATTCTATAAAGCATGAGAAGTGTCCCAACAAAGACCTGAGGAATAAAAACACAAAAACACCTATCATGTAAATTTGCAAAATGTCATTAATTTCATACCAGAGTATACAAAAACAGAAAAGTCAAGTCAAACCTCAAGGCAAATCCAGGAGGGAAACAGAAGGAGGTGAGTCCAGTATCTGAGTTGTACAAAAGAAAAGTAGCTTGGGGCCAGAGTGTCTGGGGAAAGCAGAGCAAGAATATGCAAGAAAGAGTAAAGAGGCAACAGGAATGAAGCAAAGAGATAGAACAAAAGGAGAGGCCAGAATTCAGATGAGGCACAAGAGCAACAAATGAGGGGACCTTCCATCAAGGTGGGACATCTGCAAGTCATGCACCAGATGTCTGGCAACTCTCCTAGGAAGGCACATGCCAATTATCAAGGGTGAGTTTGGACCAAGTGAATGCATTTCTCAGGAGTGGAGGTTAAAGAGTGTTAACAACTGTGGGTAATTGACAAGTCCTGCCATTGACACTGTTCCCATCTGGGCAGGAGATAGAGAGAGTTGCACTGAACAGCATGGGACATAGGGCTGGAAAACGGTGCTCTTCTACTGGGTGCATGCTATGTGGCCCTAACCACCCACCCAAAATGTATGAGCCTTTTCTTAGTCCTGCTCCCAAATGGCTTCCGGCAAAATCAGTCACCTTCCTCTGGCATCTGAAAGGACTGGGTATATATCTCTGTGTGGCAAATGCTATGTTAGAGTAGTGTGTGTCTCACTCACCAGCTGTAAATACTTTGAGGACATGTCCACAGAATTATAATTATTTGAAATAATATTTACAACTAAGTCTACCTTTAATAAACATACTCAGGGGCGCCTGGATGGCTCAGTTGGTTTAAACATCCGACTTTGGCTTAGGTCATGATCTCATGGTTCATAGGTTCAAGCCCCACCTCAGGCTCTGTGCTGACAGCTCAGAGCCTGGAGCCTGTTTCAGATTCTGTGTCTCCCTCTCTCTTTCTACCCCCCTCCCCCACTCATGATCTCTCTCTGTCTCAAAAATAAACTAAAAAATTTTTTTTAATTAAGAAATAAACACACTTAACAGACTTTCCCTTAGTAACATTTCTCAAACTTTTCATAGCCATTTTTGCTTCACCTTTGTTTCTGTTATTTCCTAGGTAGTATCTGTTGGGGAATGAAGAAGTAGGTGACCAAGTGACAGGAGAGAAAGGAAGTGATACTAAGGAAGGGAAGGTGCAAACAGTGTATCTTGGGAACTCAAGAGCCCACACCACCTAAAAATAGTTGACCACCCTTATGTAGGGATGGACTGTCTCCTGTATGGTGTGATAAGTTCCAACTCAATTCAATTTGCCTCCTTAGAGTTCTCTGGAAGCATGACTAGCCTCTTAGCTCTCTAAGGGCAAGGACCCATCCTTAGTTGCAAACTACTTTGTATTATTGGTTGGGCCTTCATTCCCTGAACCACATAAGGATCCTGCTGAGATGGCTGAGTTTTCCAGGAAGTGATGGTAGTAAAGCCCCTCTTGCTGATGGCTTGAGTGAGAGCTTGTCTTAGCAGCCCTATTAGACAAAACGGTTGGGAAGCCACACAGCATCCCTCCATGTGCCCTGTGTTTTTTTTTTTTTCCTTGTGTCACTGCTTTACCATGCTTCTGAGCCTTCTTATTCTGATTTCAATCCCCTGTGGAAATGGATAATTCAGTTCACCTCATGGGACTCACAGATGCTCAAATAGATTATTACTTCCAATCTTGAAACTATCATGTTTGCTGATATCAGCTGAGATTATGAACTTTGCTTGCAGAGAAAGTGATAAGCCCCAAACAATTACATTTCCAGAGGATGTTCTCTATGTAAAGAGTGAGTGTGAATGTGCTGACTGGTCTAGGCCCAGACATGGTAAAGGAAAGCATTGCTGTCCCTCTGGGTGACAAGTGGAAGGAGAGGACACAAATTAGATGAGGACGTTTTATGGGGGGTTCTAACATTTACCCCTTACTGATGTGGTTTCTTCAGCTTGGACTTTTCTTTTTCCACATCTGTTCTTCACTAGGGAGAAATATAGTTTTGTAATTGAGAGTTTGAGCTCTGGAATCATGCAAACATCAGCTGAATGCCAGCTCCTCTATGTATACACTACTTAACTTTTTAAAGACTCAACAGTTTCCTTATCAAGAATACAAGTAGTTCCCCAAAGTTAATGCCTGACACAGAAAGCAGTCAACAGATATCCAAAATCATGAGCTTAGATGTTTAAACTGATACGTAATTCTGTTCCCCATTGGCTAGTTTCTTTATAGAACTGCCATGTCTTAAAGTCCACACCAGAGCATTAAGGACAGAATATGACTCTAGGATCCTCAGGTGCATTATTTTTCTCATTTTCATGGTTAAAAAATGGATTGAATTATTTCTAAAATTAACAGTGAGAAGTTTTCACAATAATATTCTAAGTTCTAGCTTCTTTTGAAAATTCACAAACTCTAGCAATCCTAGCCATCACCATTCCCACATAGTAACAATTACCACCAGCTCAGTAGGTCCTGCCTTCCTGAGACAAGCAGACAGTCCAGTTGTACAGACTCCATCACTATGCTGTCTGCCAGAAAAGAAGACCTATTGTCAAGTGTCATTTCTCACTGCACCCTTACTGTTTATGTTTTTCTTAAAGCACAGATGTCAATTTATTACTTATGTAGATTAACTTATTTTTTTTTATTTTTAATGTTTTATTTATTTCTGAGAGAGAGAGAGAGAGACAGCATGAGCAGGGGAGAGTCAGAGAGAGAGGGAGACACAGAATCTGAAGCAGGCTCCAGTCTCTGAGCTAGCTGCCTGCACAGAGCCTGATGCAGGGCTCGAACCCACGAACCGTGAGATCATGACCTGAGCCGAAGTCGGACGCTTAACTGACTGAGTCACCCAGGTGCCCCAGTTTAACTTATTTTTTTAAAAACCTCAGCTCCTAGTTTTTAAAAAGCCTAGCTGGATATTGACCGGAACTGTATTGAATAGGTTCATGCATTTGAGAATAATTGACATCTTAGCAATATTGAGTTTCTAATCCACCACTGTGGCATATTTTTCTACTTTTCAGATCACCTTTAAATCCAGCAATACTTTATAGTTTTTAGTGTGGAGATTTTACACATACTTTTGTTAAATAATTTTTTAAAATATTTTATTTCTGAGAGAGAGACACCATGAGCAGGGGAGGGTCAGAGAGAGAAGGAGACACAGAATCTGAAACAGGCTCCAGACTCTGAGCTAGCTGTCAGCACAGAGCCTGACACGGGACTCGAACCCACAAATGTGAGGTCATGACCTGAGACAAAGTTGGACAGTCGACCGACTAAGCCACCCAGGCACCCCTACATATACTTTTTAAAGATTTGTTAAGTATCTGATATTTTGGATTCTATTATAAGTAGGATTTTATTTTTAACTTAAATTTTCAATTGTTAGATCATTTATGTACATTGACTTGTTTATCCTGTGACATTAAAATTCACTTAATCTAATTTTATAATTCTTTAATTTCTTTTTTTTTTTACAAATAGTTTATTGTCAAATTAGTTTCCACATAACACCCAGTGCTCATCCCCACAAGTGTCCTCCTCCATGCCCACCCCTCCTCCCCACCACATCCACCAGTCCTCAGTTTTTGTCAGCATTCAAGAGTCTCTCATGGTTTGCCTCTCTCCCTTTCCCCCACCATTTCCGCCCTTCTTCTCCCCTTGGTCCTCTGTTAAGTTCCTCCTAATCCTCCTATACGTGCACACATATGATATTTGTCCTTCTCTGCCTTATTTCGCTCAGCATAACACCCTCAAGGTCCATCCATGTTGCTACACATGGCCAGATTTCATTGTTTCTCATTGCCATGTAGTATTCCATGGTATAGATAAACCACATCTTCTTGATCCATTCATCTGTTGATGGACACTTAGGCTCTTTCCATGTTGTAGCTATTGTGGAGAGTGCTACTATGAACATTGGGGTACATGTGCTCCTATGCATCAGCATTTCTATATCCCTTGGGTAAATTCCTAGCAGTGCTATTGCTGGGTCATAGGGGAGTTCTATTGTTAGTTTCCTGAGGAACCTCCACACTGTTTTCCAGAGGGGCTGTACCAGTTTACATTCCCACCAACAGTGTAGGAGGGTGCCCGTTTCTCCACATCCTCGCCAGCATCTAGAGTTCTCTGATTGGCTCATTTTAGCCACTCTGACTGGCGTGAGGTGGTATCTCAGTGTGGTTTTGATTTGTATTTCCCTGATGAGGAGCGATGCTGAGCATCGTTTCATGTGTCTGTTGGCCATCTGGATGTCCTCTTTGGAGAAGTGTCTGTTCATATCTTCTGCCCATTTCTTCACTGGGTTGTTTGTTTTTCGGGTGTGTAGTTTGGTGAGTTCCTTGTAGATTCTGGATATCAACCCTTCATCTGATATGTCATTTGCAACTATCTTTTCCCATTCCGTTGGTTGCCTATTAATTTTCTGGGTTGTTTCCTTTGCTGTGCAGAAGCTTCTTTAATAATTTCTATATGAAAAAATCATGTTTCTTCTCACCGCCACTCTCCAGTTTTTACAACCCCTCTTGCCAATTATAATTGATGGGAACTTCAAAAATAATACTGAAAGAAAAAATGAAGAGTGGCCATCATTGCCTTTTTCACATTTCTAGGAGAAAGGATTCATTCTATCCTTGGATGCCCTTTATTAAATGATAAAGTTATCTTTTATTTTTAATTTGCTGGAATTTTTATTATGAGTGAGTTTTATTTTTTCTGCATTTCTAGGACAATTATATAATTGTTTCTCCTTTATTCTATTTATTAATGTAGTTCATTACCATGAATGGTTTACAAATGCTGAAATTTTTGTATTACTCAACGATCCTTCTTGATTCATCATGATACATCTGTTTATATATTGTTGGATTGATTTTTTAACTTTAAAAATCTTTTTAAAATATATTCTTAATAGTTATTTATTTATTTTGAAGAGGACAGAGAGAGAGAATCGCAAGCAGGCTCTGCGCTGACAGATGTAGAGCTCCAACTCACCAGCTGTGAGATCATAACCTGAGCTGAAATCAAGAGTCAGATACTCAACTAACTGAGTCATTTAGGAGCCCCCATTTTAAAAATTTTTAAATGTATTTTATTATATTTATGAGAAGTATTAAATCCTAATATTGTAATATTTTGTCAGTGTTTTTGTATAATAAAAAATATGGGCAAGTATTCTCCTTTTCCTTTATCTGAAAAAAGTTGTAAGATTTCTATGATTTCTTCTTTACAAAATTAATGATATTTACTAATGAAATCATGTGGTATAGGAATTTTTATTTATGGGAAAAAATTAACTTAATTTTTAATTTAGTTACTTTAGGGTTGAAGAACATATTTTACAAGATTTAAGTGTCTTCAATTATATTGAGACTGACTTTAAAATTTGTTTCAATAGTTGTTGGGGTTAGTATTTTATAAATATAAATTAGGCCTACTGGGTGGATTATGTTATTCAGATCCTTTATATCCTTGTGTATGTTTTTATCAATTCTGTCTAACAATGTCTGAGAATAAAATACTAAAATATCCAAGTTTGGTTATGGATTTCTTTCTTTCTTTGGTTCTGTCAATTTATGCTTTACAAGTTTTGAAGTTCTGTTTTTGGTTATATTTAAATAATCTCTGTGTTTAGTTATATTTATATTTAGTTATATTATTTAGTTAGTTAACAAGCTTAGAATTCTTTCCATTGATTAGATGGCTTCATCATTATGAAATGACCACCTTTATACGAGACACTCCTTCTGTCACTTATGCTTTTAACATGGCGTATCATTCCCCAAACTCTTTCTTCCAAGCCATGTGTGTCTTTGTATTTAAAGTGCTTCACTTTTATATGTTTGGGCCTTGCTCTTTTATCTCATCTGACAATATCTAACTTTAATTGGAGCATTTCGTTTATTACATTTATGTACCAATTTGCTGTTGTTTTTCCATTCATCCCATATGTTTTGTATTGTTGGTTTTCTTTTTTTACAGTTTCCCCCCTCTTTTCTTGCTATCTTTAGATTCACTAAACACATTTTTTTATTCCATTTTATTCCCTGTAGTGACTTTTTACCTATACTACTTTTATTATTTTTTAGTGATTGCATTTTCAACTTATCACAGTTTAGATAGACTCAATACCGAACCAGCTCATATTTCATTCTTTCAACTCATCTCCACATTCAACACATGTAAGTAACTCACAATACCATCATTCCATTTACACACACTCCTAGCCTTTTTGCTGTTGTCACATAGATTTTAATTTTACTTGAAGTACAAATCTCAACTGAGAAGGATGCTGCTACAGTTTTAAATAATTATTTCCCTTTTTAAGATACATTTTCATGCTTCTTCACATATCTGGAATTTTTTTAGTATATGCTGGATATTGTGCATAATACATTGTCAGGAGGCCGGATTATGTTGTCATCCTTTAAAGAGTATTGAGTTTGTTTGTTTTGGCAGGAAGTTCGTATTTTGACTACTCTCCATGAACCTGCTGAGATTTGATTTTAGTCTTCATTAGAGTTGCCCTTGTGGTAGGGTGTTCTTAATGCAAAGGGCTGGCCTTAGATAAAAGTCTGGGTGTTCACAGGATCTCTCCATTCTAGCAGGGCTGGAGACCCTGGTTCACACTATGGCTCCTAGCATCCTCCACGGCATCTGTTCTCCACTAGGACTCAAGGAGTCTCACCTTGTACAGCCCAGGCTGCAGTGAAGATCCTGGAAAATCCCACACTGACTGCTATACCTCCCCAGAAGCCATATGCAGAATTCCCTCCTTAACTGTAATCTGCCCTATATGTTCTTTATGCTTCAGAAGCCCCAAAACCCACTCTTTGCCTTCCGATCTCAGTAATGTCACCATGCCTTTGCTCAGGCTCCACCTCTGCCTCAGAATCAGGACACTGTTCTAGACCCACGACGAATGTGAAGCTCTCGCAGACCTGCCCACTGTGAATGCCCAAAAACCACTGGCTAACACATTTGGTTGGTCTGGTGGTAGAGTTCACAGCCACAGTGTCAACTCCAGAACTGCTTGTGTGATGGTCAGAATCTCCATACATTACTTTTTCTTTTTGATGACTATCACAAAATATGAATGTTTTTGAACTTTTGTATTTGTAGGATACAAACTTGTAGCAATGCTGGAAACAGCAAGTGTAACTGTGAACTCACACGTTTTACGTATCACAAATAACTAATGCTACTATTAGCAATATAAAAGAAGAAACTGAATTGTCTCTTTATTTTCCTAATACAAAATAATGTTATAAACTCATATTCCAATAAAGAGACAATCAAAAAGTATGCAGCCGAAATACGGAGGAAAAATATAAAGACTTCATAGAGGTATTTTACACAATTAGTAAAATATTTTTGTTATCTTTCTGAATTTGTGAGTTTTATGCTGTCAGTGTTTAAAAGTTGTATTCTTTTCCTTAATAAGGGTTCACAAAGTTGTACCGGTTTCATGCCCCATGATACATACATTTCAGAAATATGAAATATCCTATAATGATATTTAACTAAATCGATGGAAATTTAAAAAACAATAGAGTATCAAACCATTTAACTTGCTCAAGGCAGCATGCAATGATTTTTCTGCGGGAGGACAGAGGGGCATGGATAGGTGACAAGAAGAGAGCAAACCAATCTATTCTATCATTAGCATCTCCTCTCATTCGGAGAAAGTAAGCACTAGGAAAAAGATTTTCTTTGAAAGCTCAGCCCTAATTACTGGATATATCATGTGCTAACAATGTTGGGGATAAAATCTACCAAAAGAGACAAGAAAAAGCAAATATCTGAAGTTCAAATTCCAAGAGAAATAGGATACGCCCGTGTGGACAAAGATAGATATTTTCACTTTCCTTTTTAAATAGTATAAATAAGTACATTTGGAGCCATTACAGCAGACATACAGATTCCCGGTAGCAAAGATGATTCCTTCCCATCTTCCTCAAATCCCAGCTTGTTTGAAGAAGGGGGTGAGGGGGCAACAATGCTTCCATTATCTGTTAGGCTCAATTAAGAGAACAGCTGTGTTCCAAAATAAACAAGAGAAGAGGCTATTTTGCATTAGAATGCATTAGGGGAACAGCTCTAGGGAAGCACAGATGGCTTTAATTAGGGACATTGGAAAATTACCATTCTCTTTGCTTTTCCCACGTCCGTGTGACTTTCAGGTCTCAAGAACCATAGCCTTACTCCCTATCACAGCCAATTAGGAATAGGAATTTTTAACATTGGCTGTGGTGGCTGCATGTTTTTAGAGCTAATCTTATAAGGATGGGTGCCCATTTCTTTTCTGGCATTTTATAGCATGCGTGCTTGTTATGTATCGGAGAAAGGGAAAAAAAATTGGAGCCAGGTTCTAAAAAGATAGTTGGCAACATAGGTGTCTATGAATAAAGCTCTTTGGGCATTTAAAATGAAAATGACACTATATGGCACATTAAGGCCCAAAGAAAACTGGCAAATTGAGACTTCGAAATCTCTGGTTCCCTTCCTGGTTCAACTAGTAACTCATTTTATAAACTCTGTCCTCTTTCTTCTGTTGTTAAAATGCCCCTAACTAAAATTGTCCACTACTCACTATCTCTCATTTCTTTATCAACGTTCTGATGAGAAGAGAGATTCTCTAAGCTCCCCAAAATAGAGCTGAGCACATTCCAAGGAATAAAAATGAATACAGATACAGGAGTAACATAAAAAGTGTGCTTGTCTGGGTGCTAACACTTGACTTGAAATCCTCCTGCTTGGTTGAACTGGCAAAAGCTCTTGAAGTTCAGACTACTGTGTGTGGCTTTTGGAAACTGTTGCACACTTAATAAATTTTATCCTAGTAGAAGACTCACTGTGCTGAAGGTGAAGCAAAGCCTCACAAGTGGTACATTTTTGTAGCACTATCATGCACACTGTCATTGTGTGCACTAAAAATACCCATTCAAATAAAAGATTTTGATGAGGTGGCTCTTTGGTGAGGTCCCCGGCAGCACGATGGGATATTCAAGCACTGAGGGGAAATGTAATTGTGGTTATTTTTCTTAATGAAAATAGTGAAACCACTAATAGTCCAGACCGAAACTCCCTTCTTCCTAATTATAATCTAAAAGGAAACATGATTTATTAGTTTAAAATCCCAGTTTGAAAGGCGCCTGGGTGGCTCAATCTATTTATTATGTGTCTGGGCACCAGTCATGATCTCCTGGTTAGAGGGTTCGAGCCCCATGTCGGGCTCTCTCTGCCCCTCTCCCACTTGAAATGTGTTTCTCTCTCTCAAAAATAAATGAACATTTTTAAAAATATAAATAAATGAAATCCAACTTGAAAATATTAGAAGTAAATTTAGACAAGTTTTGAGATATTTTATTTTTAAAAATTCATTGTTTTGGTTTCAATATTTAAATTTTAACTACTTCATGAAGAAATTTTATAAGAAAATCAATTGTTATTTTTGGTAATGCTTAACCTACCACCATCTTCAGTGGGTCTGGATCACCACAAGCCCCAAGCTCACCCGAAGCACTCTCCAAAATGCCTGGTTTTAACTGAACACGCTCCACCCTTGCGGACCCTCCTTTGATTTTATTATTTTTTAATGTTTTCTTTAATTTTTTATTTTTGAGAGAGAGACAGAGTATGAGCAGGGGACAAGCAGAGAAAGGGAGACACAGAATCCAAAGCAGGCTCCAGGCTCTGAGCTGTCAGCTCAGAGCCCAACGCGGGGCTAGAACTTGTGAACCGCGAAGCAGAAGTGAAGCAGAAGTCAGACACTTAACTGACTGAGCCACCTAGGTGCTCAGAGGACCCTACTTTTAATTTATGAGAACTGCTCTCTCAAATTGTGACCTTAGGGAATCACAGATGGCGTTGATGCCCTCCTTACTCTTCAACACTACTTCTCACCTCCTCAAGCAAATGTCTGCTGCTTTCATTTCTAGGCTTTACTGCAATTACCACCTCCCTCCTTCCTCATTGCTTTTTTTTTTTAATTTTTTTTTAATGTTTTATTTATTTCTAGGAGAGAGAGAGAGAGACAGCGTGAGCAGGGGAGGGTCAGAGAGAGAGGGAGTCACAGACTGAAACAGGCTCCAGGCTCTGAGCTGGCAGTCAGCACAGAGCCCAACACGGGGCTCAAACCCACGAACGGCTAGATCATGACCTGAGCGAAAGTCGGACGCTTAACCGACTAAGCCACCTGGGCGCACATTGCTGTCATCAGTCACATTCTTGATTAGATCCTCTTAATAAAGCCTATAGACTTTGGCACTTGGCCTGTAACCCCTTTCTCCAGTCCACGTCCTGCTGTAAATCTGGGCACTTCATCATCCCCATGGATTCCTTATCCAATATCCTGACTATTATTCACTTTCTTGACCCCCTCCTTGTGTGGTGACCTACACTACCACTCCATCTTTTGTGCACACTCCCTGGTGTACCTTGCTATATCCTTTAACTATACCCCTTTCAAAATAATTTATCTCTCTCAGCACACTATTACCATCCTTACCATCCTATTTACTTTTAGACATGATCAAGTATCTCTCACATAAATAACCAATAAACAAAAAACTCTCCTGACCTGCTATTTCCCTCCTGGTTCACCTAATACTCTATATATCTCTCTCTAGTCCTCAAAGTCAAACTTTAAAAGGATTTGCATGTATTCAATATCCACAGTCCATTCTAATGTGGTTTCTTCTCTTCATTCCTTACCAGATGTCTCCATGTTGCTGAATTCAGTGGATATTTCTAAGTCCTCATTCTACTTGATGCTGCTTCTTACAACACTATGTTCATTTGCCTCTGAGACACCTCATTGTTCTGCTTCTCTACCTCCTCCAAACCCTCTGTTTTATCCTCTCTGACATCTCACCCTCCTTCCTCCAGGCATTAAATTACATACTGAGTGCTTTCAAAGACCCTCTACTTCACTCACTCAAGTATCCTCTCCCTACCAGAATTAAAGCCTTCAGCTTTAATTGCCACCAATGCAATTTATACACTCATCTTTATCTCCATGCAGACTTTACACTCTAGATCAATGTATCAACATGCTTACTTGCATCTCTACCTTGATGTCTCAATGACACTTCATTCTTAAAATGTCAAAAACCAAAGTGATTATTTTCCAGTACCAGCCCCCTTCACTGTGTGCCCCCAACTAACTAAATAGGATAAACTGGTTTTATTCCAGGATTTGGCCAACCCCGAAACCGAGTTGATTCCATCTTCCATCTTCGTCATTCTGTATTCATTTCCAAGTTCTGCCTAGGCTACCTTCTAATTATCTCTCAAATATATCTTCTCATGTTCATAGCCACCACCCTCACCCTAATTCTACCTACCAGTATCTCTTACCTGGACAACTCCATTGCAGTAGCCTCCTAACTGATCCACTATTACAACTTTTGCTTTCAATCAGTTATCCAAGTGATCTCTTCCCAAACTCAACTTACCACATTCCACTAATGCTTGATATATTTAATGGCTTCCCAACTGTACTCAATATAGAGACCTAATCCCTCCTTCTCTGGTGGCCATTAAATTAAACTCCTTCAGATCTCCTCCAGATGTGGCCCTTCTGGGAAACCTTCTCTGGCTTCCTTGATGTCCCTCACCTCCTGCATCACTTTGTGAGCTGGGATTCAGCAAGTTCTCAGTTGAGTTTGAGTAAGGTTGATCAGGAAGCGATGAGAGAATTCAGAAGCCTGACTGATTCTTCCCATAAAATGTGAAAATGCTGCTGGTAGGATTCTCCAACAGAAAAAGCCACCCCACCCCCCCAAATGTCATCACACTTCCTCACCAAGAACAATAATTTTTAATTTTCGGCTTCAACAGATTATTTTTTCCATGCCTGGTAAACATGGTCTTTTCACCCATTCACAGTTTTGCTGAGAGCAGTCAGCAAAAACAGAATGAAGAGGTCTTTTTTGCCTTCAGAAAAGTGACAGCAAATATTAAATAGCATTTAGTGTTCATTGTTTCAATAAGCTCATTAGAGGCCTCTAGTCTAACTTCTGTAGAATTATAAGGCTATAATAGAAACATTTACAAAAAGTGCTAAACCATTTTTCAGAATGATTTGGTGTTCCCAATATTGAAGAGAATCATTTTGGAACACATTTTCACAGATCACCTTAATTCAACTTGAACTAAATTCATTTATGAGAGCTGCTGGGCTGTACATCTCAACTTATCCTTGCCTTGAATTTGCCTATGATGGATATTGCTTGAGCTGCATGGATCATTGAGCAGAGAAGAGCACTTCTGCCCTTCCTTGCCCTTCTCCATAATCAGAGGGAACTTGTAACTAGTTATGTGTGTCCATAATGAAGAGTTCAGAAATGGCCATTGCATGTGGCCTGGGAAGGGGCAATATGAAATGGTTGTCTGAGTCCTCTGGGGTTATTGTAGTTTCTGTTGAGAGCTGTGGAAGATGTGGACAACAGAATGAAAGCAACCTGAGAGAATCTGTTATTTGGGGCTGCACTCTGGGACTCTGGGTGTGGGACACACTTGGTGAACCAGTCCCTAAACTATGGCTGGGCAATATGCTGCTCTCACCTACGACCTGCTGCCTTTAATCTGCTTATGAGGTCTAGCTTTTTTTTTTTTTAAAGGTTCTTCAATGTCTTTTATAAAATGAAATGTCTCTCAAGTCTCTGTCCTAGGATCTCATTCTGCACTCTTTCATGGCTTCCATCATTTGCTAGGTGAAAATGATTCCCAACTCATAGTTCTTGGTCAGTTCTCAGTCATGAGCATAGACATAATGCTCTCTCCATCTACTAGACCAAAGCTCTTGGATATTATATAGGTTCCTCAAACCTGACATAATTACTCAAACTAATATCTTGACCCCCCAAAATCTGCTCCTTTTTCTAGATTCTCCATGTTTATGAAAGGCACAACTGTCTTCCAAGTAGCCTAAGCCAGCCCATGTCAATCAACCATTGCCATAATACAGTATAGCAAATTACCTCAAAACTCAGTGGCTTGTAATTACAACTATTTATTCTCATGTGTGTAGTCTAAATGTTAACTATCATTGACTGATCTTGTATGAGCTTAGCTAGAAAGCTCTACTTCATGCTGCAAATCACCTAGCTTGGCTCAAGTTACAGGTTGGGTCCAGGTCTATTCCACATGTATAGATTTTGGTGCCTAGGCTGAAAAGGCAAATAGCTATCCTGAGCATTTCCTTCAGATACCACATTCTTAGAGTGCAAGAGCCAGCCCAAACTGTCCAAGGATGCATAAGGCTCTTATTCATGTTGCCTTGCTGATATTCTACAAAGTGAGTTACATGGCCAAATCCAATATCAGTGGGGATAGAAGTATTTTCTCTACAAATAACTCAATCTATCAAACCTAAGCAGCATTATTAACTATTCCTTCTCTTTGTCAATACCCTACCACCACTTCTACTGTCATCATTCCCAATAAATTACTAAACCCTATTTATTGTATTTTCTGAAAAGTTCTTTAACTGGTACAGATCGCCATCAGGCCCTTATCTGGATTTCTGTAACAGTTTCTTGCTGGCTTCCTGGTTCCAGCACTGACACCAATCCTGTCTTAACAATGTATAACACAGAGTGGGTGCTCAGTATATAAAGCATAAATAAATGAACAGAAATAGGATTCTAATAAGGAGAGTATCATGCTCAAATTTGCTGTGATTGTAAAAATTATCATATTTGGTAACATCATCATTAATAAAAGAGCACAGAGACCTGACTTTCAAAGAGTTGAAGGCTAGGATTTGGCAACAATATACTATCTGCAAAGTGTTTACGCCCTATCACCATTTTCCTGGTTTGGCGCCTGTCTGTCTCATCCCCGCAGGGGCATGACAGACAAATATATGTTAGGTAATCCCAAGTGAATTAGCAGAAGAAGTTTAATAAAAGTTATGCCTCCTACTGGTTTAAACTTAAACATCTAAACAATTAGTTTTTCTGACAAAAATTTTCAAAATTTAAAGAATTCACTCATTAATGGTGGGATTTCAAGCACTTCTAAAAAACAGGATGAGAGCTATTTAGAGAAAGCAAGACATTGGAAGATTTCAAAGTACCTTAAATGAATGTTAGCCTACTTAACATTATAGGTAATAAAAATCAATCCCTGAAATTCTCTCTTCTTTATATTTTACATAGTGTTTATATACTCTAGTTTCTTTGAACTTGCAATAATGGACCGATTCTATAGATGAGGAAAGCAAAAGGCTTAGGGACTACTACAAAAGAAGAAAATAATAGGTACAATGAAGCCAATATTCAAACTGGAATTCAAAGCCTTTGTCTTTCAAACATGCCTCTATGTGCACACACACACACATACACAGAGAAATTTAATAATGCTGACACTAAATTAAGCGACTTGGAAGTGTGAATCTGTAGCCTGCAATTTTATAATTTTGTCTCAGTTCCTGTATACACCTTTTAAGTGTAAGCATTTTGTTGTGCTAAGTGTAATTCCAGTTTTAAAAATGGCAATATTTCCTATACTGTGACTCCTAAGCACAAGCTGACCACTTTGGGAAGGGCTGTAAGAGTGATTAAAAGCATAGCCTCTGGATTCTCACTGCCTGAGTTTAAACCCTGACTCTGAATCTTACTATTTATGACCTTGGACAAATTATTTAACCTCTCTGGGCCTCAATTTCCTTGTCTATAAAATAAAGACACTCACACATTTGGCTCAGAGGGCTGTTGTGAAGATTAAATGAGTTAATATCTTCAAACTGCCAAAAATAAATAAATAAATAAGTGCCTAAACATTAAGTACCTATGTAAGGATCAACTGTTAATGTCTCCTGCTCCACTGAAGAAATAGCTGTTCCAACACTAAAAAAGAAAAGAAAAGAAAAGAAAAAAAACCCTCTTTATGTTAGAAATACTGAAAGAAGCTACTTTGATTCCCAATGCAGTACATAATATATTGTATGCTATATTTACAGCTGTGAGGCTTCCACTGCTAAAACTGAGGAAATGCACATGATTTTTTTCACATTGTACCTAGGTAAAGAAGCATGCATTTAAAAAATCACATCCTATGAGTTTTTATTTTTCTGTAGAAGGTCTTAGAATTGGAGGCCAAATCAGACTTTGAGCATTGAACCTGGGGTTAAAACTCATTCTAGAAATATACTGATTGGCATCTGAATGGTGAGATCATTTGTTTGGATTTGTAGTGTAAAAATAAAGACTGTTACAGCCAGTGCCATTTAATGAATATTGTAGGGCCTCAAACAAGGTGAAAATGACTCAGTTGAAGAGACTAGGAATTTTCCAAATACCAAAGACCAGTTCATAAATGAAAAGCCTTACTTCTAAGAACTGAAGAGTTAATTTAGGCTTCATTTTCTGAGGAACAGAAGGTTCTTAATAAAGTTGCCTAGACAACAGCAGCTCAGTCCCAGGGCAACCACCCCTTTGATTTCTCATCATCCTGCACCAGCTCACACCAACCCCATAAACAACTTCAAGGCCACTCAGGGCCCCTCGAAATGGCTGTAGGTTGCTGTTAATAGACCCATGTGGCTGCAAACAGAAGGATCAACATATCTAATTCATCTGATGTGAGGTGTGAGCAGGATATAAGTTACAATGAAGCAGCTGGTGCTTATGAGGACTCTCATATGCAGGGTCAGCTACAGATCCTGTTCCTCCCACTAAAGAAGAGAGAGGGATTGCCTCCATGGACAAAGGAGATTCAAAAAGGCACAAGGTCATCTCATTTAATTTTTACTTTTTTCTCCAAACCTTTTTGAGTTTTTCATTTGTTTTCAGTAATGAGCACTTTGTTCTTTAAATATCTACGATTATAAATGTAAATATATTTTATAGTCAGGAACCAATTAAAATTTTCCTGTATACAGGGGCGCCTGGGTGGCTTAGTCGGTTGAGCGTCCGACTTTCTCTTAGGTCATGATCTCGCGGTTCGTGGGTTCGAGGCCTGCGTCGGGCTCTGTGCTGACTGCCAGCTCAGAGCCTGGAGCCTATTTCAGAGTCTGTGACTCCTCTCTCTCTGACCCTCCCCTGCTCATGCTGTCTCTCTCTCTCTCTCTCTCCTAGAAATAAATAAAAAAACATTTAAAAAGTTTTTTTTTTAATTTTCCTATATACAGAGATGCCAGTGGAGACTGTAAGATATTTTGAAACTGAAAATTTCTAATTTTATATGTCTCCTTATAGTGTTTTATCACAATTCAATTACTGGATTATTCATTTAATATCTCTTTTCCCTTCTGGTCTACAAGCAAATCCATGAAGGTGAAGACTACATTTATCTCCTGCAGCAATGTAACCTCTGTCGCTGGCTTCATGTCTTGCACAGAAGTGGTGCTCAAAAAGTGGTTACTGAATGAATGCACTGCCATTTTTTTAAGTTTATATATTTATTTTGAAAGAGAGTAAGGGAGAAAGAGCGCACAAGTGGGTGAGGGGCAGAGAGAAGGAGAGAGAGAATTCCAAGTAGGCTCCACACTGTCAATGCAGAGGCAGAGCCCAATGCAGGGTTCAAACTAAGGAATGGTGAGATCATGACCTGAGCCAAGATCAAGGGTCAGATGCTTAAATGACTGTGTCATCCAGGTGCCCCATGCACTGACAGTTTAAAAATTATAAGCAGCTTTAAACTAAAGGCTTTTATGATAAATATTATAATTTATATTGAAGAAAATTATTAGTTATAGAGGGAATCATTTTCACAGGACATTTAAGAGAGGCAGATAAAAGACAATCATAATAAAAGGCAAAGAATAATATTTCAAATTTAGATTGTAAGTATTCTGTTTAATAAAGATGGTGGGTATATATTTCAGTGGATCTAAAGTCATGCAGGTTGTATTCTAATAAAGACAGATGATAGAACAATAGATCATATTTACATTTGTATTTATATTTATGTTATCTTTAGTTGCACAACAAATTACTCAAACTTAGCAGCTTGAAACAACAATCGATTATAATCATATAGTGTCTGTTGGTCAAAAACCTGGGGGGGGCGGGTAGCTTAGCCAGGTGGTTCTAAGCTCAAAGTCTCTGATGAACTTGTAGTCAAGCGGTGATGGGGCTACGATCATCATCCAGCTGCTTGACTGGAGCAGAAATATCCACTTTCAGATTTATTTAACCATGTAGCCACCATGACAATCAAAACAGTATATTTCCATCACCCCTCCAAATTCCTCTATGTCCTTTTGAAATCAGTACTTTCCCCCATTCCCAGCCATTGACAACCACTGACACATTCACTGCCCTGTCTCTATAGTTTTGCCTTTTTTAGAAGGTCATATAAATGAAATCCTATAGTATCTTACAGTCTTTGTCTCTGACTTCTTTCACTTTTCTTTTCTTTCCTTCATTTCTTCTCTTTCACTTTTCTTTCTTTCTTTCATTTTATTTTATTTATTTTATTTTAAATTTATTATTTATTCCACTGCAGGGATATGCCACCACCATTAATAAGTTAATAAATTTATTCCACTGCAGGGATCTACCACCAGTTTTTTTATTCACTCACAAGTTGATGGGCACTTGGGTTGGTTTCAGTTTGGGGTGATTATGACTAAAGCTACTACAGACATTCATGTTGGGATTTTTGTTTAGAATGTCAATCTTCTCAGGAAAATACCTAGGAAAGGACTGCTGCTGTGTCATATGGTAAGTGTAGATTTAACTTTACAAGAAACTGCCAAGCCATTTTCCAAAGGGTACCATTTTGTATTCCTACTAGGCATATGAGAGATCTAGTGTTCACCCACCTGGGCAGCACTCAATACCGTCAGCTGATTCCACTCTGGGTTTTTGCATCATATTCATTCTAGCAGGTATGCATAACACTCGCTGTGGTTTTTATTTTCACTTTTTAATGACAAAGGTTTTGTACTCACTTGTCAGCCTTATCTTTGATAAAGTTGTGCTTTTGCTGATTTTTTATTTGGTTATTTATCTTGAAGATACTAGAGCAAGAAGAAAGTAAAAGGTTGATCTTCTCCTTGACTCTCCAGGATAAAGATTCAGAAAGGACTCAATGCACCAGGCCAGTCACAATGCTAACCACATATCAGGTTCTACACAGATTATTAGGTGCATCTGATAGCTTAACAAATTCCCTAAGTCACCTGAGTCTCAAAGAGGTATCTGCACTCCCATGCTCACTGCAGCACTAGTCACATTGACCAAGATAGGAAACAAGTGTCCACTGACAGATGAACGGATAAAGAAAATGTGGTATATACATACAATGGACTATTATTCAGCCATTTAAGAACAAGAAAATCCTGGGGCACATGGGTGACTGAGTCAGTTGAGCATCTGACTTTAGCTCAGCTCAGGCTGTGATCTCACAGTTTTTGAGTTCAAGACCAACATCAGGCTTACTGCTATCAGTGCAGAGCCCACCTCAGATCCTCTGTTTTCCCTATCTTTCTGCCCTTCCCCCACTCATTCTCTCTCTCTCTCTCTCTCTCTTTCTCTCTCTTTCTCTCAAAAATAAACACTTAAAGAATAAAATAGTATAAAGAATATCTTGCTATTTGTGACAATATGGATGAATCTGGAAGACATTATGCTAAGGGAAATAAGCCAGTAACAGAAGGACAAATACTGCATGATCCCACTTACATGTAAAATCTATAGTAGTCAAACTAATTAGAAGCTAAGAGAATGGTGCTTGCTATGGGCTAGGAGGAGGGGGGAAGATAATATAATCAAATAATGTAAGATTTCAGTTATTCAAAATAAGTAAGTTCTGGAGATCTACTCTACAACACAGAGCTTATGATTCATAATACTGGATTGTATATTTAAAATTTCGCTAGAAGGGTAGATCTTATGTTAAGTGGTCTTACTACAAAAGGAAAACAAAAATAAAAGCAATGTGATGGGAGGAAACTTTTGGAGGTAACAGTTAAGTTTATAGCACTGACTGCGGTGATGGTTTCACAATGTGTACTTATCTCCAAGCACATGAACTTGTATACATTAAATATCTACAGGTTTTGTTTATCAATTATACTTCAATAAAATAGTTTTTTTACATAGAAGAAAAAATGATGAGATAGATTAGGTGTTCCAGAAGGACAGTATAGAGAAAATGGAGAAGAGGAAATTAGCAAATGAATAAAGATAGCAGAATCAAAGATCCTAAGTCCCGAGATTAAAAAGGCCACTGTCCACCATTAGTCCATTTTTTGGCTCAGCAGTTGAAAACCGCCTACTTAGTGACAATAAGGTAAGCAGTGAATGTTAACATAAAGAAGATTAACTATTGGGAAAACAGAGAGGGAGAAAGAATGGATCTCGGTAGGTGTGCCAAGTTCTGATCTTTACAACTTTCCTCTTGGGGAAGATGGCTCTGTACTACCATGTCCTTGGGTTAACCTAAATCAACTAGTAAACACAGGAAGGATTTATAAAGATGTGCAATTCGCCAGCGATTTATACCTCATTGTTTCTGAAGGACTAGTACTTCCCCCTAAACCGTTGTGGATTAACATATAGTCCTACTGTACATGACTGGTATGCAGATCACATCATCCACTGCTGTGCTGGAGCCTGCTTGTACAGCTCAGGAGGGCTGACTGTGAATTTTTCTATCTCTGACATTATTATGCTGGTAGCTTAAAATCAACCATGATGGGAGTTTTTACACCAGAAATCATCCAACACTGCAAATAAAATAAAGGTTTTTATTATTGTTGTTAGCTTTATTTTTTCTTGAGAGCCAGTTTACATGTGCACCACTACAAACAATTCACCAGGCAAGTCTAAAACCAAAATAATCTATATCCTGTTTGATGAGATGAGGCCATCAACCAATCATTAAATGTTGCTGAAATATCAAGTATCTATAAAAGTTCCTAAACTCTTTCTCTCAGTTTTTTTTTTTTACCTACCTTGTCTCAGACAGGTAACAGCTTGCAGACTGACATTTATCTTTAGACTGTACATTGAGCAGCATTGGTGTAGAGTACAGAAATTCTCTCCTCCACCCTTAACACTATGTCAGTTATCTTAAAATATATCCTTATTAGTTCTCATGTTACCAAATTTAACGAAACTTTAACATGTGCCCCAGGTCAATTTGCCTAACAAGTTTCACTTCAAAAATATTTCATAAAATTAAAGAAAATTAAATAAAATAAAAAGCTGAAATGCTTAGGGAAGTACTTACCACACACAGTAAGTGTTCAATAAATATCAGAGATAACATTACTAGATTATGAGCTTTTTTGATGCAGGGACAATGGTTTTGGTTTCGTTTTCATGTTTTTTTAATTGATAGTCTCCTTAAAACCATGATGCTTGGCCTTTCATATGTGTCCAACATGTATTTATTGAATAAATGAATGATAATTAAATAAATTATTGTAATGCATTTCCTCCTAAACTTAATGTAGACAGTGTTTCTACACTGAAAGCAAGGCATAAGGGATTTCAGAGCACAGGGATTTTGCAGACCTCAACCTGCACAAATCCATTCTGAGCATTTCCTCTGATTCAAGCAAATTCCCCCTTTCCTGAATTTAGCCTCATGATTTGACCAAAGTGAGAAATGTGAGGATTTGTATTAAACTCAAATCTGAGCTGATAAGTAATCTCATTTGGTCCTTTGGCTATTCCCAAAGCAGGATGAGGTACTCAGTGAAAAGTGACTTGGCCTCAGCCATTTCATCTGACAAATCAAAGAACTGGACATTTTCCCTGCATCTCTTAGCTCTTCTATTTTGCATGGTTAATTAATTGTGCAGAGGACTATCTAGCCTAAGAATAAAAATTAACTATGCTCTGTGCAATGAAGAAGTAGAAGACATCAGAGTTTCTAAAATTTGAGGAAACAAATTATATTTGCTATTTTCTAAGTGTTGTCAGGAAAGACTTCATGGAGATAGGGCTTATTTGACAAGTCTGATTCAAAGTTGGTGGATACCCAAGCATCTGGTGTTGTTGACTTTTGTGCGTCCTCTGCCTGCCATGTATCATCATCAGGAAACAAGGTGCCAACTACCATGAAAAACACGAAGTAGGACATAGTTGTAAGAAATGTTCAGGGCCAGATATTTCAATAACAACTTATGAGCCACATAATAATATCTGTATTTCCCTGTGAAGGTTTTATCATATCTAACTGATTCACAGCATCCTAATGGAATGTCGTAGGAAGAATGTCATTCATCATATTCAGGAGAGCCAAGAGTCTGGCTTGAGATTCATATCATAAAGCCATGTTTCTTAATCTATTTGATGAAAGTTGTGTACCTCTTACACAGAAGGCACTTAGGCACAAACTTCTACAAAAAATTTGAGAAGGTTTATAACCCCTGAAACTAAATAAGTAATACAGGTAATAAGAGCCTCCTGTTTGATCGAGAAAGGAGAGTCTGGGATGACAGCTCTCTAAGTGTCCCCTGCTTGGATAAGAAGTTTGACTAAGCTAAGGTAGGAGGGTCTTCTGGCATGTGTAAAATGAGGGGTGGGATGGAGTGGAAGCAGTCTTCTGTAGAACTCAAAGAGCCTCAGAGACGACATGGTTTGTGAAAAAACAACCCATCTGAGTGAGAATTAAGAACCCTCAAAAGTAGTTCTGCTTATACCTCCAAAGGCCTGTGTGATATCATATTATCTTCTTTGTGCCTTAGTTGTCCCATCAGAGCAAGGATAGACATGAATTAGATGATTCTTTTAAACTTAAAATTGTATCACTTGGAGATACAAGATATGCAGAGAGTACAGGAAAGACTTGTATAATGGAGAGAAATTTTATGCCAAGGAGATGAACCTTTGCAAAAGTTTGCCTGGGGGCTAAAATTCATATTCAACACCACTGTGCTATGGGGTTATAATGAGTCCTCATGACTCCTTTTCTTCCTAGAAGAACATCACTTCTATCTCTCCCAGCAATCATTATAATCTCAATTTGAGGAGGGAAGCAGTAGTAACTTAAACAGGTACATCTAGAATTCAAACTGCATTGGAAGAGAGTGAGAAGAAAAAAGCAATATAAACTTCTCAGTTTAAGAAACCTGCATTAAGTCCACCACCAACGCAGTCACCAGTCTAGATGGAGCCAAAGTGACTTGTTTCAAATGCAGCATGCATAAGGATGACCACTTATTTGCACTTTTCTAACTTGGCTCTTTGATTCCAGATTTAGAACTAGGTCTGCATTTCTGCCTTCTGGCTTTTAGCTCCAGCTTCAACCTCCAAATCAAAAGTTCCACATCGATTTTCCAGAGGTATAATGTGAAGGAAAACTGTTAGGTAAGTTTCAACCAATCAGAAAGAAAACTTTATACTAGTCCCTCTCATAGAATTTAAAAAAAAATGGTTTTGAACCTTTCCACAGGTGTGTATGGAATCAGACAAACAACAACTCAGATTGCACAAAAGATGCTACCAGAATTAAAAACAAGAATGTACTCAGGTAATCAACTTAAGATTCTCTCCAGCTTTGGATTTGTATAGACCTTACTGGCATCAGCAATAATTCAGGCTTGGATTGACATTGGATTGATTACTGAGAAACTCAGACCCCTCTTCCCTCATATATTATAGCCTTGGGAATATGGTGAACTTGGTGGTTCAGAAAAGTTTAAATAAACATGCCTCAAGTCCATGGAAAATAAGCATGTCAGGTAAATTTGTCTTTCGGGCACCCAGTCTCATGATCCATCCTGAGTTTTAACCTTCCCCTAAGCCCCTCTGGGACGTGGCTACTGGGATTGGCCTCTTCCTCATTCATTACCAAACACTCAGTGTTACTTCTTCCCAAGGGTATTTTCTTTTGCAAAACTCCATCTTTGAATACCAGAATATGGAGGGGAGAAAAGGAATTTACCATTCATCTACTGCTTACCAAGTGCTGCCACACACACATTACATTTTATCTTCACAGCATCTGTAAGAAGTTAATATTATGTAGAAAACTAAGTCCCAGGGAGACTAAGTTATTTGTCCAAATTCCCTTATTTATTAAATAAGAATGAACCAGGATCCAAATCCACATATTCTAACTCCAAATATACACTTCTTCTTCCTTCTGGATTCAAATGCTTCCCTGAATTATTGGGCCTTTCGTTTGCAAAGAGCGGAGACTTAAGGCATCTTTGAAATATGAGACTTTAATTAAGGAATTAGATTTTTGGATCTAAAACAGCTTTGGATACTTGTGGATCTCTCTCAGAAAACATGATTTCCCTCATTTCATGTCTTCTTCTCCATGTAGGCTTCCTTTTATCTAATAATCCTCTAAAATTTTCCCATCGAAGTTCTATAGACTTGACATAATTAGCTAGCTGCTAACCTGAACTATCATTCTTAAAATTATATTAATGACTTTTGTATCAAGACACCTATTGACTTAATAACTAGCCTATGAGTGGTCCATTGGGTAAAGTATCCACTTTTGGTCCAATCAGTGCCAGCCTCTGAGCCAAGTTTCCTTTCTTGAACAAGGGCTGTGGGTGAAACTGGTATTTAGCTTAAAACACCTACTGGACACAGAGAGCGATGAATGTCAGGCCTGTATACCCTTAAGCTCAATCAGAGACACAATATATCAGCTAGAGGAAAACAGGGCATCTAATACCCCTGTGTCCCCTGACATCACATACGTATACAGCTAACCATCTCTGCAAATGCTTCCGAGCAGTCTGTTTATGTAAGTAGGTTAATGGATGACCTCACACCCTTTGCCTTAGCTACCTTATGCATTTCCCTCACCCTGGAGCCCTTTAAATCTTCTATGCACTTAAAACACATTAACTGAATCCATAACATAAAGATATTTTTCATATATGAGCTAATTAAGCATAACTGTAAGTATTAATCCTAAAAACTACTTTTATTGATTTCTCTGTTACCATAGGGTGTCAATGTTTTCAACTAATACATTTGCATAGTCTTTGCCTGAATACAATCTCGGATTCATTCTGCTTTAAAAAGTAAATCTTCTCTTATAATCTAAAGAATATCACAAACCTAAAATACTAATCATTAGATCTTTATCTTGATAAACTATAATATTTTGAGAGATTAGATCAAAACATATGATCCTGCTAGATAAATGGACAGTTTATCTTTCCAATGTTTACAAGTGACTCATTTCTCTCTGAAATGATATTATTCTGACTTTTAAAAAAGGTTCCCTCTTTAAGTGTGACATTCCAGCATATCATGTGTATATGGTATTCTAACATATCTAATGCTGTGTGAGCAAGTAGGTATGCTTATGTAAGTGCCACATGGCCACCATAAACCCCCACATCTTTCTCCCTACCATATACTAGAGGTAGCTGGAGTCACATTTGCTTCTATACAGTCTCCCAAGGTTCTCCTTTCTCTTCTTTTCTGCCTCTGTTGACCTCTGAATTTGGTATATGCAATGATTACCTACATATTCTAGCCACCCTATATAAACACAAACATATATTCTGTATCATACTTCCCTCATACACACACCTCTGCCATAAAGAAAGAGCACTGAGTACTATGGCTGTCCTTACTAATGAGTCCTCATGAGGTCTTGGTGGCCTCCTGGAGAAGGAGCTTGTTGTAGTGTAGTAGTTCACAAATTGTGATATTGGACTTTTAGTTCTATAGCACTGTCCCAGAGGCTTAAATGGGGAGACTACCCAGCAGAAAGGATTCCATTTCTCCCCTACACCTGTTTCAAGTTTTTATTCTTTTTAATGTATACTTATTTATTGAGAGAGAGAAAGAGAGAGAGAGAGAGAGAGATGCAGAGAAAGAATCCCAGGCAAATTCCATGCTGTCAGCACAGAGCTGACTCCAGACTTGATTCTTATGAATGATGAGATCATGACCAGCCAAAATCAAGAGTCCCACACTTAACTGACTGAGCCACTCAGGTGCCCCAAGAAAAGATCTTCTAATTGCAGTATTTGATGAAGATTTTTTCATTCAGTGTCCTATCAGATGTTGTGGCTGCATTATACTATACTGGTTCACACCTAGAAACCAGATATCCCAATTCCAGTGGTTCCTCCTCATCTTGCACCCCCTCCCCTCCATTCTTCCCCTCCTCTGCCTCCTTATTCTTCTTGTTTTTCTTTTTACAGGGAATTATGAACCACTTTGGAAATCTGATGAAAGCTATCTATATACATACAAATCTTGCCTAAAATTTCAGAGTTAACTAATCCTTTCAAGCCCATTAATAGGCCCCAGAGGAGTCCATGGTTCCCAGATTCAGAACTCTAATTCTTTTCTTTTTCAAAATTTATTTATTTTGAGAAGGGGAGTAGAGATTGTGTGAGTAGGGGAAGGGCAGAGAGAAAGGGAAAGAGAGAGAATCCCAAGCATACTCTGCACTTTCAGCACAGAGCCCAACTCAGCACTGAATGTCACAAACCTGAGATCTTGGCCTGAGCCAAAATTATGAGTCAGGTGGTTGACTGACTGAGCCACCCAAATGTCCCATCATCTACCTCCACTTCAAATGAGGGCTATTCTTTAATAGGGAATTATCTTGGAATGCTTTCCCAGAGATTCATGTAAAGAAAGAAAGTGGCTACAGGTGCAGGCAAAGTGGTTCCAGATTGATACAAGGCCTTCAAAGAGAGCACAGGTGAGAGTTAGAAAATGAGCCCTCTGAAATGGAAGGGTGTATAAATCATAAAAGGGACCCAAGAAGTCCAGGGAGATCAGTAATAATGTCCACTATTGGCTTCCATCCTGCTAAATCCCCAGATACATCTAGTTCTCATATCACTTTATTTCTCAAAGATATTCCCACTGGCTACTTCCTCCTTGAAACAGTCTTTTACTTTGGCTTCTGTGACATTATTGTTTCTTGATCTTTTTAAGTGATCTTGCCTGACCATTTGCAAGCTCACCTAACTCTACTCTGACAATGCATTTTAGAGTTTGTTCTAGGCTCTCTTTCTTATTATACTTGTTCTCTATTTGATTTCATCCCATGAATGTAGTTATCACTCATAAGCAGAGATTTTATATGTTGATATCTCCAAACCAGACCTTCACCCTGATTTCCAGGTATGCGGTAAATATAATTGTCTTCTTATATTCTGACACCATGAACCAGATATGCCCCCAAACCTGGTCATCACCCGAGAATACTTCCTTCCTATCTTTGCAGTACCACCACCACTTATTAGCCTGTGCAAGTCCAAACCAATGCTATTTCCAATCATTCAACAATTCTGCTCACTCACCTCCCAAATAAATCTAAAACTGACCTCTTCAAACTCTGTAACGCTACCACTCTCATCCAAATATCTGTAATCTCTTTAGATATTATTTAACAGCCTAACTGCTCTAAACATTTCTACTTACCCCTCACTAATTTAGTGTCTATTTCCCACTAGCCTGTAATCTCTCGAAGACCAGTCACCCAGCTTAAATTGTTTTCTTAGAAACACTTTATATTTTATAACAGTTTTAGATTTACAGAACATTCCAAATATAGGACAAAGAGCTCCCATAAGCTAACCCAGTTTCTACTATTATGAACATGCTACGTTAAAATGGCACATTTGTTACAATCAATGAACCAACATTATCATTAACCAAAGTTTATTCTTCTTGCCTTTCTTTTTACTAACATTGGGCTTTTTTCCATTCCAGTATATTTTCCAAGACATCGTATTACATTTACTCATAATGTCACCTTGGACTTTTTGGCTATGACAATTTCTCAGACTTTTCTTATTTTTAATGACCTTAACAGTTGTGAGTAGAGGTCAGGTATTTTGTAAAATATCCTTTTATTGAGATTTGTTTAATGTTTCTAACATGATTTCACTTGGGTTATGGGTTATTGATGGGGAAGAAAATCTCAAAGGTGGAGCCACTTTATTTATTTTATTTTATTTTTTATTTATTTCTGAGAGAAGGAGAGAGACAGCATGAGCAGGGGAGGGTCAGAGAGAGAGGGAGACACAGAATCCAAAACAGGCTCCAGAATCCAGGCTCCAAGCTAGCTGTCAGCACAGAGCCTGATGCGGGGCTGGAACCCATGAACAGTGAGATCATGA
This sequence comes from Proteles cristata cristata, assembly GCA_017311185.1. NCBI lineage: Eukaryota > Metazoa > Chordata > Mammalia > Carnivora > Hyaenidae > Proteles > Proteles cristata. The sequence continues at coordinate 805,775 of JAESUZ010003155.1, read as the reverse complement.
CCTGAGCTGAAGTTGGATGCTTAACTGAAGGTGGAGCCATTTTAATTCCATCCAATCAAGGGTATACATTATCAACATGATTTTTTATAATTGATGTTGACCTCAATCATATTGACTGAGAAGTGTCTGTCAAATTTCTGAACTGCAAAGCTGTTCTTTTTTTCTTGTTTTTATGTTGTACTCTGGAAAGCAGTCACAGTATATAGCCCACTTAAGCAGTAAAGAGTTATCCTCCATCCCTTTGAGGGTAGAGTAGCTACATAAATGATTTAGAATCCTTCTGCTCAGGAGATTTATCTCTTTTCTCTTCTTTATTTACTTATTACTTATTTAATAACTTATTTATATAAGTATGCATTCACAGATATTTATTTTATGCTTTTGGGTTACAATCTGATAGTATTTTACTGTCGTTCAAATGTTTCTATCTTTGGCCTTTGGGAGCTCTTTCAAGTTGATGCCTGTGTCCATTTGACATGTCTATCCCACCATTGTAGGGTTTTTTCCCCCTTGAGCATTTCTGTATTTCTTGGTGCTATAAAACATAGGATTACTTTGTATATTTTATGCCCCACCCTAGAAACAGCCATTTCTCTAAGGAACCCTGGTTTCTTTTATTGGAAAATTGTATTAGAAACAAAGATCCGGGAGCTCTATGTGCTCATTGTGAGTGGTATGTCCCTATCTCTCAGGTTTCCCCACTGGCAGAGCAAGAAATACTTGTGTGTATACTAGTCTGTATATTTATAAATATTTCTATATATAACCATCTCTATCTATAGTAAGTTACACATGAATTTGTGTTGATGTCTCCAACTCTACTGTATGATCATACAGATCATTACAGTGTCCCCTTCTTAATTATCTGTAAACTCCCACTGCAAAAGTGAGAAACCTGGTTCCCACTATCATCCATTTACTTAATTGTTCAATTCCAGTACACTTGCATAGAACTATGAGAATTGTTAACCCACAGCCCCATGGCATACAATTTTATAAACTACAGTATGGTGCTATGTTGTTTATTTGGCCTTTAGTTTTATAGGCTCCACTCATTCCCAAAGTTACTTAGGTCAGCACTTTCCCTTCTACCCTTCATGATGAAGTTTTTTATCATTATTCTCTCTATAGACTAAGACCATCCCTGATGGAGCAAGTGACCAATGAACAATTGTTGCTTTGTTACAATAATTCAGGTATTTAATTTAAAAACTTTTAACTACTTAAGGGAGAAGAAGATGAAAGAAAAGGAAAAGTAGAAGAAGGATAAAGACAAATAAGACAGAATTTGAATTCATTCTCTACCACTAATTATGATTTGGCCAAGTTATTTAATTTCTCTGCAACTTAGTTTCTTCATCTGTAACATAGAAATATTGATAATCAAAAAGGACTATTGTTAGAGAAATATAAGAAAATGTTCATAAGTTGCTTGGGAAAGCATCAAGAACATAGTAAGTATATTCTAAACATTATTTCCTTTCCATTCTTGGATATTTCTAAGACTTATCAAAGTTCTTTCAAGGATTCCCGGAATTATCTGATCACCTAAATTATTTCTCCCTCCAGGTGATGAACCCTGAAATTCCTTCTAGAAGGTCTTAATTTTGTGTAAATTCTGACAATTTAGGCCTAAATGCACACATTTGGGGAGGATGACACTGATACATTTCTTAAGGAAGCAATTAACAGCAGTAATACAACAGCTAACAAATTTTAGCAATTGCTATACCTGAGGCCCTGTAGTGAGCCCTTTGAAGGCAAGCCTCATAATGATCTTCCTTGGAAGATACCATTTTTTACTCTAATTCACAAATGAACAAACTTACCAATATTTCAATTACTGTCATATAATAAACCAAACAAAGAATTTGGCCTGAAACATGGTGGCAGGTCAGCAAGCTTTAAAATTGGGAATGTGAAACATAAATGTGGGTATTTTCAGTAACTACTTTTGCTATAATTATTTTTCACTCATTTGGATTATGTTTAACATCTGAACAACATACTAGAATTCAGCTCATCTTAAGCATGCCACTCTGTGACATCAGGCAAGTTATTTAACCATGCTTGAACTTGGTTTTTGGGCTCCTTTAAGGTTTAAAATTCCAATGTTTTGAGCAGATTTTGAAGATATCTTCCAGACATAGATTTGACTGTATGCTACTTATTTTCTAATGCATAGTCAAGCTCTCTCTCCTGTCCCGTACCCCCAAATTCACAGAAACTTTGCTTTCCCTACCCTTAACATGGTCTCAACTCATATCTTCCCTACTGATTGCTCTTGTTACACGTTCCTTTTCATATTAAAATGGAATCTTGTTTCACACACTCAACTCTGGTTTTGAATGCCAATGCAACAAATCCGAACGCCAAGTGTCAGTTCTCATTCTGTGCCAGGCACTATGCTGAGTGTTTTAAAAGGATCATACTATCTGATTCCTTCTAATAACTCCATGATAGAGTTATGGATATTACTCTCCTTTTTTAGACAAAAACAAACAAAAAACAAAAACTCTACAAACACACATATACAAACTAGCTTCAGAGATCTTGAACAAATTGCCCAGCAAGTAAGTGACAGTGCAGAATTCTGAATTCCAAAGCCCATGCTTTTGACCACTAAGTCTTGTCCCTTGAGATAAGTGGTGATTTACATTAAAAGTGTGGATAACCAAGAGGAACATGGAACCAAGTTTATAGACCTGGTGTGTGATGAGGCAAAAATGTATAGTATAATGTGGACACTATGGTGTTATGTATGATAAGAGAAGTTACTATTAGTACTTCCATTTTTCAAAGGAGATATATTAGATTTATAAGTCTACGAAATTTGTCAAGGTAGCTGTGACTCCTACTGAGGTACCTTCCTATTGCCAAGATGGCAACTTCAGAATTATCTAGAGAAATTTATTCGAAGCAAAAAAACAAAAAGGAAGTTGTAAATTCAGTAAAACTAAATCACCATGGGCCTAAGGATCTAGATTTGGAAAAGGTCCCCCAGTGATTCTGATGCATTCCCAAGTGTGCAAGCATCATACAAACTTAGATTTGCCTGATAGAGAGGGTCAGCCTCATTTACAATAGTAAAATAGTAGGTCAGTGCTGTTTCCTCAACTTAACAGCTTATTAAAAACACTATCTAAGTGATATGTCTCTACCACCACCCCCTCTGCAAACATGAACACATTCTGAAATTTCATTTGTACCTTTATTGACAAGAATACTTTTTTCAAATGAGATCCTAGCACCCTATTTACTCTACAGCTGTTGGAGAGGCAGAGGATACTCTGGGCCTGGTCCTCAGGCCCCTGATAATCAAAGTCAAGTATCTGTAAGATACTTATCAACAAACTTTTTTTCTCTTTCCATCTGGGCATTTATGAAAGTGACAAGGCTTGATTTCCGTACCCTACACTTTAAGCTTCTCTTCTTCCACCTACCATGCTTTCTTCATTTCATCAGTCTTGCTCTCAGGAAAGCCACTTGAAGCACTCATTTTTCTCTTTAGTCAAAGTACTTTCTATCCTAGAGGTATTTACATCCTACTTTTTCCTTATTCTCCTCTTTTCACCATCCATGTAGTCAGTAAATTAACTCAAAACAGGTACTTTGAATCCTGCCATGTTTCAGATGACATTTTATGCATTGAGGAGGTAAACAAAACCTTGTAGTGTTATGGGGCTCTCTCTCTCTCTCTCTCTCTCTCATTCACACACACACACACACACACACACACACACACACACACACAGGTGCGCGCGCATACTTTGGCCATGGCTTCCCAATAGGAAGTCCTATATAAGTAGAGCCTCTTTTTCTGGACCTTTCCCAAATTCTCCCTTTCCTCCTATATCTGAACAAACACATGGTGGTCTTAATCTCCCACTGGAAGATAAGCCAATCGGATGAATTAGTCCTAGCTATGGCATCAAATTACTGATTATGAAGTTTTAAGTCGCTACTCCCAGATAACCTACATTTTTCATTAATTCCTTCAATCCAAATTCTCTGCCGTATAATAACATATGGGATGCATTTGGCATCCAGGGGAGACTTTCAGCCTCCCTGAAACCATGGTAACATGAAGCCAGCATCTTCATTCCCCAAATCCACAAAAAATTATTATCTGCAAGGATCTTATTCCTCTCAACCTAGCAATCACAAAGTTGATCACTCTACTCTGACTCATCATATATAGTTTCACCTAGTTTATATTTCTGCCTAAATTTATAGATATTTTAATGTGCCTTTTCTGAAATTTTCCTTAGTTTCCCCCTTGCCTTTCTGGTTAGATAACTAATCTATGCACCCAAGTACGCATATGTAAAATTAAAATTGCAAAACTGTTTTATACTCCCTGACTCTATAACAGTATTCAAAAGCAGGGCACTGACCTAACTAATGCAGGGATAAACCCAAACAAGAGAGAACGCTTTTTAAAGCATTGCCCACCCCCACCAACTTTCCAGTGATAACAGCTCCCTACCTCATTTTATGTTTTTCAGATCTATTCCTGAGAACAGGACCCCACAGGAAATCAAAAGTTTAAACTGCAGGCCACCTGAGGGGAAATGGGAAGTGGGAATGTGATCATTTAAGGAGAAGAGAGCTCTAAGCCAGGAGCATGCAATCCCGGTAGGCAGTGGTCAGCTTGTTAACGCACTCTGCAGAATGAAAGCCAACATGACCCACAAGTCTGCACACATTCTGTCCACTCTTCCAGTTACCCTCTCTACCAAGCTCCCCTTGCCCACTCCACTACTGCCAGCACCTACCCGGTGGAGCAGGCATGCACTTTGCTCAATGCTCCTCTTGCTACCTGACTCATTCTTTACCAATTCCCACTGCCTTCCACTCCAGCACTCTCTCTCCCCATCCTTGCATTCTAAGTTCCTATTACATGGATCTCTAACTGTGTATGTATAGCTTATTTGTATGTTTTGATTATCAACCCATAGAATACGATTCCATGAAAGAAAGGATTTTTTTCCCTTTTGTTAACCACTTTTTTTCACCAGCAATTACAACAGTGCCTAGCATGAAGTACATGGTCAATAAGAACTTGTTGAATAAACAAACAGGCTTGCAATGAGCTGACCCTGCAATCATGATTATGTCAAACAAAACAAAAAGGAAAAAAATGTAATCCAGTGTTTTTCTGTCCTGGTTCCAAGAGATAACGAACTTGTGAGTGTTACATGAACAGGGCATTGGTCAACCTTGAGCCATTGTATGAAATCTCTTCCCTTTCTATTTCTTCTGATCACATCAAGAATAAGAACCTTTCGGCTAAAATATCACGAACACTTATGAATTTCCTTTTTGAACAAAAAGAAAAAAGAACAAAAACAACAAGATCAAATCTCAGGCTTAAAATCCTTGGTTGGCATCTGAATCCGGTTGAAATTTAATAACATTTTTTGTTTTCATTTAAAAACATTTTTGTCAATTAATATAGTGAAAAAAGTTCTTTAAATTTCATTTATAAAAAGTAAAAAAAGGGAAAAAATAAGGAAGGGAGAGAAGGATAGAGAGATAAAGAGGGCAAGACAGAAAGAAAGAAAGAAAGAAAGAAAGAAAGAAAGAAAGAAGGAAGGAAGGAAGGAAGGAAGGAAGGAAGGAAGGAAGGAAGGAAGGAAAGAAAGAAAGAAAGAAAGAAAGAAAGAAAGAAAGAAAGAAAGAAAGAAAAATTCATTAAAGGAAACAGTTTAGGTGATACATAGATTTTGCAAACAATGGTAAACATGCTGTAGCAATGGTAGAAGCGATGATTACCACTTGGGATATCTACCCTGTGAATACACATGTCTTTAACCCTAGAAGAATAAAGCATATCTTTTGGAAACTAATCTCTGCAAGTGGTAGCAGCCCAGCAGCCCGGTTGAACAGAAAGTATAGGTAGGTGCAGTCCCTCCAAAACATATGCTGTAGGAAAGCCCATGACTGTCAGCTAGGTGCTGGGACAATTACATGAAAAGAGAAGAAATTTTTAAAGGAGACAAAATTCTTAATCCTTACCAATCTCTTATTAGGTTGACCTTGATGCTTACAAAATGGTGAAAATAGGACTTGTGTGAATCCTGGGCCCTGTTTGTAGGAGAGCCCCAAAGGGTGATGTGTCATTTTATCATGACAGTGACAGAGTACAGTTCAATCCCAACCAGGTTGTATGTTTTATCCCATACACAGTCTGTACAAGAACACTAACATGCCTCTGCCCCTTATTGACCTCATCCTACCCTCATAATGCAGCTCAGCAACTTGCTGACAGCCAAGCCCCCTGGGAGACATAGACTGACTGCATCTTAGACCATGAGCACTAGTCATTCTGAAAAAAAAGAGCCACAGACATATTTGAACTATAAAGAAATAACAACAAAAACAAACCACATCCTTCTTATCTTTCACTGTGCACTTGAATGCAATTTATTTTCATTTTTACATTTTAAGGGGAAACGGTTGGAGACTTGATGGTTAGAATAGAAATGAAGTATAGAGCATATTGCTTTTTTTTCTTTCCTTCCCCACGGAGATGGTGGGATGAATGTCTTTGCCTTCAGCTCTGAAATTTGTATTCTCTACTATCTGGGAAAAAAATAGAGGATAATGTCCATTCCACTGCCTTTACCCCATTTTGTTTATTCTCATGAGGTAGAATTTTAAAGAAAAATGAAGCACATTAATCTTTATCTGGCAATTTATTTCTCTCCCACTAAATCCTTTAAAAGGCATATTATTTTAAGTGACTTTGTGTTTCTTTCAAAAATCTGCATCCCTGGTCCTTTCAAAACTGAACAGGTTACTAAGCTTAATTCAATCTCATGAGATTGTTTCTATTTCTTCTTTCCAGCTGGGCTCCAAAGAACACTTCTGTATCCCTTGGAGAATCTCCATGTGGGGAGGGCACAATGAATTTGAAAGCCATAGATCACCCCCAAGACTTAGCTTTCCCATGGGATCTCTTTATGAGGACTTCTGATATGACCTATAGCAACTCCTTCCATCACTGAATGTGCAGGATGAAGCTATGTCTCTTAAGGGAGTCTATGGTTACAGCCACCATCTCAACCTCAGATGTACCTCTGTCAGTTGTGAGAATCCAAGGATATTAGCAAATGACTTAGAAGTAAGTTTTAAAAGGAAAAGAAGTCCACTTATTAAAAACTAGAAGAAGACAAGTAGAAATGTATGATAAGAGTGAAGGGAGATGACGGATAAAGGCCTCTGACCACCCCATCAGCTTCTTCTGATACCCTTACTCTGTGTCTAACCTCATACCTAACCAAAGAAAATTCTAACAGTTCTCTTAATCAATGAATACTGCTTCATGGCTCAAAAGACATATACATAATACATATGTATACATCTATGTATTTTTCTAGATTTAATGATGTATGTTTTCTAAGTGATGTCACAAATATTTTTCTTGACTTTTATATTTGGCATGTGGAGAGATGCAATGAATTTTTATATACTGACACTATATCTAGAAAACTTACAGAAGGATAAAATAATTCACCAAATTTACACAACTAGTAAATTGCAAGGCTGGGACTCTAGCCAGTGTTTATAGAAGTCTAGACACTGTGGCCTCAACCATCCCCCCAAAAACCCTTCCTAAGCCATTCTCAAAACTATTCTTTCACCTACATATATTCTCCACCAGATGGAGTAATACCTCAGTTGCTCTACTGTATTTTTCCCCCTATTTGGCATGCTATAACATCTTTTTTAGAAATAATTATGTTTCCCTCTTCCTTCTTACTATCTACAGATTCTTTCTAAATTCTTTAGCAATCGTTCCCTCCTACAGAGAACTCACATGCCACAAGGCAGAAGTGCTGACATTTAAACTGGGTGACTTGGTTGTGGGAGGCTATCAGTGCACTGCAACATGTTTAGCAGCATCTCTGGCCTCTACCCACTAGAAAGCAGTAGCAACTGCCCCCTGTTGTGATAACTTAAAAAAAAAAGTTTCCAGGCATTGACGATTGTCCCTTTGGGGGCAACACTACCCCCAGGTGAGAACCACTACTTTAGGTCAAGCCAAGCCTGCTTTTAGCTCCATTGGCAGGAATAATTTTCCAATAACCCCATCACTTTGCCAGTGATTATTGCAGGAAAGAACATTTGACTAAGGTTTGGCTCATGAGACTGGTGTTAAGGTCTATTGTGATTTTTTTGAAAAATTCCTTTCTTCTAAGAGAGGCTACAAAGACTGTCACCTTCTTCTCTCTCTCTCTCTGTGTGTGTGTGTGTGTGTGTGTGTGTGTGTGTGTGTGTGTCTGTCTGTCTGTCTGTCTGTCTCTCTGTCTGTCTCTGTCTCTCTGTCTCATTCTGAACATCACTGGATACAAGTAGACTGGAGCTAATGCAAGCATCTTGCTACCAGGCTGAGTATGAATATAATGCCCAGGTGAATTATAAGCAGCAGATCATCCCAAGAAACTCCTAGAGAAATAAAGACAAAATTACTGGATTATGTCTTCTAGGTATAGGAGATGAGAAACATCCTAAGTGCTTAAATTAGCATGTGATGAGATTTCTTCCCTTCCTCCCTTCCTTACTTCTGCCCTCCCTTCCTCTTTCCACTTAAGACCTTAAGTATATAAAACTGAATTGATTATATTCTCAAAATAAAAATACAATATTCTCTCCCAACTGTCTCTTTCCCCCACCCTCCACTTTCAAATATAGCAGCCCCTCATTTCCTATCATTTTTTCATTCTTCTCCCTGCCTAGGTATTATTCCAGTATTTTGAATATATATCTGTCAAATCCATCTTTGCTGATTTATGCAGATATACACATGAACTTAAAACTGGTGTTATATGTGTGTGTGTGTTGGTTTCCCTGAAGGATATTGTGCTATAAATTTCATTCTATTTTCAGCTGCTTTTCATGATGGTGTGTGTGTGTGTGTGTGTGTGTGTGTGTGTGTGTGTGTGTGTGTATTTCCTTAACTGTATGGTATTCTACCACATGCAATATTACATATTTCTTATCCTATTTTATAGTGAGGACTGTTTATTCTCCTTTTTAAAAATTTTAGAAATGTTTATTTCCGAGAGACAGAGACAGGGTGTAAGCAGAGAAGGGCCACAGAGAGAGAGACACAGAATCTGAGCTGTCAGCACAGGGTCCAACATGGGGCTCGAACCCACAAACTGTGAGATCATGACATGAGCTGAAGTCAGACACTTAACTAAGACACCCAGATGCCCCAGAACAGCTTACTTTCTATTACCTGACTTTTTACCTCAAACAATTCTGAAATAGACCTTATTGTTTATGTCTCAGTGTGGACCTGAGATATAAATGGAGGGGTTGTGAGGGCATTCACATATGTAACTTCTCTGAACACTGAACTATTTTTTTTCTAGAATAGACCCCTCAAATGAAACTCTCACAGTAGTACATGAGGATCCCTATTTTCTCATATCTCTAACAACAGTTGTTTTTAGGTTTCTTATATTTTCTAATGGCCCTTATAAACTGGTATCTAATTGGTTTGATTTGTATTTCTGAGGCTATTAATAAAGATGAATACTTGTTTACATATTTAAAATACCTACTTCAGAGAATTATCAAAACTTTTAAAAATTAACATATGTAGCATACTTAATTCTTAGGAACATAGAATTAACTATTTCTAATATGACTATTATCAGTATTTTCATCTTTACAATTATATATTAGCCATTTGACCTTTCTGTGAATTGCTTGTTTTTATGTTTTCCCCTGATTTCCCTTCTCATTTCCTTATTTCCAAGTCTTCTTTTATATTATAGTTATCAACCTCTCATCTGTGTAAATGGTGCAAATACTTCCTTCAAATCTTGTCACAAAGCTGGTAACTTCATCTGTAGAGTAATTCAGTGACAAGGCAAATTCATCAAATTTTTCTGCTTGCAAATATTTTTCTTTTGGTGTTTGCTTAAAAATCCCTTCACCATCCCAAGTGACAAATATTCTTCTATGCTTTTCTTACAGTGGCTTTATACTTGCACATTTGGGCCTCTGATCCACCTGAAGCTCAGGGGTGAGATAGTAAAATTTTGTTTTTATGGCTTACAATACAGTGAACCTATTTTTCCAACACCACATCCTCAAAAATCCATTCTTTGCCCTGCTTAAGTGTGAGACCTCTATTCATAGATAGCTGTGATTCTAGGCTTTCTGTTTTATTCCATCACCTATTGACTGGTTCTTGAGTTAGTGGCACACAGTTTCTTTAACTATGCCTTTGTAGTAGACGTTTATACCTCGTTTCTTCAAAGTTGGCTTTTTCCTCTCTTGCTCACTCCTAAAAGTGGGACTGCTCAAATTTTTGTTGAGAATCCCTGACTCTCTTAGTGGTTACCTTTTATGCTTTGCTTCTTAGCCTTGCTGCTGTGCTAATTAAAAAAAAAAATCAAATTCATCAAAGGAAAAGTTGTATTTTCCCTGGTCCTTCAAGTCCTATCTTTCTGCCTAATTCTTTCAAACATATGTTCTCCATATTTTATGTAGCCTTTTTACTTGTTATTGGTGAGAAATTTGATCTGTAAAATTGCTAATCTAGCATAGATAGAAAACCATCTTTTAAAAAATATGGAACCTCTGATCAGCAACTTTTCTGAACTCTTATTAAATTTCATTATGTTTTCTCTATCAGTGGTATCTGTATTTCTGTCACAGATTGGGTTCACCTGGAGGAAATAGAGGTAGGTGTTCAAGGTGTTTACTAAGGAATCAATTCTCATGAAAGGTAAGGGGAGGAATCAGCACAGAGAAGAGAGAGAAGCTGAGCTGCTATGCAGACCAAAGCCTCAGTTATCTCAACAGAGTCCTGTAATGAGTACCACTGATGAGACTTGACCCATATTGGGTCACAGTGAGTCAAAACAGCCAAGCCTTCATACACCACCTTGTTCACTCACCAGACAACAAGTGCTCTGGGAAGACATCACCTCCCAAGAAAAGCAGAAGATTCTCTGCTGGTGACCTGGGCCCTAAAGGAGAAGAATGCTAAAGGCTCAGCCAACTGTATTCCCTAAGTTGGGTTGAAGTCCTTTTTCGAAGGGAAATATGAACAGTATGTGTCTATGTTTACCACACCTTCTAAGTTATATATAACTCTTCACACCTCAGGGAGAAGCTCCAGATCTGTGAGATCCCTCCCTGTTGTGTGTTGCACGCAGGGATTTCGGTTTTTGACCAGACCATGTCTGTTTTTCCTAGGAGTCTGGGTGTGGCCACTTTATCCCTTGTTATGGAGGGAGGGAGGGAGCTGTTCAGCTAGTTTTCAGTTCTTTTTCAAAAGGAATTGTTTTAGGTATAGCTATAGATTTGGTGTCTCCATGGGAGAAGGTAAGTTCAGGCTCTTCTTAGGTCATCATCTTGTACCACAACTCTATTTTGCTTTTATTTGTTAAAGATAGCTTTGCTGGATGTAAGATTGTTGGATCTCGGTTCTTTTCTTTCAGTACTTGAACAAGTAATCCCATTCCATTCTGGCCCCTATCACTTCTGATGAGAAGTTAGCTCTTAAGCTTATTAAGGTTTCCTTGTTTTGTAAATAATCATTTCCTCTTCCCGCTTTAAAATTTTTCTCTTTCCCCATGACTTTCAGCATTTTTATGATCATATATCTAGGTATGAATTTCTTTGCTTATATTTTTTCTTACTTGGCGTTCATTTTGTGTTACCCCACTCAGGAATTATTTGTAAGCCACAGGTCTGGAACTGAGGGTGGATACAGTGGCTTACTTTTCTTTTTTTTTAATATTTTACTTTTATTTATTTACTTTAATTTAAATCCAAGTTAGTTAACATATAGTGTAATAATAATTTTGGGAACAGAATTTAGTGATTCATCACTTAAATCTAACACCCAGTGCTCATCCTAACAGTGGTCTTTCTCAATGCTCCTCACTTCTTTAGCCCTTCCCCCCACCCAACATCATACCAGCAACCCTCAATTTATTGTCTGTATTTAAGACTTTCTTATGATTTGTCTCCCTCTCTGTTTTTATATTATCTTTGCTTCCCTTATGTTCATCTGTTTTGTATCTTAAATGCCACATATGAGTGAAATAATGATATCTGTCCTTTTCCGACTTATTTTGCTTAGCATAATACACTCTAGTTCCATCCATGTTCCAGCAAATGGCAAGATTTCATTCTTTTTCATCGCTGAGTAATATTCCATTGTACCTATATAGCACATTTTCTTTATTCATTCTTCAGTCAGTGGACATTTGGGCTCTTTCCATACTTTGGCTATTGTTGATAGTGCTCCTGTAATCTTTAGGGTGTGTGCTCAGTAGCCTATTTTTCTTGAGTGGCATTCCTGGTTTACTAGGGATAGGGGCTCTAGCCTCCCATAGCTTCAGCTTACCTTTCCCAGTGTGGAGCCTTTTTCCTACATGCAAGTTTGGGCAAGGTTAAAGGGGGGTCCCAGCATTCTTGCCCTCTGTATCTTGCATACATGTCAACACTTGTTGGAAGAAAGTAGCTCCTGACCTTTTAGCTACACTTGCCAGAAATTTAGCTTCTGCAGCTCAGAGCTAGGGGTGATGAGACATACTGAGGGTCTACCTCTCCCACTGAGATACCATATCCTTAACTAGGAGCTATGGAGAGTGCAAGGCCGGTCTTCTTCTTTGACACACTTAACCTGAGTAGAGTTTCCATCATCCTAAGCGAGGGAGGCTGGGGTATGGTTAGAGAAGGAGTGGGCTGTTACTCCAGTGCCATACTCTGGCTGGTTCTTATTGCGATTTACTAGATTTCGTGAATGAATGCTTCTTCATTTACTGTCTGCACTTAGAATAATTCCTAGTGATGTGAAGCAGTTTCTTTGGATGGCTGGATGTATAGATAGGTAACTAGATAATAAAGAGATGCATAGATATATAGATATTTATCTCTGTATATGTGTATATAGTATACAACTACTAAATATTTCCATATTGCATAAAATAGTCACCAGCTACAGTCATTTCTCTGAGGAAAAGGTTCTCAGAGACCCTAGGCTCCTAATTTCTGATCTATCTTGTCTTAATAACCTCTGAGATAGTTTCTCAACCCTATTCTCCCATACATTAACTCAGATTATAGCCGAAATGCTCCCTTTTACATCTCTCTTAACTTGTTCCTAGGCATCTCCTAACTTCACTGACTCTCCTAATACCTCGATCCCAGGTAATACTCTTTTCTGGGGTCCCTTGGTTGTAGATGGAAGGACTAGAAAGCCAAAAGAAGGATGTTCTTGGACAGATCGGCATGTCTTCAGTTGTTGATGTAGCATCTCTTCATGTCTATTCCATATCCATACCTATGAGCTTACTGCCTATGGCTGGTACTGGACTGCTAATTTTGTCTCTCATAGTAGCTGTTTGTGGGTCAAAACTTACTCAAAGCAATATAATAGAGAGGAAAGGACAGGTTTAAAAAACTATTTCTAGCAACCTCCAATGTCTTCTTAGTCATTTCATGCTGCAGCTACTTTTTTTTTTTTTACAAATAGTTTATTGTCAAATTAGTTTCCACATAACACTCAGTACTCATCCCCATAAGTGTCCTCCTCTATGCCCATCCCCCTCCCCCCCACATCCATCAGTCCTCAGTTTTTGTCAGCATTCAAGAGTCTCTCATGGTTTGCCTCTCTCCCTTTCCCCCACCATTTCCCCCCTTCTTCTCCCCCTTGTTCCTCTGTCAAGTTCCTCCTAATCCTCCTATACGTGCAAACATATGATATTTGTCCTTCTCTGCCTGACTTATGGATGGATCAAGAAGATGTGGTTTATCTATACCATGGAATACTACATGGCAATGAGAAACAATGAAATCTGGCCATGTGTAGCAACATGGATGGACCTTGAGGGTGTTATGCTGAGCGAAATAAGTCAGGCAGAGAAGGACAAATATCATATGGCTGCAGCTACTTTTTATTTCCTCTTCTTCTTGGTCTTCAGCCACACCCCAGCATCCCTCCCATAAACACATGTCCAGAGGCCAAATCACCATGTTCTCAAACTGTTTCACAATGTTTTTATTTTATTTGGGAAATGTGTTCTGAAGCCCATTAATCTCCTTTTCTTCTTTGTGGAAATTCTAAGATTCTAATTAGGGAATTTAAGTGTTCACTTGTTCCCCCAACAGGTCTCAAACTAGATACCAGTGTTCTATTATTTGTACTTTAAGGCACCTTCCTTTGCTATTAACTGATCACATCTCCCTTTCATTATAGTATGTGAGGACAGAAATCATTTCTTCTTCTTTTTGTGTCTATAATACCTAAACAGTTTTAGATAGGTATACTAAGGACCTAATAGGGGTTGAGTGTTCTGGCCCTCTTCAGCTAATGACCAGGAATCCCAGTGGTCAGAAGGTGAAGATAGAGAGATATCTAGATTGGTCTTTTTTACTTATTTTCAATGCTGTAGTCAATGAAACCAATTTATCAAGGGTTAAGCACATCAACTATACACATAGCTTCAGAATGCCAGTAAATGGAAGAATGATCTATTACTTTCCAACATTGTTGCACTGATAACTAATGTAAAGCTATCTTTTCAGCTGTGTATCAACTCTTTTCTTCTGCCAGGTATTACTGTACTTAAGTGCCTCCCCAAGAGATTGCATTTTTTGTTTCTGCTTTTAATACCAGACCATTAATCCCCATGTTCTGTTTGGAGTAATGTGATATGCGTGAAGCCAGACTCAGGAATTATGATAGTTAAAAGCCACATTTAAAGAGGCTGATGCAAAATGGGATTTCATTTCTTTCTGGTATTAGGCTTTTAAGTGCCAGAAAAATAACAATCTACAGAGAGGAATTTTTCAATAAGAGCTGCAGCTCTGATATTTTAGTCACAATTCTCTCCAAATCAGGGGCAGATATGAATCTTGCTGGATTAATGGTAGTTCAAGAAAGTGATTGTATAAAATTGATTTAAATCCCTTGACAGTATGTCTACATTCTATAGTCAATAAAAAAAATTAAAAAAGAATTTCATGGGTCAAGGAAGTGATTGCTACAAAGCAGATATGCCTCTTCCTCAAAAATCATAATGCAGGACCTTATTCTTTAATGTTTTAGCTGTTCCTTGCCCAGCAAGCTTTGCAGACCACTTGAACCAGGCCCATCTGCTTGATATATATGATGGAAAAAGTCAAAGTGATTGAGAGACGTGCATTTGGAACTGATTGTCATTGAAATGGAAATATTTTTGCATTTATATGGAGAATGAGAACCTTTCTCCAGAGGTTCTCCAATTTTTTATGTTTTCTAGGAATCAGAGGAACCTCCACGTGGTAATACAGATCAGTCTCTTTTCCTGTGACAGGTAAGTGGGACATTAAACTTCTCTGTGGCCCAGACCCTGCAGAAGATGGCATGCACACTAATTATCTTAACAAGGGACCTAGGCATCAAGCTCTTTGTTACAGGCAAGGAGGGCATGAGGCTCAAGAAAACAATGTCATGGAGAGTTATCAGTGTCACAGCCAAGATCTGACCCCAGATCATGCTTTTTCTACTCATTGCTGTTTCCTACGTGATTCATGATTGAAGGGAACTCTCCGCTTTCAGTAAATCAATATATTAAAATCCACAGCCACTAAATACAAATCTGAAGATGATTCTTCGTGTCCTAAAAAATTTCCTAGCAGGTCCCTTTAAATACCCAGCACTTTGAAAATACTACTTTTAAAATATTCAAAATATTAAAATATTAACTTTAATTTGTATTCACCATTCCAATGAGTTTCCATTTATGAAACATTTATGTATTATATATACATATGTGAATGCATATACACATACATATGTATTTATGTAAATGTATATATGCAGATAGAGAATTTAAAAAATCTCCTAAGGTCATATACCTAGAAGTCAGCAAAGGCAGGATTTGAATTCCAGTGGTTTGAATCCCATATTCACAGGTAATATACCATATTTCTGTCGAGGAGAACATGTCCTCAACCTGTGGTATGTTACCATGACATTCAAGAACTTCTTTCTTTTGACGAATAATTTTACTGATGGGTCATGGTGGATTTAATTTCAAACAAGTCCTGATTGAAAGTTATGATTTCCCCATCACCTTACTGGATGAGGATATGGGGGAAAAAATGAAAAATATGTTATCATTGTCCTTAGGGAAATTTTAATCTATTTGAGGAAATCTCTAGAATTCTATCATTGTATCCTAAATATGAGCATGTATCTAATGAGTGTCAGTGTTGCTGTTGTTGTTGCTTTTAAAATTTTAAAAATATTTCATTTGAAATATTACTCCACCAAAGTCTATATATTCTTCAAAGCTATTTTATGCTAGAAATCTGTTTTTGCAGCCCAATCTTTTAACTGGTTTTTGTTTTGTTTCCTTCACATTATAACTTTTTGGAGGCCTACTATATTCGTGTTCAATTTTTCACCTTTTCACAACTTTTGAGGGAGGGTAATCTCAATTGAATGAGAATTACAAATTCTTTAAAACCAATTTTGTATTCCCCCAAAATGCTTAAAATTAAATAAAATGAATTGAGAAGAAATGACACCTGCAATACTCGTTTAATCTTTCCACCTATTTATATCCTTTTGTGTCCATCCATTCAAGTTTATTTTTTTGACATTTATTCATTTATTTATTTTTTACAAATAGTTTATTGTTCAAGTTTATTTTTAAACCTAATCAATAATACTTGAAAGTTTCTCATTAAATATTACTGAGATGAATTAATTTCTT
Source organism: Proteles cristata cristata (assembly GCA_017311185.1). Classification (NCBI taxonomy): domain Eukaryota; kingdom Metazoa; phylum Chordata; class Mammalia; order Carnivora; family Hyaenidae; genus Proteles; species Proteles cristata. The sequence continues at coordinate 789,030 of JAESUZ010003155.1, read as the reverse complement.
TGAGATTGGAAATATTTACTAGCTAGAATATTTGCTGTTTTTGAAATTACTAATTTTGCATTTTATTTGGAAAATTTTCTCAATTTTTATTAATCTCTCTCTTGAAGGTTTTGTTTCCTTTTTCTTATAAACACCTTTATTACATGTAAATGCGTTACAGTGTGACTTTTAAATCACAAGGGAAGTGGCTCTCCATGCAGCTTTCCCAATATCCCAGCCTGGTTCATTGAGTTAAGAAAGGGCCATCAGAATGGGTAGTCTACAATACATTTCTTTCTCCCTTTTCCTCACGTAATTTCACTAGGGCAAAAAAGAAAAATATTTGTTAAAATATATTTTTTACCATTTTTTGGTGTAAATTTGAAATTTATAGAGAGAATGGAGCATGAGAGAGAAAGTATTGCCTCAGAAGTTTCTGGAGGCTCTGAACTTTCTGCTAGTCTTCTCTCCACAGGCCTACAGTATGGTTCCAGAGGACTTGCCCCACATGCTTGGTCCTGGGAGGCCACACTGCTTTCCCTAACCAGCAGGTAGCAGAGCATTCCCAGCCAAATTTCCCAAACTACAGATTGCTTTAGATCACAGATTGCCTGTGGCTGCTCTTCTCTCTAGGGAAGACTAAGAGTGGGTGCAAGGAGCTCTGCTTCATTTGCCTAAAAGAACTGTCTCTGAGAACTTGGTATTCAAATAAAACATGCAAGGTGATGTTAAAACACTGATCTAAATTCCAAAGCACTTTGAAGTTGCAGGGCAGTAAGAATACCTGCAGGCCCTGAGTGATCCCCAGTGCTGCTGCCACCAATTTTCATCATTTCATGCTTGGATTACTGGGATAGGTTTTAGGTTATTTTTTTTCTTTTTCCCCACAATGCCTTCCTCCAGTTTTTCTTGGGGATCTCAATCAGATAAATTACCTTCAGACTACAGTTTTCAGCCTGACAATCTTTAGCACAAATGTTTTCAGTGGTTCCTTATTAAAGGGAGAATAAAATTCAAGCTCCTTGTCATGTAAATCCCTTGAGTTCCCTCTGTGAACTTTTATTCTGGTACAGTGGTTTTCAACTGGGGATAGTTTTACCTCCTCCACCCCCAACCCCAGAACACGTTTAGTTGTCATAACTCCGAGGGGAAGGGACTTACCGGCATATAGTTGGCAGAGATTAGGGATGCTGCTAAACATCCTACAATATCCAAGACAGCCCTCACAACAAAGAATTACAGTCTAAATGCCAGTAATGCTGAGGTTGAGAAACTGTGCTCTAGACAAATGGGGCTAGGGGTTGTTCCTGGAACATTCCATGCACATGTTACTGACCATGCATCCTCAGGTTTCTACCTCCACTTCCTAAGCAGAATTCCTATCTTGACACCTACCAACTTCACAAAGCCTTGATGCATGAAATGTGCTCTCCTTCTGAATTTGTCTGGTACATATTGGTCCCATTCCTGTGTTACTTTTCTTAAATGTCTTATTTATTCAATTGTATTACACATTTTTGAAGTATAAGGAATCTATCTTCTCTCTCATATTCCCCACAGTACTTATTATAGGCCTGCACATACAATAGGTGCTAGAAAATATTTGTTGTTCAACTGGACACAAGAAAAACAGTTCATTTTTGATGGTGGCCTCCCTTTATAGCCATGTGGTTCCACTTACTATATAATTTGATTACTTCAACTGCAGTCATTGAATTCCTAATATGTGGACTCAAGCACAGTTCCTTTGTTTTAAGACACTGATAGCTTTACCAGGCCCACAGCTCAAAGAAGCATAATGGAATATTGGTGATCAGGTATGACCTGTCTCCCATTGTCACGCCTCTTGGCCTGCTATTATCCTAAATGAGTGGCCATGTGGAACAAATCACTAACGTGAACGACAAGGCAAAATTGTCAGAAAAGAAAGCATGAAATGGTAAATGTTTTATTTAATCTAGAATGATATGGAAAAGTTTCATCTGATGCCAGCCTGCTGTTTTAAACAACCTCAGCTTCATTATTCAGAACCACTACCATTAATGTATCTTTGCAGTGGAAAGCTAGCTAAGCAGGCTAAAAGAACACATTAGCAATACCATGCCTGTCCTGGCCACTGCCTCCTATCCAGATAAATGGTTGGATTTAATTTAATTTACCAAACATGGATGGAGCATCTACTATATAAAATAGGCATATATACAGTAGTACCTGGGATTTGGTAGGACATAAATATGCCCTCAGAGAACTTGTAGTCTGGTAGGGAAATAGAGCAAAATAAGATGAATGGTAGTAAAATGGAGTTCCGTTAGATTTTCCAAGATTAGAGTAACCAGGGCTAAGGGAAGCAAGTGAGTGTTGCTTTTAAAAACTTTCAAAAAGGAGGAGTAGGAGTGTTTTGTTTCTCATTTCCTTTTTCATTTTTTGATTTATGTTAGTTTTGCATTGCTGCTATAACAAATTGCCACAAATTTAGTGGCTGCAAAGAACACAAATGTTCTGTACATTGGAAATCTGACTGGGCTAAATTAAGTTGTCATCAGGATTATGTTACTTTCTAGAAGTGCTAGGGGAGAATCTCTTCCCTTGCCTTCTCCAGATTCTAAGCTGCTCACACTCCTTTGCTCATGGCTTCTTTCCTCTATTTTCAAAGCCAGCAGTAATGGGTTGGGTCCTTCTTAAGTCTTATCTCTCTAACCCACCCTTCTACCCTTCTCTTCTACTTTTAACGATTTGTATGATTAAATCAGACCACCTTTTATAGTCCATGCTAATCTCCCAGTCTCAGTACCCTTAATCTGAATGACCTCTGCAAAATCTTAATTACCTTTGCCAAATAAGGTAATTCAGGTTCCAGGGATTAGATTATGAACATCCTGGGGTCAGTGGGGCTATTCTCCTCTTTACCACATAATATAAAACTTGAAGTAAATTATACAAGTGTTAAGTATACAACTTCATGAATTTTTATGTGTATGCATTTGTATAATCACCACTAAGAAAAGATTCAGAAAACTTCCAACACTCTTTTTCTGGAACTTTTGGCAATCTTCTTTGTCCATACATTTATGGAAAGATAATCACTCTTTGACCTCTATCACGACTGATTAGCTTTGTGTTTTTAAAAATAGCAGAGAAATGGAATCAAACACAGTGTGCACTTTCCCACACACTGGAAAACATGTCTTGAGGCACAGCACATAAGCATCCATTTGAAAAGTGCCTGGAGTATACATGAAGGTGATTTCTTGACTTACTTTAGGATATGTGCCAGAAAGGCAGGGATCTGCAGATTTCTCCAAGAACAAAAGTGCTGGTGAGTACCATTTTTCTTGCTTCCCCGGGCCCTGATAACAAGATGCTTGTGGGAGCCAGTTCTAACAGTCTTTATCTATCTTGCTAGCACAACAAAACCTGCCCTGTGTTCTCCTGTGGACATATCTGCACTACCCAAGCAGCCTGCTTTAGCAGGCATCCCTCCAAAGCGGCTCATGTTCCACCATATCCAGTAGGTAGCCCTAGGCCAAGACCCTGTCCTGGGAAGCAGGGGAGATGATTTTATACACACCAGGGCACTTGTAGTTCCTGCATCTGGGCCTCTTAGCTGGTTATGCAGGAAGCAAGCCCTTTCTGTGTGTTTGCAGCTACCACAGCAGCTAACTGCAAACAGCAAGAATGAGGACAAGCCCTGACTACTAGCAACCCCATCAGTGGCTGTAGCTAGGCCTCTCAATTGCACCAGGAGCAAATCCTGCTCAGTGTGCCTGCAGCAGACAAAGAAGGTCTTTGCATCCAGCTGGGCTAAGGGCCAGCCCTACCCGCCAGCATACCCATAGCATTTGTCACTCTACCAGGACAGGCGGGTGCACACGGCCTACATAGGAAATAATCTTAGAGTGCCTTGTTCTAGTGACCAGAGAAGATTGGATTACAGGGCACCATAGGAGCACTTCTAACACAGGGCCATCACTTTCAAGGCCAGGAGATGTGACTGATCTACCTAATACAATAAAAAAAATAACACATAGAATTAGACATAATAAGATGACAAAGGAATATGCCCCAAATGAAAGAACAGGGGGAAAAATCATAGAAAAGGAGATAAACAAAACAGGTAAATGATATCCTGATAAGTACTTCAAAGTAATGGTCATAAAGATACTCAGTGGCCTTGAGAAAAGAGTGAATGAATTCAATGAAAACTTCAACAAAGAGACAGAAAATGCAATTAGAGCTGAAAATTAAAATAACTGAAATAAAAAATAAACTAAAGGGACTCAATAGTAGATTAGAGTATATAGAAGAACAGGTCAATGATTGGCAGATAGGAAGATAGCCACCAAACTAAACAGCAAAAAAGAAAAAAAAATTAATAAAAAAGAAAGATAGGTTAAGGGACCTAAGTGAATGTATAATAACATCCACATTATAGGGGTTCCAGAAGAGGAAAGAGAGAAGGGGGCAGAAAACTTGTTTGAAGACATAATTGCTGAAAATATCCCTAAGGTGGTGAAGGAAACAGGGATCAAGGTTCAGGAATTGCAGAGAGCCCCAAAAAGATGAAACCAAGGAGTTCCACATCATAACACCTAATAACTAAAATGGTAAAGTTAATGAATAAGAATCCTAAGAGCAATAAGGAAAAAGCAAACAGTTACATACAAGGAAAACCCCAGGACAAATTAACAGTAATACAATAATAGGGGAATTTAATGTTCTACTTACAACAATGGATAGATAGTTCAGACAGAAAACCAACAAGGAAACAGTGGTTTTGAAAGATATATTAGACCAGATGGACTTAACAAACATGCAGACAACATTCCATCTAGAAATAGGATACACATTTTTTTCAAGTGCACATACAACACTCCCTAGGATAGGCCATAAAGCAAGTCCCAATAAGTTAAAAAATTTGAAATCATATCAACCATATTTCCCAAGCACAATGATATGAAATTAAAAATCAATTATAAGTAAAAAAAAAAAACTGGAAAAAACACTAACACATGGAGGCTAAGCAACATACTGCTAAACAACAAATGGGTAAACATAAAAATCAAATGAGACAAATGAAAATAGAAGCACAATGGTCCTAAATTATTGGGATGCAGCAAAACCTGTTCTAAGAGTGAGGTTTATAGGAATAAAGGCCTATTTCAAGGAATAAACAACAACAAAACTCCTCAAACAATCTAACCGAATCCCTAACAAGAATATACAATGGGGAAAGGCAGTCTTTTTAATAAATGGTGCTGGAAAAACTGGACAGCTACATGCAAAAGAGTGAAAATGGACCACGTTCTAGCACCATTCACAAAAACAAACTCAAAGTCACACTGACTTCTAGGACCAGGGATGGAAAAACTATAAAGTGAATTCTGATCAATAATACTTTCATTGATTAAAACAATTAAAAGGTTTATTTTTATTTTTATTTGAGAGAGAGGTAGAGAGCAAGAAGGGGAAGGACAGAGAAAGAGAGGGAGACAGAATCCCAAGCAGACTCCACACTGTGAGCACAGAGACCAATGTGGGGCCCAGGCCCATGAATTGCAAGATCATGACCGGAGCTGAAGTCAAGAGTTAGATGCTTAACCGACTGAGCCACCCAGGCACCCCTGAAAGATTTTATAGTAACTATTACAATTATTCTACCCCATGGTAAGGTAATCTCAATATATCAATACATCATTTACATTGTAAGTTCCTTGAGGAAAGCAATTTTTCTGCCCATCTTGTAATTGGCCATCCTATACCTAGTAGACAATCAATAATAATTGATTATATCAAACTGTGAAATTTATCAACTAACAGATAAATAAAAATGATGTTGCTAGAGTATTTAAAAGGCTAGAAGCTTTAGAAAAATCCACTGAAAGTTAGACATATTTTGGGGGTACCCGGGTGGCTCAGTCAGTTAAGTGTCCAACTCTTGATTTTGGCTCAGGTCATGATCTCATCATTTATGAATTCAAACCACACATCAGGCTCTGTGCTGACAGGACAAGACATGTTTGGGATCCTCTGTCTCTCTCTCTCTCTCTCTCTCCGCCTCTCCTCCACTCTCATGCATTCTCTCTCTCTCTCAAAAATAAATAAACGACAAAAACAAAGTTAGATACATTTTAAACCCAACTGATACTCTCTGATTGGGCTCAAAGACTGAGACTCAAGAAACAGGCTATAGACCTGGTATTGCAGGTCAAATTATTCTGCATAACCACTTCATCTTTTATGTTCTGTGGCATAATAGTATAATATTATTTATATCTTATAGGACTACTGTGAGAATTAAAAAAATTGAATAAAAGCTTGCTATGAAAAGACAGTTTAGATACTATTCTTTTTTAAAGATATATATACAATTCATCATAAGTCCACATTTATGTTCTGACATTGCTATTGATATATATGAAGATTCGAAGACCCTGCAAGATGCTAAGGAACATTTTAAACTAGCAACAAGAAAATAAACTAGTTTTAAAACTATGAGTTAAGTTCATTGCATTACAGGCTTTAACTTAAAACTGATCATCAAATTATATTAGGCATATATGCAGCAACTCTATTAACTAGAGACCTCTCTTCATGAATTTGACCTGAGAAATAAATCCAATAGTCATAAAGGCTCAGGTAAGTCGCTGAATCTTTCTTTGGACTTGACTGGTTTAATTGAATATGCCCATAAATTCAAAATCAAATCAGAGGTTAGAAAAGATGTCATCCAAAAAATACTTATATGATAGAACACAAAGATTAAAATATCTCTTTTATTATTTCTTCCCTGGGAAAAGGAACAACTCTGTTAGTAGGGGAGAGAGGGGAGCCAAAACATAAGCCTTTCTTATCTTTTATTTTTAAATTTATTTTTAGTGTCACTTTTTCTTACCACACTGTGCTTATCTAACCTAAAGTTCTGCTCAATAAATGTGTGAATGAATGAAAAAGTGCTCCTTTGTCTGTATTCCCTAAGTGCCATATAGCACAAGTTGCATATCTTACTGTGATAATTTATTTACATGCTGTTGCCTCCTGGGCTGTGAAGTCCTCTAGTGTAGAAACTCCTTTAATCATCTGGCTTCCCCAATTCCTGACACATAGTATACACTTAGAATATGTCTCTCAGCTAATGCTGATAGGCTTCTCACGATAACTTCATGGTGATCAGGAGAAAATACAACCTCCTTTAAGATTTTGACCAAGACAATTCAGAGTCAGATGGGGAATATTATTTAGCACATCCTGTTGGGCTGTGCAAACTTGCACACAGGTGAAAGGGGATTCACAGGAAGAAGGAATTATACCCTCCCCCCCAGGTAGGAAAACCATGAAAAATAAATACTCTACAAAAAGACTATCAGTTTCCCATTGTGAAGAGTTTACCCCAGCACCTCTTAGATAGGAGTTCTTTTTTTTTTTTTCTGGGAGAGAGAGAGAGAGAGACAGCGTGAGCAGGGGAGGATCAGAGAGAGAGGGAGACACAGACTCTGAAATAGGCTCCAGGCTCTGAGCTGGCAGTCAGCACAGAGCCCGACACGGGGCTTGAACCCACGAACTGCGAGATCATGACCTAAGCGAAAATCGGATGCTCAACCTACTAAGCCACCCAGGCGCCCCTTAGATATGAGTTCTTAACTAAACAAGTATTTATAGAAATGCAACCCATATTCTTCTAATATAGGCAGTCCTTGCCATGGTAATGAGTTTCTATCTTTCACATATCCCACCCATTAGAATGGATTAAGTAGCCACCTGTCTAGCCAAACTGGTCTAGTCATTTGTTCTCTTAACATTGACCAAAATGTTAACGTTGTGTTTTGCAGATGAAACCCGCCAGCAATATGGCCCTGTGTCTTAAAGGATTGTGCTATGCAGGTGACCCTGCTTCATGGGAAAGATGTATCCAAGAATGCTTTCTCTATTAGCCTGTGTTGTTTGACTTCTACTAAAGGTGGGACAAATATCAGTAGAAATAAAAACTGAGAGGGTTGAGTTTTTTCATTGTCATTTTCTTTAGATGCAGATCAAGAAGGCTTAATTAACAGCAGCTGGACAGGACCATGTGGGATGAATTTGGATTCCTTGGCATGATTCGGTGTTTTGCATGCCCAATAGGTGTCTAATAGGCCCAGAGCATGATATCCAAAGGATGGAGCATGGATGTTGTTTTAAGCAAGAGGCAAGCAGTAAAGGAACTTAATATTAATGTTCTCTGCTGATAGTGGAGGTACAGAAAATAGAACTATCTCAATAAGCACCAGCTCTGTTCTAGGCACTATGTATGTACATTATTTCATGTAACCTTCATAACAAGCCTTTGAAAAAGAAAATATTATTATTTCCCTAATACAAATATTGAAACTTAGGTTCAGAGAGATTCAGTAATGATCACAAAGTCATAATACCTGAAAAACATACAGAAATATTCTAACCAGGTAAATCTGACACCCCAGCCCCATGTGTATATCACTATACTAAGTCTCAGAGTGAATTGAAGAACAAGAGTAATTTTAGAATTCTAGATCACTGCTGCCCATACTATAGCCACTGGTCACATGAGATACATGCACTAGAGATATGGCTAAGTCCAAACTGAAAATGTGCTGTAAGTGTAAAATGCACATCAGGTGTCAAAGATTTAGTATAAAAATAACAATGATTTGGATATATCAGATAAAATAAATTATCAAAATTAAGTCTACCTTTTCCTTTTTGCTTTGCTAATATATATAGTAGAGAACTTAACATACATGTGTGACTCACATTTAAGGTTCATGTTACATTTCTACTGGGCACTGAGATCACTAAAGATTTTCTGGTGGTTACTGGCAACCATACTTGGGTACAAGCACAGTGCATTGCTCCTTGGATGGGAATAAAACACTAGTTCTCAACTCATAGCAGTTTTCTCCACCTCCTCTAAGGAAGATTTGACAATATCAGCAGACATTTTTTATTGTCATGATTGGGGTGTGGTGCTATTAGCATCCAGTAGGAAGAGACCTGGCATGCTGCTACCATCCTACAATGCACAGAATAGCCCTCCCCAACAAAAAGAGTTATTACACCCAAAATAGTAATAGTGCTGAGGCTGAGAAACCCCAGATTTGGGGATAAGGAGAATTACATAAGCAGGCAATGCTCTCTATCCTGTGAAGAATCAGGAACTAAGCTGGGAGCAAGCAGGGACTTTAATATAGGAGTTGGGAAATTCAACCCTCGGACCAATGAACCAAGACCAGGTCTTAGAAACAAGCAGCATTAGTCTATTCAGGAAGCCTACAGCACCTCCCAGACGCCCAAGCCCCAACCACACCCAGATAACCCAAGTCAGGCAAGAGTTCCTTAGATCCAGGGATGAGAAAAGAGCCAACTCTGTTGATCCAGCAGCTTGTAGCAGGAGGGTGGAGGAGGGGACAGAGAGGGATGCAGAGAGCAGAGTTTTAGAGCCAGGAAGGGTCTGACATACCTAACAAATGAGATCAATTATGTGATTTTTTTCCCCAAGGTTTTCCATGCAAATTCTAGCCTGAGTGTCAGCCTAAACACCCGCTTATGTTAGGCCTCAGAGAACAGTCTCTTCAACCAAATAATACAAATTGAACTTATGAAAAAGGGAATGGGCTATGTGGGTTAAACCAGCATTTTCCAGAAATGTTTTATTGGCTTCAACAGACCTTTATTATACATTTTAGAACACATTTCAAGAAAAAGAGACAGCTAGGTTTTTGTTGAAGGCTGAATTTTAGCAGCAAAATTTGAAATCTGTGATGTGTGCATATTAAACCATAGAGACCTTCACTTCAGAGGATGAAATGATTAAATTCTGCCTCTGTTCCTGAGATACTGCAGTGTGAGGGAGGGTGTGCGTACTGTAAACAGTTTATTTTTAGCCTGAGTTTGAGACAGAATATTCTTTTCCAGTGTGCCTGACAACAGATAGCTTTCTGTCTCTGTAGGTATTTGTCTACACCACAATGGTCTGTATTTGCTTATACATATTAAAAAATAGGGTTATGGCATAGGATGCACAGACATAGATGACTTTGTAACCTCAACTCTTTGGGCTCTTCCATCGCTCAAGTATCCTTAGAGACCCTGCACCCAAGAGTAAACTGGGAAACATAGTTATAGTCCAGGCACTCCCTTAGCTTCTAAGGGGAATCTGTTTAAAAAACAAAACAAAACAAACAAACAAAAAAACCAAGAAGAAAGCAGAGATTAAAGATAAAGAAACATAAAAATAAGAATGGGATTCAGAAGGTCTGAGTTCGGGTGGGGCCTCCCTTACCACTCTCACAGCTGAGTCATATTGAACAAGTGACAGAACCTACCCTGTCTCTATTCTACCATTGTAAAGTAGGAGCCAGATGGTTGCCAACTCTTGGGTTTATGTGAGATTAACAAAGAATGGCACGTGTTTAAACCAGAAAGTTTCTATAATAAAAAGAGTAGAGAATTAACTACCAAAGAGATCAGGGTTGGAGTCCTACTTCTGCTAATTAATAACTGTTCAGGCTTAGAAAGAAATTTATACTCCTCATATTCTATCTTCTCATCAGCAAAATGAGAATAATCCTCAAATTTTATGATTATAAGGATTTAATGAAATAAAATGTTAGAGAATAGCAAGTAGCAAGGTTCTGCAGTGGGAATGTGCTGGTGGGTTTAAGAAACAGCATGGAGTGGGCAAAGGTGGGAGAGAAGAGGTTATCATAAGGATCACATTATTTAGTGCCTTTGGGTCATAATAAAAACTTTGAATTCTCCTCTGAGAGAGATAAGACAAACATATGGAGTGCTGTAAACAGAAAAGTGACATGAGTTGACATGTCTTATAAACTATCTACTGACTGCTGTTGGCAAGAATAGACTACAGGAGAGTCAGAGAGGCAGGGCAGATTAACAATACTCCTGTCAAAATATAACAGTGGCTTGGTCCAGAGCTTGGTGGTGGAGATGTTAAGTTGTGGTTAAACTCCAGGAATATTTTGAAATTAGAACTCAAACAGGATTTGCTGATGGAATAGATGGGATGTGTGAGAGAGAAGAGTTAAGGATTACTTCAATATTTTTGGTTTGTTCAACTGAAGGAAGAATATATTTAGTAGAAAGAAAATATAAATTTAGTTTCAGAGAGAGTAATTTTTTTAGTATAAGTAGAAATGTTGAGTATACAGTTGGGTATATGAATCTCAAGTTCAGAGGAGAGGGCCTGGCAGGAGATATTTAGGGGAGTCCTTGTATTTAAAGCCCTGTCTCCAAATCCTACCATCCAGAAAACAAGTATGGAGAGGTTGGAGATGTCAAGACAAATCCATGGGACATGTGCAATCCAGAGCATTGAGAAACAATGTACAAAATGATTAAGATGGAGCAACCAGTAGAGTAGGCAAAGAATCAAGAGAGAAGGCTATCCTTGAACAGAATATTTTAAGTAGGAGGGACTAGTCACCTATGTCAAATGTTACTGACTGATCTAGTCAGATGAAGACTAAGAACTGACCATTGATCTTAGCAATACAGAGTTCACTGGAAATCTTGGTAAGAGCAATTTGGGTAGATGGAGGCTTAATTAGAGTAGGTTTATTACAGAAAGTGGATGGGAAATTGACAAACCTGCCTATATATGTAAATATATTATAAAACTTCAGAAATTAAGACAGGTTTTATTGGCAAATGAATAAAAAGATAGGCCAAAGTAACAGAACAGAATTTCCAGAAATAGATCCAATATATATGAGAATTTGGTATACGATAAAGGTAACATTTCAAGAATAAATGGTGTTGAAATAAACTATGTACCATCTGGAAAAAGATAAAGTTGGATCCAACTTTATTCTTTAAAGTTTTCCAATGAAATGCTTCGATGAAGAAAAAAAAGTTCTCAAACATGAGCAAATTCCCTTATCAACTGGGAATGGAGAAAATTTGGCTAATAATGACTCAAATTCCAGAAGCCACGTAAAAGATTAATAAATTCAACAAAAATTTAGATTTATATTTCAAAAAATAAATGATAAACTGGAAAATACACATAACAAAGCACTGATCCCCTAACATAATTATAATTGGAACAGGAATGACAGTAAGAGAAAACAACCCACAAAATATATTAATAGAATTCACAAAAAAAAGAGGTATTAACAGTCCTAAAGGTTATGACAAGATATTGTCATGAAAAGGAAAATAGAAAAACTACACTGAAATATCACTTACCACTTATCAAATACAACAACACAGCCATACTTTGTTGATGAGAGGTCATACAGTAAATGTCCGTGGAGGATTACCCAGGAATATGTATCAAAAGTACAAATGCGTTTTATCAGTTTCCCAGGACTTCTATTATAAAGAACCACAAACTGAGTAACAACAACAGATTTTTTTTTTTTGCACAGTTCTAGAGACTAGAAGCCTGAAATCAAGGTGTTGGCAGAGTGATGGGGTAGGCTCTGTGAAAGATCCTTCCTTGCCTGTCTCTCCTTCGCTCTCAGGAGTTGCTGGCAATCTTTGGTGTTCCTTGATCCATGCATCACTCACCGATTTCTTTCTCCATGTTCACATAGTTTCTTCCCTGTATGTCTATCTAAAATCACCTCTTGTAAGGACAACAGTCATTGCATTAGTTTGGGCCTCCAGTTTAACTTAACCTTATTTTAACTTGAATATGACATATATAAAGACCTATTTCTATATAAGGTCACGTTCACAGGTTCCAAAGGTTAAGACTTGAACATATTTTTCTAGGTGACTCTATTCAACCCATAATATACATTTTCCCTTTGACCTAACAACTTGCCTGGGGGGATTTACCTTACACATTTATATCTAAATGAAATTATAGGTATATGAAGTTATTCATTTTATCATTGCTTGACATGACAAATGACTGAAAATAAGCCAGTGACTACCAATAAGGACCAGTTAAACAAACTGTGATATTGGCACAATGACATATGTGTAGCTGCAGAAATGTTTGAGGAAACTCTATGAACTAATATGTACTGATTTGTAGTATTTATTGTTAGGGGAAAAAAAGGCAAGGTGAAAAGAGATGCATTTTTTGACACATCTTGGGTAGTAAAAAGATTTTTTAAAATGTTTGTATTTTTTGGCTCATATTTGTAGAAAGAATCATTGGAAAGATATCTAAAAATTAAATAAAATATGTTATCTATTGGAGGGGAAGAAGAAACCAGAAGGATAGGACAGAGATAGAAACAAAGTTCCCAATGTAAACTTTTAACCTGTCTGGTTTTTAACCATGTAAATAAGCTCCTTATTCAAAATATTTTGTTAAAATTTCTGTGAAAACAATAAGTGAATGATAGAAGATTGCAGAGTGTGAACACAGGTACGCTTTCTGCAAATTTGATGTTGATGACTTTCTATCAGAAAACATTAATGTAAGGTTTTCAAACCAGAAGCATGATTTATAATTTTTCTTCAAATCATTCCTAAGAGATTTCTTGACTGCAAAGTAGAGGAACCACTTTTCAGTTGAGCTATACCCCCAGGAATGCAGCCATGTTATAACATTATAACTGCCATCTTGATGACAGACATTGATGTTAACTGTGAACTGCATCTTGGTTTCAGAGATGTTAAAATGTGGAAAACTGTGAGTCTCAGAATAGGTTAAATATGATAGCATAATTACAAAGTTATACCAAGATCTCATTTGAAGTGTAAGATGGTGGATTCAAAGTAGAACCGACTAGCATGATTTCATATTTGCACCCATGTTCAGCTGGTTAAGAGTAGGTAGACAGTTGGATGTGCCCAGAAGTGGAGTTTTACCAAGGGATAATGGCTGAAAGGAGGAGGTAAAGCAGTTGAAGGATATACCGGTAGAGAGGATCATGATAATGGCATCTAAGCAGGGTAAGGAGGGAAGTGAGGCACGTGACTTATGAGGGACAGATTTCTTTTTGCATGTGGCATATTTGCATTTCTTGCATATATTTATTTCTTCATTTTCCAAACATTAAGTGCTTCCATGTGTGCCATGCACCATTTTAAGCACTGTAGATATGATATTAAGAAAGAAAATTCCTTCATGTCACTGAGTTACATTCCAGACAGGGAAAAACAGATGACAGACAACAAAGGAATGAAAACAAACAAACAAACAAAATAAGAACAAATACTGCTTACAGTTATGCCAAGAATTAAAATTGCATACCGTGAGAAAGATTAGTTGGCTAGCTAGAACATTTGGGATAGTCAAGAAAAGTTCCTGTGATTGTGATGTGAATATCAAGAATAACCCAGGCACATCAACATCAGAGAGAATAAGGGTCCTGGGCATGGGGAAGGTTATATGCAGAGGTCCTTATATGGGAGCCCAGTTACTTTGTTACAATGGAGAAAGGAGGCCAAAGAGGTTGGAGCATAGTGGCTGGGGTGCAAAGTGAGGAGATGAAATGGGAGAGATAAATGGGGGCCAGATTACATAGAGCTTGGCAAGCCAGGATAAAGTGTTTGGAATTTATTCCATATATACATGTTATAACGGGATCTGTTTTGTGTTCATAAACGCTCAATCTAGAAACTGTAGAATGAATTTTGGAACTAGTAACAATGGAATCAAGAAGACTAGTTACGAAGTTGCTGCAATAATACAGGTGAGAAATCATGATGGTGTGGTTATGGAGACTGAGAAACAGATTTATAGTAAGTATTCAATATTTTACACTTTTAGAGTGGTCAATGCTTTATCCCTAAAAAGGATCAGATAGGTTAGGGCAGAAAAAAATCATTCAGGGAAATAAATGAATACTTGACTCCAACATTAGAATATTGTCTCTTGATACACCTCTGTAGTATGGGCCCCCAGGGCAACCTTAGGCATATTTTTTTCTAACAATGGTTCTATTCTACCAAAAGCTTAGCAAACTGCCAACAGGAAATTCACTCACTTGCCAAGGAGGGAAGGAGAGAGAGAAAGGAAGGAAGGGAAGAAGGGACTTTGAAAAGATATTAAAATCCCCATGAATATAACATTTTAGGGGAAAGGATACAGTGAATATGTAGCTCAGGTTTTATTTGGTAGTTAGATTCTATATTTTTAACATTCACCATGTCCTTCTCAGAGGCACGTTTGAAAAGGTAGCATTTCTGTTTCTCTAGAAAATGATTAAGCATATACTTGTCCTAATTTTCTCAGCCTGCATGTGGTAGTAAACAAAGCTGTCCCTGCTGTCCTCTGTAAACAATGCAGGTATCAATGCTCATGAAAATCACTGCACGGCCTTTGAGATTATGGGACTTCTCCATCCACATTAACCTTTAAGATGAGGGATAACATTTGCTTTTGCTTGAGGTGGGGGGAGGGGAAAGAAAAAAACCCGCAAAGATAATGAGGGGCACCAGCCAACAGTCAGTGACATAGTGACTGTGACTTGGCCTGGGATGACACTGAAGCCAAAGTCCTGAAAACCAAAAAAGAAAAGCAGCTTAAGTTGAAAACCTCAAGTATATTCAAAGGAGTAAAGAGAGATTAAAGAATTAAATCAGCAGATTCTGGGGGAAGTAATGTCAGTACTCTGGGTGGGGGAATATGCCTTTTAACAAGTCCCAGCAGGACCACCAACTCAGGAACACTGATACCAATATCTACCAGCATCATTTAGAAGAAGGGTCTGGGAAGAAAGAGAGATATTTGAACCTGGGGACTTTACATAATTTAAATGTGCTTTGGACAGCCACACCTGTGC
Organism: Proteles cristata cristata; assembly: GCA_017311185.1. Lineage (NCBI taxonomy): Eukaryota > Metazoa > Chordata > Mammalia > Carnivora > Hyaenidae > Proteles > Proteles cristata. The sequence goes on along the minus strand of JAESUZ010003155.1, from coordinate 773,326 downwards.
AATTGGCAATTGCTGTTCACAGCTCCATTTTTAGTCATTAGAATTAACTCTGACCTCAGCAAGATATGATTGGTATACAGCGATTTAATTTCCCCAGCTGTTAGCATGTGCTTGAAAAATTCCTACATTTGGGCCTCAGCTACTCACAAGTTACAGAAAGAGTGATACTTACACCTGTGTAAAAAGTATCACGTAGGAGAAAGATTGACCTGAAACTTATATGTTTTCTGTGTTAATAAAGGATGTTCCTAAGAATGGATCATGGTGGGTTATCACTGACATTTACTGAGCAGGATATTTTGATGATAAAAATTGTAAACACAAGTTAATCATTAAGTAAAATTGAAATACCAGTGAATTAATTCCCTGTGCATGAAATTTGTTTCAGAAAGTTAACACCTGTCACAGTATCCCCATAATGATGACCAGCGTTGTGATGTTTTACCTAGTGCTTCACCATGTGACTCTGTATAAAATGTAGCATTCATTTTAGAGATGGGGACACCAAATAGCAAAAGCATGAGCTAAGAAATGTTACTGGAACATGCGGTGATGAGACTAAAGCAGGCAGGACTGAGCTGTATTCTAGAACCACATTAAAAAGGCACTGGTGGACACAGGTCTATGCTGGGAAATTAAAGCAGAACATTCTTCCTTTTCAGTGTAATAAAGTATGAAGGGGAAAGAAGACACCGAGCTTGCCAGCAAATCTCCAACGAGAATGTTTTTTAGGTCCCAATATCTTCAGAAAACATACATACCATCTTCAGCTAAGTCAGTGTCCAACTGCTTCAACCTCACCTTAAATGATCAACCTATGAATGAGTCTAAGAAAAGGATTCCAGGCTTTCTAATACAAGTCTGGCGTGTTTGGGCTGTAGCACAGTAAATCCATTTGCCCAAGCAAACGATAGAGTCTGGGAAGAGCAATTTTCAAATGGTTGACCATTACTGAATTTTCTTCTCAGTCTTCCAGCTTATCCAGCACAGTGCTGGACACATGGGTACACAGCTAGCCCTCCATGCTGGGTGCCTGATCCACAAGTTATGGTCTCAAGTTTGAAAAAGCACTGTACCTTTTGTATATGTACTACCTCCATTCTGCACGAAGGATAGGATTTTCCTACTAGGCCTTTTTAAATGGAGAATATAATAATGATACACATTAAGTTTATCTGTGTTATTCTACAGTTGTCACATTGTAAATGCACAAAAAGCTGATAGATTCTTCTGGTATTTAAAAACTATTTTCTGGCTGAACAAATGTCCTTGGGCCCTTGACGAATGAATAAATTTCTGACACTCATCTTCCTTGTTTTACTTTCATCTTTCTCTTCAATGTAAAGAAAATTTCAACCAATATTCATGTTGAAACTACCTTTGTTCATCAGTTGCAACCATAGGTAGTCTACAGATAAAAGAAAAATTTTTTAAATCAACAAAATATTCTATGAGAATCAATTGGATTAATGGAATTTACAATAAAGAGTATATTTATGTTACTACAACTTTTAAATTGTGTACGACATATCCTTATATCAGTAAAATTCATAATAACCATGAGTGTGTGTTAGATAACCAGCTGTTAGACCCTTACCAGTAAGGACTGAGGCTAGGGCAGATATTGTCAAAAGCAAACCCTCCCCCCCCCAAAAAAAAAAAGAGGCCTGAAATGACCACATTTCCGTATTCAAAATATAAAAGTACAGATGGAAATCTGGGTTGCAGGAAATCTAAAAATGAAAGGACTAACAGATGCTGGTCAAAGCAGGAAGAACTGACCAGTCTTCTACATGTTTTAGAAGACCTGTAGCCTCCACTTACACTTTTTTCTTCCTAGAAACTAGTAACTAAATAATAATATTACGTAATTACCACATATCAGATGACATACTAAGCACATTATATGGAACATTCATTTAATGACCACAATAACCCAAGGAGTCATTACTGTCATCCTCTTCTCAGATGGGAAAAGAGAGGATAATTGTGATGTGAGATATATGGTGATAGTTGTTTTGGGAAATGTTTTTAGACTAGAAAGAAGTGCTTATCTTTTCCACTGGGGGGAAAAACTTTTTTAAATTTTTTTTTTTAATGTTTTATTTCTAGGAGAGAGAGAGAGACAGCGTGAGCAGGGGAGGGTCAGAGAGAGAGGGAGACACAGACTGAAACAGGCTCCAGGCTCTGAGCTGGCAGTCAGCACAGAGCCCGACGCGGGGCTCGAACCCACGGAACCGTGAGATCATGACCTAAGCGAAAGTCGTACGCTTAACCGACTAAGCCACCCAGGCGCCCCGGAAAAACTTTTTTAAAAAGCCTCCTTCATTTGAATTAATCTTCCAGAATTTCAATCCATCCTTCTAACCTTAATCCACCACAACTGACTGTTCAATAAACAATTTTTCTATTCACCTCATCTAATCTTTCACATATCTGGGTTTTCAACTTACTTGCCTTTGTCAAGTACCCTTCTTCTAAATAACTTCACAAATCCCAATTCCAAATTCTATCTATTCTTTAGGATGTAAATGTAATCTCCTCTGTGGATTCCTTGATTTTCCCATCTTAAAAAAGAAATCCTTTGGGATGCCTGAGTAGCTCAGTTGGTTAAGTGTTCCACTCTTGATTTCAACCTCGGTCATGATCTCATGGTCATGAGATAGAGTCCCATGCAGGACTCTGCACTTACTGTGAAGTCAGCTTAAGACTCTTCCTCTCTCTCTCCCTCTGCCCCTCCCCCATATGTGCTCTCAAAATATTTTTTTTAAATTTAATCTTTTATTCTTCTCACTCAAGCCACTTTAACTGTATCTGTCATACACACTTTGTACCTGTCAACACGCTTAACCACTTTCCACAATGAATTAGACAGTCTTTCCAAAGATAGAATCTGGGAGAACTCTACTCACCTGGTTCTCCCACCTCCAATATCAGTTAGCATATCAAAGACTTTGAGAAGTCCTTACACTACAAAAACATTCTTAAACCTTACTTTTCCCAATGTTACCCCATTTATTTTACCCTGGAAATCCACTTTTCCCCAAATACCCATTAATGGCACATGGATCCAGTGTCCAAAGGGATCACAATTTAGGGAATACTGAACTATATTACTGCTTTTACTAAACAAAGGAAGAGCCATGGCCATGGATACACATAATCAGATTTTATCTCTTTACCACTCAATGTGATTTACCCATTGCTTTGAATATAGGAACTAAAACAAATAATGGTTGAAGGAATAATAAGTCAGAAAAACTAGCTTTATACTTGAGTAAAAAAAAAAACTAAACAAGTATCTAAATGGTTAACATCCCTATGACAAAGTTACCCCAAAAAACAGTCTAAATAGCAACTGACAGAGGATATCACAAGGCATATGGCTGATGACTCCTCAGTTTACTGCACAAATGGGAAAAACAATAGCAAAGGTTTGAGAAATATCAACGTGGCCTGTCATTATCCCAAAAGTGACTCCCACACTGGCATTCTAGAACACTTTATAGAAGATCTTTCTTTAGGTTCAGCCCTCCTGCTTGTACCTCTCTTAAATGCAATCTTTCTGGTAGGAGTCTATGATATATACTTAATAAATTTATCCTTTGATCCTCTTTTCCCTGATTGGAGGAAAAGGCAATAGGTACCTTCTACAGAGAGACTCGATACCTTCTATGGAGAGATTCCCATCCCCAACTCCATGGGTGGGGGTGAAGGATATATAAAGATGTCACCAATGGACTAACTCATCTAAAGTCACAAGTTTCCCAAATGTGTATGTGGGTCTGTGTATTTGTGTGAATCTGCATGTGAATGAGTTTTCTCCTTTTGAGAGCTTTTTTTCCCTGACAACCATGAAAACACTGAAAAATTAGAATAAAGTTTTTATTAATAACAAAATTATTTTCCTTTTACCTTTACCCAGAGCTACCAGGAGAAAAGCTCAGTGGAAAAGTATGAAGACTGCAGACAGAGTGAACCCAACTTTGGTACAGTCTAGCAAACATGATGGAAAGATGCGTCTTTATTATCAATTACAAGCTACCTGCTGTGTTCTCTGAAAAATGATCAAATCTGTTACATCCTGAAAGCCAGTCACTGAGGCATGCTCCTCCCCTGTCCACCTGCCTAGGTCTGCATCTCTCCTGCCTAGCATCCTCACACAATCTTCTGCACCATGATTTATGGTGAGAAAGGTAAGGATTGCTGGGTGAGTTGTACACTAGAGCAGAAGAGACCTAAACAAACCAATAAAGAGAAGAAAGCAAGGGGAATAAGCGAACAGGAGGAAAAAATAGAATGACTATTAAATAATTCAGGACAATTGCCCAAAGGAAAACACACACTGAATGGGAATGGAGGAAATAAATACATCAAGGTACACAGCAGAAGTTAAAAATAGAGTGGAAAGAAGGAAAGGATAAAAGTACTCACCCAAGGGAGAAAAGGAAGAGGGCATTGCTGAGTCCTGGCAGGAATATTAATAACTGGATAAAAAATAGCAAAGTAACAGCTCGTAATCTCTTAACACCCTCCGAAGAGGCCCCCCGGCAGTAGCTTCTGATGATTCACACAGGTTTATAATGCCCTCAGAAAGCCTATTTCTCTGGCCCAGGTAGAAGCCCTGTGGAGTAAAGTGATGTGGGTAGGGACCTCTGGAAGTAATGACCTGAGGATAGTGGCTGAGGATGGAATGATAGGAATTTAAATTTCATCCTAGAATTGAGATACCATACATTCTGAAATTAACAGTGAGGGCTATCCCAGCTGAACATTTCACCCAGCCAGAGTTGAGTAAGCATGATTTATCCTATGCTGCGGATGTTATTCCATTGGGCTATTTTGTTTTCCAATGGTCAGTGAAAGTCTTCCTAGAGTGACAAAAGCAATGAATATGGGAGTCAGTGGGAAACATAACCTGACAAAAAGTAACCTATACATTACAGATGTCCTGTGGCTGTATGAAAAATGGGAAATCAGGAGAGCAAACGCTATTCAGAAGACATTTATTGAGCCTTGAAAAGGGAGAATGAATTACCGTGTGTCAGATTAAAAGATACAAAAAAAGACATCCTGGGATACACCAGCACCCTTTTCAGAAAAGCAATAGAATATCTATGTTTGCCAAACTCATTCCACGCATCTTTTTATTGTTAATGTTAAGCTAAGCTTCCTTAAAGAAATTTTCAGAGTCTGTCTTAACAAGCCTCCTGGGTGATTATGAAACACACTGAATCAGACACTTTATTTGACCTCTCAGAACCTCAGTTTAACCATTTGTAAAATGGTCTAATAATCTCCTTTATGGATTACCCCCGGTTTAAGGGAGGTGTTTTAAATGTTTGCTACCTATTTAAGTCTATAGGTCCTTTCAGAGTTACAGATGGCACACTCTAAATACTATTTTTTTAAAGTCCAGTGAAGACATAAATGTGGACGGGGTTGACAAATCCCACTCCTAAGGCTAGGGTCATCCTCCACACTCTGCCCAATGCAAGGCAGGTGAAATGTATGTTGGAGAGACATCCATCAAAAGCACTATTCATGTGTCGCTAGCACCTGCACCTATTTCCATTGATATGTCCCTATCTCCTTCATTAGACTGTGAGTTTCTCAAAGGCAGAGACTGTCATCTAAATTTATTTTTCTATACCCATCTACATAGTGGGTATTCATGTTCAAATAAATGATCACACAGATTAAAACACAGTTATTGAATTGTCTCCACACATCAGAAAATAGAGGGGAAAGGGCTGACAATGACATGATAACTCCTCTTGCTATGTAACAGCCCACAGGATTTGTCACCAGCCCAGAGAAAATTGTTCCAGTTCCTTGCTTAGATTTCTGCATCTTTTAAAACAAAGACATAATGTATGAGGCTAAAGATGGAGTCTCGGTAGTACATCTTTTCTGGATATTGCTATTTCAAGTTTCCTTCTGCTGGGCACATAGCTCCATTACAATATATATATGTAATTGGAAACAAACTTTGTTCTGGGTTTGGTCAGTTTGAGAATTAATCGTTCCTTAGGTCAGTGGAAAAATGAGAAAGAAATGGTTTCCAGTGACTCACTGGGTAAATTACCCCTCAGTTTACAATGAGTACACTGAGGCTCCAAGAATTCATTAGTTAGCCCAAAGCAACATTGTATTTGAGGGTACACTGTAATTTAGAAGAGATAAAGCTTTAACTAATCCCTCTCCCCTCTCTACATTACAAAGTCTGAACACAGGTAGGGTTGTGGTCGGCTAAAGAGAGAGATTATATGCATTCCATCTATTTGTTCTGCCTTGTGACAAAAACCATTCATCAGTTTTGACCCATTGAGTTCCTCAGGAGCCTCAAATCTTTCTTCAGTATGTACATTCTTTTCTTTCCTGAAATACCTTCTTTGACCCAGCTTTCATCTCCTATTTAATGAGCAATGCCCAGCATATGTTCAGAAAATATTTTTTTAATGTTTATTTATATTTGAGAAAGAAAGAGAGAGAGAAAGAAGGTGGGGGAGAGGATGGGGTAGAGAGAGAGACTGAGACAGAAACTGAAACAGCCTTCAGGCTCTGAGCTGTAAGCACAGATCCCAAGGTAGGGCTCAAACTCATGAGCCATGAGATCATGACCTGATCCAAAGTTAGATACTGAACCAACTGAGCCACCCAGGTGCCCCTGTTCAGGAAATAATTAGTTTCAGTTCTAGACCCTACTTGAACTCCTATTTGGTTCTATCCATCTGTTTTCCTGTCTCTACTCAAATGATATTTGTTTTGGTTTTCCTTCTCTCCTTAGGCTACTTAAGGACCCACCCTAATAGGAAGAATTCAAAACTTACCCAGAATCTACTCCTTAGTTGATTTGTCAAAAATCACATTCCCACTGGTGGGCAAGCCAGTTCATTTTCTGTTGTCCCCTCTACCTCCAGTCAACAGTACCTTCCTAAGCTTTGTGTTGTTTAGGCTATCATTCCCAGGCTCTAAATTGCAATAGCCAATGTTGTTGATAATATTAATATGGTCATATTAACAACAACCAGTTGTCTGTCATTATTTTCGTGGACTTTTCCAAAGCATTTGACACCATTAACCCCACTTATCTACGTGTTTTATTTTCTTGTGAAAATAAAAACCATGCATTTCTGGTTTTCTTCATTCCTCAGTGTCCTTTACTAACTCTTTCTCTTCTATTTGATATTTTATTCTGGAACTCTCTTTCTCCCCTTCTTGCTCAGAGCTTGGATTTAGGATTTTAGAGTAGGAACAATTCTAGTGACATTGGGATCTAGATAGATCTGAGTAGGGATGTCACTAAGATTGACAAGATTAAGAAACTAAGACTGACAAGATTAAAAAAAAAAAAACCCTAGAATCCAAGGTTTGGGAACAGTTGCTGCTCACAAAGACCTTGAAATCATCTCCAAACAAGGTAAACAGTGGGTAAGATAGCAGCTGTGAGCCAGGTTTCAGATCATTTGATGGATCTGAAGACAATACTAGGGGTATGAGTGAGAGAACCTAATAATAGGAATGAAAAGGGACCTGGAGACTCTTGGGACCTGAAGAGATAAACAATTTCACTTCTCTATTTCTGATAACATCAGTCACAACTAATCTTTCACCTCTGGATCACTCCCAGCAACATGCTGAATAGACATTTATGACACTGGATTTTACCTACATTTAAAAAAAAATTTAATGTTTATTTACTTTACAGAGAGAGAGACAGAGGGTGAGTGCAGAGGGAAAGAGAGAGAGGGACACAGAATCTGAAGCAGGCTCCAGGCTCTGAGCTGTCAACACAGAGTCTGATGCAGGGCTTGAACCCATGAACTGTGAGATCATGACCAGAGCCAGTCAGACACGTAACCAACCGAGTCACCCAGGTGCCCCTCTATGTTTTTATTGAATATTTATAATAGATATGTACTTTTCTCTATCTTTGACCACATTGTAACCTCTAGACCCTAGCAGAGAAGGAACTGGGTCACATATGCTTTGGCACTGTTCACCCAGACAACTTCAAATAAATAACAATAGCACCCAATACATGTGGAAAAGAAGGCGTAAGTGTTAATACGGGTTGTGGAAACAGTCTTGTCTTTTCCTTCAGGGTTGTAAAGATTTGGGGTCTATGAGATTCACTGTTTTCGCATGAATGACAAGCATCCCATCTAGACAGATCCAGCACAGGCATAGATTCAAGCTGGAAGAAGAAAACAGAGGCTCAAGAACGTTGTCTTCTCCCTTATTGTGAGTATGGTCTTGATGTCTTCTGCAAAGAAAAATCTGTGCAGAGGATGCTCAGATGTTTATGCTCAGGAAAGTGATGAGAGTCATCCCATTTTTTTCAGGAGAATAGTTTGTAGAAAGGAGAACATCATGCTCATCAACCCAGTGACTAGAGAACACAGGCCTACTACTTCAGTTGATTTCACAAATTAGATAAATCCAAGAAACACCTGAAACAGTCTTTCTAGCTCTCATCTCATTCCACCATGTTTTTATTTGTCAAATCGTATTAGATCATTTCTTTGGGACAGCTTCACTCATTTATTCAAAAACATGTATTGCAACCCTAACGTCTGCTAAATATTATGCTAGGTAAAGAGAAAACAGAGATGAATAAAACTCACAAACGTCCTGTCTTTAAGAAGCTTATAATTCAGTGTGTGTGTGTGTGTGTGTGTGTGTGTGTGTGTGTGTGTGTGTGTGTGTGTAGGGGAAAATGAAGTCAGCAGCCTAGGACAGAGAAGCAAGTGCTAGAGTTGGTGAACATACAGGGATTTGTGGGAGTTCAAGGGAAAGACACTATCTCAAAGTGAAATGCAGTAAAACCTTTCTAGCTTCCATAATCTCTAGGCTGAGTGTTGTGGAACTTGTACGCAGTAACTAGCATATCTAGTGTTCCAAGCAGAACTTGTGCAAAGGCACAGGGGTGAGAGAGCATGATGCATTGTGGGAAATATCTCAGTCTGGCCTATTTTCCAACTCCCACTTACATCTGAGTGTTCTGGACATGAACACCAATTCAGCTTCATTGGTGTCAACTTAGAGCAAAGACGGGATTTCAGTGCATGGATTAAGAATCAGGCTAGACAAATTTTGGAAAGACAAATCAACTGATAAATGGATAAAGAAGACATGGTTTATATACACAATGGAATACTAGTTGGCAACAAGAAAGTATGGAATCTGAACATTTACAGCAACGGAGATGGAACTGGAGGGTATTATGCTGAGTGAAAAAAGGTCAGAAAAAGACAGATACTATATGTTTTCACTCATATACGGATCTTGAGAAACTTGGTGGAAGACCATGGTGGAGGGGAAGGGTAAAAAGTTACAGAGAGGGAGGGAAACAAACCATAAGAGGCTCTTAAATACAGAGAACAAACTGAGATTTGATGGGTGTGGGGGAGAAGGGAAAATGTACACTAAGGAGGGCACTGGTTGAGATGAGCAAGGGGTGTTGTATGGAAACAAATTTGACAATACATTATATTAAAAAAAAAAGAATCAGGCTAGGAAAGGCCACTAAAATAAATTTAAAAATAAAAATAAAAAGCACTTTAGAAAGGCAGTGGAGTTTTTGAGGATTCTACAATTCATCAAGACTCAAATAAAGCTCTGGTAGAGAAAACAAAGAGAAAACTTGCTCTTCTTTCAACTTCTAGCCAAGTTAGAGAAGAAGGGAAGATAAATAGGACTTTTATTTTCTCTGATGATTAACTTGTTCTATGCTTATTTGGTAAATTCATAGAGAAAAAGTGACAGCAGCAGCTGAAACCAGTCATTAAAAGACATCCTCAGTTCAACAAACACCTGCTGTGGGCCTCCTTTGTTCCAGGTACAGTTCTAGACACCGTAGATTCAAAAGCAAACAAGACATGGAAGATGACTCCTCTTTGAGGTTCACAATCATTGCCATAACCACCATTCCTGAGAAGAGCTGCCTGAGACTGTAGACTGGGAAGATCAGCGGCCAAATTACCATAGTCCTATCACAGGTATATTTCCCAGGTCACACTGGGCCCTGAAGCTTCATAACTCATCAACAGAAGATCAAGCTTGCAGACCCCAGAAACTGAATGGAATTGCTCCTAAAATTCCCTGACATTGTTCATTTCAGTAACTACCTGTTGTATTTTATCTCTCCTCACTGGGAAATGTGGATGCTGCTAAGTCTAAGTGACATGAACAAATCTCCCTTCAACCCCATCCAGTACCTTTATACATTTTGGATTTGTGGCTTTACTTCTATTAGTTCCCAACAGTATTCATTTAGATTAAAGTTGCATCAGAAATCGGATTTTTTTCCTACTTTTTCCCCTTAAAAGCATAATAAAAAATAACCCAATAAATCTGATAAATTAGCAACATGGTCTCAAGCTTTAGGGCATATATGCACCTATGATGTTGGGGAAGAAAGGTAAAACTATTGGTAGGTGAACCAACCAGATTGCATAATATTATTTACCAGAAGGAAGGATGAAGGACAATTCCTCCATCTAAATTAAACCAAGTTCACCATAAGGAACAAAAAATCTCAGCAGTGGAGAATATAATTGTTTTATTTTCTATGCATCTATGAAATAAGAAAATTTTGAAAAGTTAAGTTTTTTTCTCAAAAGATGGAAACTTGGACAGATGTGGGTTTGGGACTATTTCTCTTCATAGACCCATTGTCTGTGATATTGAGCTAGAACTGAAGAAGTCATCTTGTCCTGATTTATGGTCCCTTGATTATAACAAAAGAAATATTAATTCTAAGTTCACGAGAAAAAGGAAAAAGAAAGATGTTACTCATTGAAAAGCTTATGAGCATTCAAATTGCCAACATTTACTTTATTTGAAAGGAAAACTGGAGAGCACTCAGCCATAAGATGGTTCCTTGTTTGAGGGCTGTAATCAGTAAGTTATGAGTCTTCATGACCCCTCTCTCCCTAAAACAATTCTCTTTCCAGACAGTGGCTCATAACATCTGTCTACAGTGACTGCCATAGACTTAAACAAAGCAAAGCAAAACAAAATAAATAGAACACTTTGTTCCATAAATCTTACATATCAAAATACACAGCCTCTGGTATAGGGGCTAAGTAGGGATGCCCTCATGGCTTTGTTTGGAAATTCACCCTCGCACTCAGCATTCATTTGTCATGTGCCACATGCTCCAAGGTTTCAGGCTCTTTGCTAGACCTTTAGTAGTAAAAGACACAGTCTGTGTTCTAAGGAAGTAACCAGCAGATCTTCCCCAATGGGAAGAACCTTTGCAGACACTCTGCTTTCTACCTGTAATGCCTTGCTATATCTCATTTACATTTATTCCAAGCTTACATTTGCATAAAAGCTCTGTTACAGTGCTACCACTTCTGTCAAACATTCCCTCAGCTCATACTCTGTCCCTTCTCTGAGGGATCTAGTCTGTACTGTCCTTTTGGCACTTAGTGGTACATATTCTAAATTGTGACATAAATTTTCTTTTATCATTACCATTATTATACAACAATTAACATGTCCTGTGCATTTGTTTTATTTTCCCATATTACAATGTCCTGGAGAGAAACGACATCTTCATTTGTGCTTTTTGGAATCTTTCACAAAACTGACATAGTATTGTATATGTAGTAGGCACTAAATGACTTTTTTACAAGAAGTAAGAAGAGAGAAGAAAGAAATGAGGAGGAGGGACAGAGGGAGAAAATGACTCAATGCTTGTAAATTCTTATCTACCAAATAAAATTCTCATCCATTTTGGTAAGTCTCACAAAAGGCTACACATCCAATGCAAATCAAGATGGGTGCCAGGTAAGTAAGGAAAAATGTCATAATACTGAATTTGCTCTGTAAACTTGGTTTAGTGGTTGGTTTAGTGGTCTTATGTAATGACAGGACTTTTTATTCATATTTAGCTCTGTGTGTGTACGAGAGAGAGAGAGAGAGAGAGAGAGAGAGAAACACATGAATAAAGAAGATATACTGAAAATATAATCCAAAATTAAAGCCTGACTCTTAGGTGTTCAGTCATTTCTAATTAGTATTTTTATACTTTTAGAATCACATTTTTTTCCTCAGTTGTACATCCCTATTCATCCTCCTTTCCCAAGACCTGCTCCCTCTTAACCACATAGGCAATGCTTCTGTGAATGATTGGCAGTGGGAAATGTGTGCTCTGGGCACAGAGACATGACCTGATCTAAGTGCATATTGGAGTTTGGCTCAGAGTTCCATCTCAGCTGGTGAGAGAGGATCTTGGAAGTTATAGAAATAGCTATTCTTCATGATAAATGTTAGGGAAGACAATGTGAGTCCCTTCTAATTGGTACTCTCAGAACAAGGAACAAGTTGATGGAAATGAATTGGCAATTCCATTGTTATTTGAATAATCTGATCAACACACACAGCTGAGCCAAATCACTGGATTGCTTATGGACTTCCAGGCTTATGGCAGAACTTCAGCCAGGCAGGGGCATGGAAAACCACTTCCCTGTTTCATCTTCAGTCTCCACAAATTGAGAGGGAAGAGATAGTAAAAGAGGAACAATGTGCTTTTGATTATAAGAGTCTAACATGTTCTATACCTTATTTGCAGGTGTGGGATGGAGATGTTGTGTGCATGTGGTAGGGAGCAAAAGAATCTAATGGAAACTTATGAGAGCATTTCAAAAATGTAAATAGTTTATCAGTAGTAATGGGTTCATGGACACACATATTCTTTCTCCATTTCCCAAATTTTACAGTTTCCAGTAGCCTTAATCTTTTTTTTTTCCAGAGCAGAAAAAACCCTCTATTTTAAAAGGTACAAGTCCATTTGTGCTTCTGGGGTTTGTCTCTGGGGCAAGGAGTCTCTTTGTTCTAGGATAGAATGTTTTGCAAAGCCCATTAGATTGCATTGAGGCAAAACAAGTGTTAACCTTGTTTCTTAGGGGCAGTGACGGCTCTTTTCTAAATCAGAGGATTTCTGCTGGGTCTGGATTCTAAAGTGCAGAAATTTTCAGTAACTGATGGAAAACAGGGGTTGTATAAACTTGTCCCTGTCGTGTGGTGAACATTAGAGAACCAGGCAGAGAATGTGTCCACTAAGGTACTCTGAAATCTAACTTGGGTAGATGGTCTTTATTCATTAATGCATTGCAGTAGTTGGAGGACTTGGCCATGCAACCTAAGAATTAACTCAAGAGAAAGCCTCATCCCCTCCATAGGCCAGAACAGAGGTACTGCCAGTGTCCACTTGCCTAGAAATGGCAGTACAGGAGGAACAAGTGAACTTAAAGGAAGTCAGACTTACTAAGGTAAGCAGTGACTGGCTCAGAAAGGCAGTCAGGAGCCAGAGGTAGCTGAGACAGGAAGAAAACATCAAGGTGATTTGTGGAAAAAGTATAAGCAGACTCTAGGGAAGAACAGTATAGCAAAAAGAGTAGACCTCCTGAACTTAAGCAGGATTGGAACTCTTTACAATAATTTGGGTATCAATGTAATTCTGTCATTATTTTATAGACATAGTATTCAGGCCTATGACATGTGAATTATATCTGTAATTAGGGTATCAGCCCTAATATTAGGATATTCCTATCCTTAGGCAGATAAAAACATGGTGTGTACTAATATAATGTACAAAAACATATATATAAGAAATGTATGAAAGGTGAGAACAGACATCTCTCTGGTTCACATAGAAATGAAAATTTCATCAGTATTGCATTATGAAAGAGAAGTTATGGGGCATCTGGGTGGCTCAGTCAGTTAAGCATCCAACTTCAGCTCAGGTCATGATCTCAGTTTGTGAGTTCAAGCTCTGCGTTGGGCTCTGGGCTGACAGCTCAGAGCCTGGAGCCTGGAGCCTGGAGCCTGCCTCAGATTCTGTGTCTTCTTCTCTCTCTGCCCCTCCCCCACTTGTGTTCTGTCTCTTTCTGCCTCTCAAAAATAAATAAATGTAAAAAACAAAGAGAAGTTAATATTGTAACACAGTGTATAATAATGTAGCCTGTTATGTTATAATTGTGCCTAACTTATTTAGCTAACAAGGTATAATTCACCCCACTGCACAGAAGAACACTTCCTGGTAAACTTACAATGGTTATACTAAACTGACAAGTTCCTAAGGTGCTTGGAAAATCAACACCAAAAATGTCCAACCAGAATCTCTTCCTCTTCCTCACATATTACATGACCTTACAGAATGTATATCTCAGAGCACCTGGGTGGCTTAGTTGGTTAAGCATCTGACTTTGCCTCAGGTCATGATCTCACAGGTTGTGAGTTTGAGCCCCACATCAGGATCTATGCTGACCGCACAGAGCCTGGAGCCGGCTTCAGATTCTGTGTCTCCCTCTCTCTCTCTGCTCCTCCCCCACTCACGCTCTCTCTTTCAAAAATAAATAAAAAATTTAAAATTTTAAAAAGAATGTATATCTCTAAGAACAACACAAGGGATCATATGATGTCTCTTTATTTTAATCACCTACCAATACTTTGGGGGCTCAACAGTCACATGTCCAAATAAAGGGCCAAGCAGAGGTACAGACATTTGACAAGCCCAAGACAGACAAGGTGCCTATGTTAAATATCTCTCATTGGTCATAACTGGATACTTTCCCTTATATCACTTTTTTTTTTTTACACTGGCTTTGACTTTTAGAAGTAAGACAGAATTTGAACTATCTCTCGATTGTGAGAACTGGACCAGTAAATGGATAGATGCCCTGAAGGCATCCTTAGGAAAGAAACTTAAAATAAAATCAAGAAAATTGCACAAGTCCAGGAAGCTAGTTCAGGCCCATTTTTCTCTGGGCAAGGGCAGCATGATAGAGAATCTGGAGTCAAAAGTCAAGTTTTGAGCCTGCTGCTTAATATATGCATATGACCTTTAACAAGTCATTTAACATCCATGAGCCTTAACTTCTCCAACTTTACAATAAAAATATTATAACCAGCACTTAAATTTGTTCTCAATATTCAATGAAAGAGTATATCTGAAAAGCACTTTGTAAACTATATTTACTATTCATAGCAAATTATAATCTTAAAGAGACTTGATACGGAGAATCAACAAGACACTAGAATAAAACTATTGTGCTTTTATGGGTGTGGACAGGCAGGAAAGGTGAAATATTTTGTCAAGGGGAAGAAGACTGAGTGGCATGTAAAAGATCTGAGTCAGAAGAAAGAAGAAACATCTCTTTGCCCAACCCCCCACACTTGTGCTGAGGATGGTGCAGAGAGAGCTTCCCAGTCCTACCACTGCACACCTAGGTATTTCTCAGTACTTCAGGACCTAACCTGTCCCATGTCTTGTAGCCTGTCAAGGGTCAGAAACATTGGATGGATGAAGAATTAAGCTCTTGGGAAATCTATTCAACCAAACATAAGTTTGAAAAGAGGCAAAGAAAAAAATCTTCTATAAAAACTCTTTATAGGTGACAGAGGTCATAAGCTGTGGAAGTGAGATATTTTATTTTGCTGTACACTGTCTGTAAAGCAATTTCTTCTCTTAGAAAATGATGTTTCTATTAGACTCTGAGCTATTTGTCATTCTGGGCTGCAAACAAAATATTTTTTATAAGAATATCAGAAATGCCCCTCTAGTCCTATGCTTTGCCTTTCAAAGTGGAACCAAGAGAGGGTTCACAAGAGGACACAGATACTCTATTTAGCAGCTTTAAAACCATTGTTGACTGTGGCTCCCAGTTAGAAATACAGTTTGCACTGTAATACAGTACCCACACACACATGCAAAAAACATACCTATACATATTTATGTACATGTGTAACTGAGACTTTGCATTCCATTCCATTTCTTTTTCATTTTTAACTACTGTCCTCAGTCCACTAAACTGATTTCATGATCTGCTAATAGGATCACAACTTATACCTTGAAAAGCCTTGCCCTATGTGCTGTCAGCCTCAAAGGCTAGGGACCTACCTCTAACACTTCTAGTTTTTAACTCAGAATATCTGTTACTCATGAATTTACTTAAAGCCACCTTTTTGGGGAAATGTGTTCTACAAGGGTAAGTACAACCTCCTCTCACTTGTGATTATGTAGTACATTAGATAAGATAAATGGTATCAAAAGATCTAGATGAGGATCAAAGGTTAGGTTCCCCTTTTCTTCCTTAGAGAGTCTATGTGTATGGCAGGGAGACTACAAAGAGCAGTTAACACTGAGTGTAACCTTATTACAGTAAGGTTTAACATTGAACATTTCTAGATGGTTATTTGATTTTTATGACCAGGTCCCATGGCACTGATTTATCAAATGTATATTAATTACATCATAGGTTATGTTTCCAAAAGACAGCTGCAGAAACATTCTCCACTTCACATGCTTTTATTCTATGCAATGTTGTCACATCCCATTATGAGGTGGTGTCCAGTTCTCTACCCCATTGAATCCAGCTGGACTCCGTGTCTGCTTTAACCACTAAAGTGTGAATAAGGTGACCAGTGCCAGTTCTAGGGATAGTCCTTGAATGGCCTGGAGGCATCCCCTTCTTGTCTCTGGGAAGCAGCCACGAGGGAAGGAGTACAGCTACTCAGAGAGCATCAGGTGAGAAGTACAAGCCAGGAGAAAAATCTTTGGAGGAAGAGAGGTCCCATAGAGAGAGACAGGCCAAAGAGCACTGAACTGCTTATGTATAAAGCAACTATCTTGGAGGAGATTCTCCAACTGGAGGAACCAACCATCTAGTCAAATCCTTCCTGAGTTTTTGACCCACAAAATTTTGAATGACATAATCAATTTTCATTCTAAGCCTCTAGATTTTAGACTAGTTTGTAATGCAGGAATAGATAATCAAAATAACTGAAGTTCCTCTATGGATTAACAAAAAGGATTAGATTTTGTGATTTTGTTTTGCATTTAAAAAAAAAATTTTTTTAATGTTTATTTATTTTTGAGAGAGAGAGACAGAGAGCCAATGAGGGAGGGGCAGGGGGGGAACAGAACCCTAAGCAGCCTCCAGGCCCTGAGCTGTCTGCACACAGCCAACGCAGGGCTCGAACTCACAGACTGCAAGATCATGACCTGAGCCGACACACAGCCAACTGAGCCAGCCATGTGCCCCATGATTTTCTTTTGAATTTAAATTTTTATTTTCCAGTAACAAAATAAATACGGATAAGATCACTGAGTAAATTAAATATGAATCACATGTTCTAAAATACATATGTAACTTTTAATGTATTGTTCTTTTTAAATAAATATTTGTACTCCACTAGTGTCTATCCATTATTTCCACATTTCTTTTCCTACTGGGTACCTAGTATGTGTTAGGAATTCTGGTAGGCACTGGGGTAAGATAAGGCCAATGAGAAATCATCTCATTGAGTGAGCCATTTTCATAGAAAAGAAACATATCAATGGGTTTTATTACATCGGTATCAGAAGAGTCACTTAGGAGGACCTCACAGAGGTAACTTTTAAGCTGGATCTTTGAGAATAAGTAGGTCAGGAAGACCTGGAGAGGGTGTATGATAGAGAAAGCAGAATAATAGCATTCCAAGCAGAGAAGGCAGAATATTTAAAGGCAAGATGAAAGGAAGGTGCAGTGGGCTGGAGGTGATTCTAGGGATGGGTGATCAGTGGACAGAAAGGTACAGTAAGGCTTAGTATGGTTGGGGCCACATTACTAAGGGCTTTGGACACCATGGTAAGAAACTTAGACTCAAACCAACAAGTGGTAAGGCACCAAAGAAATATTTTTGAGTAGAGATATGTTCTAAGCACTCTCATCTTAAAGAACTCCAGTAGAGGAACACACAAGAAGGTACAAATGGGAGCATAAGCCCAGGCGTCCTGTTCTCCTGCCCGGACTAACTCTGGACTAAACCACAATAGATAAAATGACATACCAGTGAGAACCACTTCCTTTACTCATTTCTTTTATGAGACTCGAGGGAGGGCAGCTACTTCTTAGGATCAGTGTTGACCTATGAGTCACATAGTAACAAGAAACAGATTTTTAAAGAGTAAAAGGAAGGAAATAGTTAACCAAGATCATAGCAACTTCAGAGTGTGGGAATTTTGCTCTGGGGATATATGTTTTGAACACTAGGATATTATACTTTATCCTTATATCTAAGACCATATTTCTATCACAGTTTACAAAGCAGAAAACATAAATCACTAGCAGAGATATAGCTTTCTGAGGTGCACTTATGGGTTTTTTTTCCTTCCTATACCACAGGATTTAGCTTCAGATTTTACACTTCCCAAATGTTTAGAGAAGTTTTAGCAAAGACAGGGGTCAAGATGTTTGGGTTTTTTGGAGCTAATCTTATTATTACTTCAATGGAGCATCCAAGCAAAGAAAAAAAGCAACCAGACCAGATTCCCTGTGGCTAAATACTGTAACACAAATGGATATCATAGCTCAAGGAATCTTGCTTCTAGAAACAAAAGAGGCAGGAAAGAATCTTAACTTCCTCCTTGCATGCAAACCTCAGGGGACTAACACAGGAAAATAAAATTCTCCTTGGTGGTGTATAATGCTTTATTATGATGACCAAGTCTCCAGGGCTATTTAAAATTCTGAACTCAGATTCCCTGAGTTCTGATTTCCTTCTCATCAAAATCACTATCCTAATCTTAACTGCACATCCCTGAGGGCAGAAAACATCAACTCACCATATTTATAGCTGGTGCATAATTACTACATGCAATATTTATCCAGCTATTCATCTGTTTGTGTGTCTTCTGTCTAAGTGGTGAAACTGTCAATAGACAAGTTTCTCAACATCTTGTACAAGAGTACATCATTCACTGGATATTTTCTCCACTTGGTCTACTTGGCTTGTTCCTTGGATTTCTTAAAAGGGTGATCACCTTTACCAGCCCTTTTTGAAGTTTTTCTTGCTCCTCAGTGAGTTTAAACCCCTCCATTAGACTTTTATTTCTATCTAATTATTCTCATCATATACACCAAGGCCCCAAAAATCTTTTCAATTATTCTGTTACTTCACTTACTCAGAGCCCCTTACCTCATATAATAACAGTGCAATTTCAAGCTACTAGAATTGATAAATAGGGTGAGTATTTTAATACCCTTTAAAACACACCATTAAATTTTATTTACTTCAGTGCTCTCAGATGGAGAGCCATCTACATACTTCCTAGAGATCCTTGTCTGTGTGTATATGGAGAGAAACCAGACACAATTTCTCTAGATTCCACTCCTCTTACACACTGAGCTAAATAGAACATTTAGTTGATGGGAAAAACTTTACGTGGTCCAGCATGGCAATCAGACTCTTCTTAGCTCCTCAGTTCTATCACCTCTTGGTACTGATAAGTAAGATCCCAACTAAGTATTAGAGCAAGTATTTGACCCCAAACTGGGAAACTGGTGTGACTGCTAAACTTAACCAACCTGGTGATCTCATTACCATAGCAGAATATGAACCATTTTCTTCAACTTTATCTTCCACCATCTGACCACAACATTTCTTCATCTATTGTAAATTTTCCAGGGAAGAAATTTTGACCTTCATTTTCTCCCCATTGTGCCTAACAGAATGTTGGAGAAATGCTAGGTAGACAATCCCTTATTTTTTTATTAATCAATATTAAAATATTTATGACTAGAATTTATTGATTTTTTTTTTGCCTTTAACACAGTCTTGAATTTTATCACTCTATCTCTGTGCCTCTCTCTATATATCCCCATTCCTATCTTTTCTCTCTGTTAAATCCTTTTCCTCTTTTATTTCTTATGAATCTCAGCCTTCTTTAAATTTTCCCACCTAATTTAAACCTGAGCAGTTAGAAATGGTACCTATGCATCATGGTTATTGAGGGCATGGGATGGAAATGGAGTAGGAAATACATTTATCTGAATGGAGAAAACCCTCTTTTTTTGAGCCAGTCTTTTGGGGCCCAGAACTCTCCTGCTCTCCTTGCTTTGCCTCCTCTGTTGTAGATGCTATGATGATGGTCCTCTGCAAGGCAGAGATTGTCTCCTGCTCTTGGCATCCATTTGTTGAAGCTCTTAACAACTTCCACTTCCCTGCTCCACCTACCCTCTTCACCTATCATTGAAAAGGACAAAATCTCTGGCTCTTTATTCCCTGCTGTCTGCAATCATTTTAGGAGCCATAGTTTCCCTAGCTGCTCTGAGAAGAGTAAATACCAAGGGCTGGGGGTAGGCCAGATCCCAGCCAGTGAAAGTGCCCCCTTCTCCTTAGACCGGCCACAACTTCCATTATAATACACAAAAAGATAGAGAGTGACAAGCCTCACCTCCCTCCTATTATTGACAAACAGGGGGAAAAAAAGTCTAGAGTTCTTTAAATTATTATTGTAAACTTGATTTGCTAAGTGGTAAGTAGACGGGTGGAAGATGGGCAGTCTAGAGCACTTTTGCTATTTATAGCCCATGTCGGGGCTTTATTTATTACTACTGCTTCTTCTCAGATCCACTTAAACAGCCTATAAATTACCAATAGTGTCCATGGAAACAAACTGGCAAAATGGAAAGTGCATTTGAAAGAAAGGGAGAGACACAAAGGACATAAAGGAACTTGTCAAAAAATAAAACCAGTTTCCTTTACAACATCACATACATGTCACTTGTCATTACACTTGTGATTTCAAAAGATAGAAATCAGGACGAATTTTCCTTCAATATATACATGACACTTTCTTTAAATGAGTCGGGTGAGGCTAGCCAAGAGGAAGTAGGGCAAAGCCTGCAGGCAAACCCACAAGATCTGAACCTGTTGTTCAGACTGTCCCCTTTTTCCATCTTCTCTGCCTTTTCCCCCCTTTCTTTGGTTCTCTCTTACTCCCACCCTGCCATCCAGTGTCTGCATTCTCCCCAGAGAGAAGTTTCCTGATTAGCTACTTTTAAGTAAAGCCTAAATGACTGACCATTGGTCAAGGATATTAAAAAGGGATGCCCTAGAAGGGAGGGAGGGAAGGAAGGAGGGGAGGGAGGGAAGGAGGAGAGAGGAGAGAAAGGAGAGGGAAAGAAAGAAAGAAAGAAAGAAAGAAAGAAAGGAAGGAAGGAAGGAAGGAAGGAAGGAAGGAAGGAAGGAAGGAAGGAAGGAAGGAAGGAAGGAAGAAAGAAAGAAAGAAAGAAAGAAAGAAAGAAAGAAAGAAAGAAAGAAAGAAAGAAAGAGAAAATTCAATCCTTAGAGTTTCAAGTTTTATTCTAGCAACTTTGATTCTGTTAGCAACCACACTAATGTATCAAGAATTTATTGTACCTTCTCTCCAGATATTCCTGATATTTTAGGAAACTTTCACAGCCAGTACTTTTTTTAAAAAAATCATTCAAACAGCACTATGCCATGACTGCTTTATGTCCAAATGTATGTGAAGCCCAAAAGAGACACCATGAAAAGAGCCTTGCTATAAAACCAGTTGAGGACAGAGGAGAGAAATTCATTCATTTATCCCTTACAATATGTCTCTTTTGAGCTCCTTCACATCATGCAAGGGTAAATGGCTGCACGGTAGAAGATTGGCAAGAGATTAAATAAAATAAATATAAATAAGAGTCATTATTATCATCATAGAGTAAAAACATAGATAACTATAGTAATAACACCTAAAAATTATTGAGCATTTTTCACGTGCCAGATGCTGCTCTAAGTGCTTTGCAGTATAAACTCACTTCATACCCACAACAACCTGTGTCTCTTCTCAGACCCACTTAAACAAGCTGTAAATTTTCAGTGGTTTCTATGGGAACAAATTGGCAAAATGGACAGTACACTTAAAAAAAAAAGATGCAGAGAACAAAAAATATCTTGTCAAAAATAAAACCAGTTTCATTTCTAGAATCACATACAATTCACAGTCAATGCAGTTATGTTTGCAAAGTTAGAAACCAGGACCAACTTTCTTTCTAACATGTAGATTCATCTCTTCTCCAGGGAACATGGACAAGGCAGGGAAGACAATACAGGCACATCACAAGCTCTGAAAATTTCATCTTAGGTGTCCTCTGCACCGTCTCCTTTTTCCTGAGCTCTCGTTTCCTCTCTAGCATGTTAGCTTTATTATTCCCATCTTAGAAAGGAAGAAACTGGGATGCATATAGATTAAGAAACTTGCCCAAGGTGGCAGAGCTGGCAAGTGGCAAAGCTACAATTTCACTCAAGGAGTCTGGCACCCAGAGTCCATACTTGTAACCACTCTGAATTCCATCCCTAAAAGAATCACCATCACCCCCATGCCAGTGAGGTACTTATAAAGTGCCACAGAATCACAAAGGCAAGAGAAACGTCTTCGCCTGTACAGTTAAAAAGGGTATTAAAGACTTAGTAGATTTTAACCCGAATCTTGAAAGATGGGTAGAAGATCACCAGAAAGGAGGGAACACTTCACAGAACACCAATAGCTTGTGCATCATAAGGTAGCATGACATGTTAGACAAATGCCAGGTATTTTGATGTGAAGGCATCTTCACCCATGTGTGTTTGGAGATAGGGATACTGTGACAGGTGGTAAAACTGGGAAGTTTAGTGGGGGGGAAGGGAGGAAATTGCAAGAGAACTTTTACTGTATTATCCTTCTCACATTTTTTAGATTTTAATAAATCCTTTAAGATTCCACTTAAGTGTAATTTCTTTGAGAAAGTCTTCACGGTTTCCAAGACTTATTTAGGAGCTCTGTAGTGGAGTATTCCATGCATTCCTGTATATTAACAGCATACTAGGTTGCAATTGTTAACTTACATATCTCTCTCCCCTACTGCTCTGTGCTGTCCTTGAAGGCAGAAGATGAATTTTTATGCTGAATACCTGTAGTTCCTTGAACAATGCCTGCCACATAATGGACGCTCAATAAAACCCATAACCTCTTTTCTGCTCAAGGACTTGATTCCTGGAAGTATTCCATCTTTCTTCTGCATTATCATTTTCCTTTCATTGAATTAATCTCATCAACCTAGAAATAGGCCCTTGTTTCTTCCTTATTTTTTAAAAAAAAATGTTTGGACCCCATGTCTCTGCCTAGCTACTATACTATTTTATCTTATTTTCACACAAGATGTCTTAAGAATGATCAATTCTTGCACTCTTAACTTCTTCACTTTGACTCACTTCAAACAGGGTTATATCCCTACCACCACCTCCAACAAAATTGCTCTTGCAAAATTACTAATAATCTTTATCTTTACCAAATAAAAAGTCATTTCTCTGTCTTCACCTTACTTGACCTAATTTCTCCCTCTTCAAACAATCTCTTCTCTTACCTTCCATGGCCCAACTTTATCCAATATGCCCTGAGATTTTGCTCTGGTCCTTAGTGTCTTCTTTTCATAAAAACTCCAAAAATGAATTTATGATTTCTTCCTTCAAAACTGTTCCTTCCATGTTCTCCTCTAGTTAGTGGCCCCATCACTGTACAGTTACTCAGTCTAAAAACCAAGATGCTGGGCTGCCTACATGACTCAGTCAATTAAGCATCTGACTTTAGCTCAGGTCATGATCTCATGGTTTGTGAGTTTGAGCCCTATGTTGGGCTCTGTGCTGACAGCTCAGAGCCTGGAGCCTGCTTCGGAGTCTGTATCTCCCTCTGTCTCTGCCCTTCCCCTGCTCATGCATGCTCGCTCTCTCTCTCACACAAAATAAATAAACATTAAAAAATCTTTAATGAAAATAAAAAATAAAAACCAAGATGCTATTCTTCATGCCTTCTTTTGGAAGGGAGTAAGACTCAGCCTACATCCACATTCCGTTAACCAGTCTCATTAACTCTACCTCCAAACTGTGTCTGGAATCCAATCACTTAGCTCTATTTCCGTCGCCATCATTCTGGTTGACACTACCACCATGTGTCACACAGACAACAGCAAGCTTCCCCTATCTCCCTCTCCACTCTTAACTCTTCAAGTCCATTTTCCATATAACAGCCAGAGTGATTATTTTTTATTTATTTTGAGGGGGGAGAGCCAGAGAGAGAATCCCAAGCAGGCTCCATGTTAAGTGTGGCTCCACCTTTTGACCACAGTATCATGACCTGAGCAGAAATTAAAGGTCAGACAGTTAACCAACTGAGCCATCCAGGCACCCCCCACAGTGATTCTTTCTTTTTTTTCTATAACTCTCTTTTTGGTCTTGAAATAAAACAGATATATAGAAAATACATAAAATATAAATGTTCAGTTCAATGAATTATAAGGCAAATATACATCGAACAACTTTTATTTCAAAGTCTGGGCTCTTACTAGTACATAGATCTTAAACAATCTCCTTCCAAACCCTAACCATCTCCTTCCCTCCTACAAATAGATGTAAATTAATAAATTACTTGTATTTTCACTTTTACACTTACTTAAGTATCTATCAACTATAATAGAATTACACAGTATGCGTTTTTCTTAGTTCTACCTATTCCATTCAATTTATTTGTGAGAATCATGAATATTATTGTCTGTAGCTATAGTCAATTTATGTCCTTTGCTGTATAGTATTCCATTGTATGTTTATGTCAAAATTTATCCATTCTATTGTTGATAGAAATTTAAGTGTTTCCAATTTTTGATCATTGCAAACAATAGTACTCTGAACACTCTTATTTGTGTCTATTAGTAGACAAGCATACACATTTGTTCTAAATGCATATCTAGTAGTGGAATTGTTGTGATATAGATTACATGTATTTTCAAACTGAAAAGATTTTTTTCCCAAATGGATTATTCCAAATTGCAAGAGTAGCACAATAAATACTTGTCTCTTCACCTAGACTTACTAACTGTACTCACTTTACCATCTATTTTGCATTCTCCTTCACAGTAATATGTTTATTATTGCCATTATGTATGCTTACTTCTCATCATTGGCCATTTTAAAGAAGTACTTTGAACTAATTGCAAATATCATGGCTCTTTGACCCTAAATACTTCAGCATTTATGTGAAGAGAACAAAGGCATTTTCTGACAGATCACATTGTCTTACATATTATCACATTCAGGAAATTTAACATAAATAAGATACAATTAACTAATACAGTGCTTCTCAAACTTTACTGTGCATACAAATCATGTGAATATCTTATTAAAATGTGAATCTAATCCATTAGGTCTGGGAGGGTGCCTGTGATTATGCATTTTTAATAAGTTCACAGATGAGGCTAATGCAGCTGATCCACAGATCATACTTTGCTAAGTATATACTGTATATATTCAAGTATTTCTGATAGTGGCAATAATATCCTTCAGAGCATTATCTTTTCTAAGGCAGTATCAACCCAAGATCAAATGTTACATTTGGTTGTCATGATCACCTTCATTTTTGAAAGACATTTCACTGGGCCAAAATTTAAGGTTGCCAATATCTTCTTCTAACACAGTGAAGATATTTTTTCATTGCACTTTTCAAACTTTTAAAAGCTATAATGCTTTTGAGAAATCAGCTTTTAATCTCAATACTGCTTCTTTTAAGGAAAACTCTTTTCCTTTCTATTTATTTTTAAGATGATCTTTTTGTTTTCTATTATCTCACTGTGATTTGTCTAGGTATTGATTAGTTTTCTTTTATTTTGCTATAGTTTTGTTGGATTTCTTGAATCTATGATTCATCAGTTTTAGAAAATTGTTAACTATTAAGCACCTCAAATGTGACTGTCCCATTCTCTTCTCTCCATGGCAAGAACATAACAGTTTTGCGGTGTCATCTTTCTCTTGAACACTTCCCTATATCATCTGTTCTTTTGTCTCTCCATGCTTTCTTGTAAATATATAATTTTCTCATCTGTGTTTAATATGCTATTTAACAAATCCAATGAGTTTGTAATTTTGTTTATTGCATTTGTAGTCTGGAAATTTATATTGGTTCCTTTCAAATCTGTCGTGTCACTTTTTAGAATGTCATGTTTCCTGCCAACATTTTGTATCTTGTCTTTTGTCTCTCTGAAGAAAATAAGTAACATTTCAAGTTTTAAATTACAGTATCTAGAGCCTTTGGGAGGCTGTTTTCTATTTTTGATGTTTCTACTATTTCTCATTTTTACGTTTTCTTATCTGCATACATCTGGTTCTTTGTTTCTGTGCCAGACTTTGCATTTTAAATATTTATGGGATTTTAAGTATTTTTTTTAATATTTATGGGATTAACTGGGGCCTAGAGTGATGCTCATTTCCTTGACAGGGGACTTCACTTGGCTTCTTCCAGATGCCTGTAAGAACTACAGTCAGGAATTAGGTTAATAAAATTATAGGACCTGAAAACTCCTGAGTCACTGAGGGGACTCAAAGTTTTTCAGTGATTCCAATAGCTCATTTGCAAGTTTGTTCTTTCACCAGGGGTGCAGCTCTTTAGGAGTTTCAGGGAAACTCTAACACTTTTAATCTGTCCTGCTGGCTCTTCTAAATTGTCAAAAGGGCTGCTCCTCTTCCAAGATGTCTCTTCTGATCAGGAAATACCTGATGGATAAAAGTGAACCCCAAACACCAGGATCTCCAAGATATTTTTGCAATAATTTCTCATTGACTTATTAGTTCTCCAAGGCCTTCCAGTAGATTAAAACACAAAAATTGGCTTATGTTTTGTCCTTGAATGTAGAGTTAGTCTCAACTACCTAGTCTACCAGTTCCAAAGGTTGGATTCTAAATAATGTTTCTTAAGTATATGTTTTGGGATTTATATTTGAAGCATCCAACCATTGATAGTAAATACAGAAGTGAGACAACAAAGAGGCAGATATTTTTGACGTAAGTTTCAGAGAGCCACTTAGACAACTGACATAGAAGGAAGACAAAAACATGTTGAGAATGTGTGGATTTTCTCAAGAAGAGAGAAAGGATTTATAAGACTAGTCTGAGAGTTTGAGAAATATTCTCTGTATTTAGAGAACATGGCAGAACAGTGCTGACTCTATGTAAAAGAATCCAGATGAGAGGCTGGCGAAAGCAGCTCACAGTAGCAGAGTAAAATTGCTTTATCTGGGGAGTAATCATTCTCAGTGATGATCAAAGATGTATGAATTCTAGGGACCAGATACAGAACGTATGGTAGTGTGTATATATATATATATATATATAAAAAGCATCAAAAGGGTTGCTTTTAGTGCCAATGGAAATTCCCATAGATGGTCTGTGTGAAGTGGACAGCCAGAAAACCAAAAGTTGAGGGGCATAAGGAATACCAACTCAAAGAAGAGGTGATTCCCAAATAAAAAGAGCTACAGTCTGAGGGCTCAGCCAGTCTCTGAAGAACCCATAAATGCCACAGGAGAGTCACTTTACTTATCTTTCAGGCATCAGGAAGGTAAAGCAGTCTTCTAATAATATTAGCCATATAAGAATGCTCTGTCCCATTACCCCTCTTCTTTACACTACAACACTGTAAGGCTCAGCAAGAGACTCTCGTAAGCAAGAAGACAGGGTAACAAGCCAAACGGATGAATCTGGTTGCATTCTGCTCCCTGAAGACAGGAAAACTCCATTCAATTAAAGTTAAACTCTTGCTAAATATATTGGAAAGAACATCTGGCTTACTGTACTGGGTTTATATTTGTGGCTTAAGGAAACCATAGGGCTTTCTGTTACCTCTGAGTCACTGGAACATTCAAGGGTTTAGAAGGAGAAAATTTTTCAGTGAATTAATTTTAAAGGGTCAATGGGAGGTAAAAATAAATTGAATTTGTAACGAGATCCCCCTTTTCTAAGAAAAAAAATGACATCAGAGTTTTAGTAAGCTGACTGAGGAAGGGGAAAGTAGTATAGAATAGATGGAGAAGAGATTGAAGCCAGGAATGTCAAAAAAAAACAAAACAAAACAAAACAAAAAACCCTGTAATAACATTACGTGAGATAGTGGAGAATGAGGAGGCTTTTCCGGTGCTGGAGCACCTGGAAGTTAAGAGATGATTCTGTTACCTCCAGAGCTTTGGGGATATAAAAAGAGGTAAAAAATGAGTCAAAACCCTCTATTTCACCCCTATAGTTTACCTTCAGTATTGCCTTCAACTAATTGTTAACTTTGTTAATCCTCACCTCATCTACAAAGTGGGAAAAATAATGCTTGAGAAATATAATAAAATATGTAATAAATGTAATAAAATTGATAATACATATAACAATATATGAACTCACCATAAGTTAAAAATGAAATGTAGTTATCTAAAAGAATGAATTAACAAATGCTCAACTCTGGTGTAAGAGTAGAAGAAGAGATAAGCTTCACATCTCAGAAACACAAACCAGATGCTACATTAGAGCTGAATCTCCCCATGTAAACATTGTTTTGTGTGTATTTTCTTTTAATAATGTTTAAATATTAAGTAGATGGTTTTATTGCCTCAAGGACCAGTCTGGACGTAGATTGGCACAAACCTGTTGGGGTAAATAATCCTACTTGCTATTCAGTTTAGTGTTTACCAGCAAGCATTCAGTCAGAGCCCTGTGCTAACGGCTGCTGGCAAATCTTCCCATGATGGCTGAGTTCAAATGAATACCAAGACAGTGTCAGCTGCTGGCTTTCATTAGATTCTCTTTGAGTCAAATATTAAAACAAGGCCACCTGATAGAGTCATCTTGGATTCCTGCAGAAAGGGACTGGAGGTGCTGGAAGCAAAATGAGGTGCAGGTGGGATAGCATAATAAGTTCTGCAATTTACAAGTGTTAATATGAAAAATCAGAATGTGAACCTCACTGGAAAGGATCTATAGGCTATTTATCTATTCAAAGTGACCTTGTAATCTGTAAGTCATTAAAGTGATAGCAAAGAACATGAATGCCACCCTGTGGCTATCAGCAGAAATTATACTTAATGTAACATAATTTTACATAATTAGAGGGTAATAGGAATGTGATTAAAAGAAAGTGTGCAGATGCCAGGAGAAAAGAGGAATGGCCAGGATAAACAGTTATCACTGCTAAAATATGACTCAAAGAAGCATTACCCAAAATAATAAGGAAAAAACCTCCCCAGTCTTTCTAAATAACGTAAGCAAAAAAAAAATAACTTCTGATTATAGACACACAAAGCATTAGACAAGGACATAAATAGATCACTGGTAATAAAGGAGAGAACAGAGAAGTTATGTCTTCTGGCATCCTTATCATTCAAGCATACTGAGATTATCTGAGACCCTCACACATACACAAAGATGATTATCCCTTCATGTCCATGTGCATCTTCTTATACACAAATGTGCACATTCCAATTCACAGATACATACATATATCCTTTTTTTGAGTTTTTTCTACATTTGACTACTGTAAAACAATTGATGATTTCATTCATTTATTCGCCAGATTTTCACAGAACCAGGTACTGTCCTAAGTTCTGGATCCATGACAGTACAGGTCCCTGCCCTCACTGAGCTTCCATTCTATGTGGATCAACTGACAAAATACAAACAAGTAAACACATATCAGGTGGTTCTATTCCATGGATAAAAATTAAACTATGTAAACGGAATAGTGAGTGTTGGAGGATAGAGAATGGGGGAGAGCTTCTTGAAGACATTATAAAGTCTGACGGATGTCGTGAGGGAGGAAGTCATATGGAAGAGGCAAGGAAACTTTCAGGCAAATGATAGTGCAGTGCAAAGCCTCTAAAGTCAAGTTTGCTGTGTTTGTTTGTGGAACAATGAGGCCAATGCACACAGAGCAAGTTAGAGGAGGGTTTGGGGATGAGGAAGGACACATTATAACAAGGAGAGGGTAGCTGGACACACAGGGCTTTATGGACAATTTTTATGACTTCGGTGCTTACTCAGAATTAGAGCTTTCCGGCATGCTATGATTTTTAAAGAATTAGTCTGATGTCATTGTGGAAAAGGAATTATAAGAGCAAAATCAAGGTAACCATTTCAGTAGCCCAGCAGATGATGGTTGTAACTTGGTTCAAGACAAAAGCAATGAATAGAGTAATGATAGTCACATTTTGGACATATAATAAATGTAGAATCAAAGTAATGTACAATTGGATTCAATATAGTTATGCCAAAAACAGAACAGTTGAAGGTGGTAGGCTGAATCACCAGAAGAATGAAGTAGTCAGTCAGTGATTTGAATAAGACTGAGGGAAGCATGTTAGGTGAGGCTACCTGGGAGTTTACTTGGGACATGATAAGCCAGGGCATTTGTTTTAGCTATTTAAATACAGGTGTTGGATTGAGGAGTAGGGTTACCATATTTAGCAAGTAAACCACAGATGCCCAGTATGAATATCAGAAAAATAATAACTTTAATGTAGTATGTCCCAAGTATTATATTTATTTACGCTAAAAAGTTATTTAATGTTTATCGGAAATTCAAATTTAGCTGGGCATCCTAAATCTTATTTGGCAATGCTGGTCAAGAAGGCATTTGAGTTTCAAGTATGGAGTTCAGGGAAGAATTCTTATTGGGGATGTAAATTTAGAAATCATCATTACATAGATGGTATTTTAAAATTGAGGCTAAATGACATGGCCCAGGAATGAGCATGCTGAGAAAAGAGATGAAACCTAAGAATATGCTTTGGGCCACATTCGGAAATAAATAGCACAGTGTGATTATCAGGCTTCCAACCATCTAAGACTTACTAGTCTTTGAACATGAGCCACAGAATTATCCACATCTGAACCTCTCAAAAGCAGACAAAGGCCAGTTATGAAGTTGCATTTCTCTCAATGTGTCTCTAATACCACTTTTCCTCATAAGTTATCCCTTCTATCACATCATGAGCTTCTGTAAAAGACAGTGACAAATAGGCAGCGTCTCACACATTCCATCCTAGGTCACCATAGTAACAAAGGTTCTGAAATTATTTAATCTACTTTCAAATTCCATCTCCAAGGTGAGCAAAACCAATGTAAGAGAAGAAATATTAGGCCAGTGAAGGCCAGTGGAATATTGAACTTTTAATGCCAGTGTTTTGAATTTTAAGACAAAGAACATGAGAGTTTGTGTAGATCTCCATTTTATTTCACTTAGAAATACTTCAAGTTTCTAAATGGAAAGACAGAGTGTCACCTGGAAATTAATGAGCAGTCAATTTGGAATAAATGAAGCAGACTATCCATAATGTGGCTATAGGAATGTGGAGCTTTATTCCTGTACACAGATGCCAGGGGTGCCTGGCTGTCCACCAAATGTACACCCCCTTACCATCATTCCTCCCTTCAGTGTTCAGGTGGATTCATCCTCTCGTCCATGCATAAGCTAATCAGAGTGGTAGAATGTGGAGTTCATAAAATAACCTGCCTTTGCTGTCCAAGAAATTATGGTTTGTGTTTTGGGTCTGCTCTTCCTAACTGTATAACCTGAGACTTGTTAATCAATGTCTCAGACTTTACATTTTTCCATCTGCAAATTGGGAGTACTAATAATACCTGGCATCCAACAATCTTGTATGGATTAAAGGAGAGGAGCCTATTAATCCATCAGAAGAGGACCTGCCATATGACGAGTGTTCAGTAAGTGTTTGATATCAGTTTTTTTACATTTTTTTTTTACATTTTTTAATGTTTTATTTATTTCTGAGAGAGACAGCATGAGCAGGGGAGGGTCAGAGAGAGAGGGAGATACAGAATCTGAAGCAGGCTCCAGGCTCTGAGCTGGCTGTCAGCACAGAGCCCTATGTGGGGCTTGAACCCACCAACCATGAGATCATGACCTGAGCCAAAGTTGGATGCTTAACCAACTGAGCCACCCAGGCACCCCTTATTTTTATAATCATTTTATAGTTGTTAATCATTGCCTGTATAGGCTATAAATACAGGTAGGAGTGAGAAATAGCACAATAGTACTCAAAGCATAACAAAATGGAAGGGGGGGAAGAAACAAGAAAAAAGTTTCACGCAAGTCTTCCGTATCTAATTACCTCCTGAGCTGCCTGCTTTGTAATATAGGGTGAATCCTCCTTTAATGGAATGACTGGCTGGTAAATCACTGCTGTCACTCTGGGCCTAGTCCATGGCTTCAGGAGTGCTCCACTATTCTTGACATTGCTTTACTGACAGAGCATTGTCCCTGGGCATTATAATACGTCTTCTAACATGAATTTGGAAAACTAATTTACAGAAAGAAATATAATTAATGAATAAATATGCAGTATATAAACTTTAAATATGGAGATTGCAAGTGACCATTAAAGCAATCACCAAATTCTACTTTCATCATAAGAAGATGTCTAACACTTGGGGCAAAGGGTAAAGTGTGATTTGGAGGCAGCCTCTATACTCCCCAGTATTTGGGCTTCCCTATTCTCAGTGGCTATCCTCTCAACAATCAGAAGCTCCTCTCTAAAACCAAGTGAATGCTTACAGAAAAGGTTTAGGGATCTTCCTGGTGCCCCGTCTCACACTGCTCCCTGGCCTGCACCACAGTGTCATTCCTGCTTCCCCCATCCTTTCCTCTTCATTGCCAGCAACAGTTTCCCAGCTTCCCATTTCCCTGAGTAGTGAAATGCTGCAAACCTGCCCAACTGCAAAATGGCGACAGTGTTTCCTTGTGACTGCATCACCTGTGACAAGATCATGAGCTGCATCATCTGATGAATAATCACTCTAGACTGAAGGAGAAGAGGAAAACTTGATTATTGCATACTACCTATTAATAGGAACACATGATGCTATTATTTCCTTTTAGGGAATAGTGATAGATTAGTTTGGTCCACATATTAGAAGGTAAACATGTATGCAGAAAGATAGTCATTGTAGGTACTAGGCTGAGCTACATGAAATTGCTGGTATTTGACCTTTTTTTCCTACAATACAGCAATTCACACAGTTCAACCTAATAGAAACATTACATTGTTTCACAAAGTGCATATTGCCTCTGGAGGAAAGAAAGTGCTGGAACACTGAACTATTTGCCATCACAAAAAGACACTGGAGGCAACCATTGTGGTTCAGAGGAACCCAAAAGTTCTCCAAATACCTTCTCAAGATTCAGAATGAAGAGACCTGAGCTAACATTGTATCCCCATTTTATAGGTGTGAAGTTTAAAGGACTGATATAGGTAAATTGACCAACCATAATGTAGATTGACAGCTAACACATTTTTCATCATTTAGTGCTCAATTGTTGGCATAAAAAAATTTACTTTAGAGCTTAATTTTAAAAAATTAGGGAACCTGTTGCAGAGAAAGAAAAGGTAAGGTACCTAAGTGTTCAGAAGACAGAAGAAGGGGAGTTGACTCACTCAGTATGCACACTAAAGTCAGTAATGGCAATCACTGACTCAAAGACGTCTCCCTCTGTGTTTAGAACTCAGTCAGTTCATCTCCATTCTCTCACCAGATTCAAAGTATGTGTTTCTAAGGCACAACTTTCGTTCCCTTCAAAAACAAGTCTTGGTGAGTAGATCTCAGCCCTGTTACATAAGAAAAAACAAAAATTCCCAAAGACTGCTTCAAAGCAAGGAGAAAAGAAAATCAATGTATCACCATGAAACAGAAAATCATGAGGCTTGGTTCAAAAGGACATTCTAAATAGTCCTTTTTCTCACTCATGAGGATGGCCAAGATGCTCATGTACCATATGTGGGCCAGTCATTAGATTTAAACACATTCAGAATCTCAGAATTAAGAATTGAGCTTAAATCAATATACCCCTACATAAAGTGTTTCAGTTTTTATTACTTTTAAAGTTTTTAAAAAACATATTCTCAACCAATATCATATCACCTCATGAGACAGGAAAAATAATGTTAGCCCTATGCATAGGCAGGAAACGTAGAAAATTTTTGCTAATAAGGAAACTGATGCTTATGTATTTGCCTAACACCTCGCAAGCATTCCAAGAACTACAACCAGAATCAAGGCCTTCTGATTATTCCATATCAGAAATAACATTCTTTGGATCTAGAGAGATCTGAGTGCCAGCTCTACAACCAGTTGATCTATAATCATCTGAGTCTGTTTTATTAGCTGTAAAAGGTGAACAATTGGGTCTATTTCATGGGGGCCACAAGGTATGTCTGATTAATATTGGTTCTCCTTTCCCCTGCTTCTTGAAGAGGAAGGATCTATGATGGGGAGGTGAAGTGAAATGAGCAGATATTCCAAGTGGCTAACCATGAAAAGCAGTCAAGGAAAAGAGTTCTGTGGGTCAAAGTTTGAAACTACAAGAAATGTCTTAGGTGGCTGGGTGGCACAGTCGATTAAGGGTCTGACTCTTGGTTTCTGCTCAGGTCATGATCTCACAGTTTGAGTTTGAGCCTGCATGGGGGTCTGTACTGATAGTGTGGAACTTTCTTGGGATTGTCTCTCCCCCTCTCTCTGCCCCTCCACCACTCACATTTTCTCTGTCTCTGTCTCTCTCAAAATAAATAAATAAGTGTAAAAATTTAAAAAAAGAAACTACAAGAATGTCTTTTGGAGCTTTGGTACTCCTATACAGTGCTGTTACTCAAATAGGTAATGGTGGTTTCAGTCTGAAGCTGACATCCTTAAGGTTGTTCATTTTCTCTATTAAACATGAATAATATGCTTTAACCTGGGGATTAAATATACTTTAAAACCTAATTAAAAATGAAGATTACAATCTACTTCCCTCACCCAAAGAAAACAAAATACAAAAGAAATTGCCCTACAGGTTAATGCAAAAAAGAACTTGTTATCTTGATTCTTTTACTTTTCTAAAACATTTAAATTCAAACCTAAATTGAATACTGGATTGCTTGAAAAATACAACATGGCCATCTCTAAATTATACTTATTTAGAGAGGGAACTAAAGAAACAGAAACCCTGAAGGAGCAGATTACCTGAAAGTATTTACTTGCCATAAAGATCAGAATATGGGTGATGTCATATGATTTTAGAAATAACAAACTATTTCTTCATGAGCATATGCATCTTTGAGGATGGTAAACACAAGAAGCTATCAATTTGGTACAAATTAATTCATCAGCTAGTTGTCACCTACATTCTAAGTGGAACATTAAGAGAATGAGCTGTAGGAGTAATAATCCCAACAATAATAAATAACAATATTTATGTGACGACACTGAATTCAAAGGAAACACTCAGTAGTCTAAGGTAGAGGAAGAGAGATCACCAACATATTCCCCTTACCTTCTGCATGGATATGCCACTCTGTATTGTAATGTTTAGGATGTTACCTGCTATTTTTAAATTTTGATAAAATTTATTTATTTATGATTTTTTTCATTCAACAACAATTTTGGGCACCAACTATTTTCCATGCACAGTGCAAGGGCTTGAGGAGGAAAAGGGCTGACTAATTAATAGCCACCATTCTCAAACAGTTGAAAATATAAACTGTGACATATAAACCTATTTCAAAATAAGTTCACATTCCCTAAACCACAGATAGTAGAAGAGGCATTAGGGAATCACCAACTGAGCATTAAAAATTAATGTTAATATCTCATACTATCGGGCAGTTGGATGGGTTATAGTACATGTTGTAATGGAAAAGGATGACACAATTTACAATTTAAAAATAACAGGGGCGCCTGGGTGGCTTAGTCGGTTAAGCGTCCGACTTTCGCTTAGGTCATGATCTCGCGGTTCCTGGATTCGAGCCCCGCGTCGGGCTCTGTGCTGACTGCCAGCTCAGAGCCTGGAGCCTGTTTCAGTCTGTGACTCCCTCTCTCTCTGACCCTCCCCTGCTCATGCTGTCTCTCTCTCCTAGAAATAAATTATATATATATATATATATATATATATATATATATATATATAATTTAAAAATAACAGTATTGAGTTCTGATTAAGAATGTAAGAAATTGTTCACAGTATATTAAATGAAAAATCGGGTTTAAAACACTGAATCAGTTATACCCCAACACTTAGTGGCTTAAAGTAATGATATGAGATATTTCATAAATCTTTTGGATGGCCAAGGAGGCCTTCTGCTGCAATCTTCTGGAATCACTGATGCAGGAAGACTATGCTCACATGGGTCTGGGCTTAGGTGGAATACTAGGAAAACTGTTTTTCCCTATAAATGTGGTCTTGTATCCTCATGAAGGCTAAACCAGGTGGTTATCAAGCCTTCCACTGCATCATGCTTCCTGGTGTCCCACCTGCTGATAAGTCACAGAGCTAATCCCAAAGTCAATGTGGGAGTGACAGGCATTCACAGAAGGATGACTCAGCAGTAGCCATACATAATCTACCACAAATTGCAAGCCATTATGATCACACTAACACACACACAGTCTGAAGGAAATACACCAAAATATTAATTTACCTTTAGGAGGGTGGACAGTGACTTTGAAAGTACTTTTTCTTTATCTTTAATGTGCTTTTTAAAAAACACTTTTATAATTATCATATATAGATGCATTATTTCTATTAAAAATTCAAAATTAGTTCAAATACAATATTCTGTGGATATTTCCCATCCAACAATAAAGAACTGGTTCAGCCATTAAAATATCTGACTGATGCATATTTCATAGCAAAAATACCTTCTCTCCCTCATTCTTCTAGAAAGAAATTTGCAATAATCCCATTGCTATTTTTTCACAACTTTGCTAAACATCACTGATACATTTAGTCCTGAAAGTTTGAACATGAGTCATGTGTTATTCATCAAAAATTACAGTACTATTAGCATGCCTTCAGGCAGTGACTTAAATATGCACACATATTTGTAGCCAAATCAAGTTATAGTTAGGAGGGTCACCTCGTTTTTCAGTAATATGGTCACTGCTAAAGCTAATGTGCTTTTGGTCTTCTGATTATCCTCACTCCTTTTTGGATCAATCATTTCTTCAGGCTCTCTTTGTTCTAAAGACTTACCTCACTAGCTCAGCCCACACTGATACCTCCTTTTTGCTTTGATCACTGGGTTATGATCAGTTTTGCATAGTCTTTCAGTGCCTTTTCTTGTTAGGTGCAGACCCTCCCTGGTCACTGGGGTTACTCAAATCATTGAAACCTCTCAGACGCTCTGAGCTTTTTGTGTAGCATTTAAACATAAGTTTTATTATCTAAGTGCCTTCAAATTTCAATTCGTTGAGCCTTTGGATTTTCAAAGGTAAGAAGTAATCCCAGTTTCCATCTTTTCCCTTGTAGCAGCAGAGACAGATACATAGATGTCCTTCTTATGAGTACTCATCATTCCTTTTGAGTGGTGACTTCACTTTTTGGTAAGGGAAGTTTTCTTACCGTGGAAGTTTTAGCCAGTGTGTCCTCATTTTGGAGATTTGTGAAGGGCATTTGGCAAGAATGCACTCTAGTAAATGATGAAACATCTCTGCAGTGGTAGCTTTTACTCATCACAAATTGAACAAACTCAAGGGGTGCCTGGGTGGCTTAGTCGGTTAAGCGTCCGACTTTCGCTTGTGTCATGATCTCGCGGTTCGTGGGTTCGGGCCCCGCGTTTGGCTCTGTGCTGACTGCCAGCTCAGAGCCTGGAGCCTGTTTCAGTCTGTGACTCTGACCCTCCCCTGCTCACTCTGTCTCTCTCTCTCTCTCTCCTAGAAATAAATAAAACATTTAAAAAAAAATTTAAAAAAAAAAGAAAAAAACCAAATTGTACAAACTCATTTTGAAGACTCCTCCTTCCCTTCTTTTCAGTTCCTGAGTGTCCTTTCTATATTCTAGAGAAAAGTGAGAATGGCTTTGGCAGAGGGAAGACTTAGACAATAATATTCCCTGGAGTAAAAATCTTACATCTCCATAATGCATCCAGAGTAGAGCAGGCAGCTCTGGATGCATTATGGAGATGTAAGGAAATGGAGTTGTTTCAAAAGCAGTAAAAGTTTCTTTTATATAGTCTCCTCTTTTTTACACTAGCTGTTTAAATCTGAGTATTTCCTAGCTTTTTACAGATGATAAAATAGGTGGAAAGAATGTTTATCTAATAAAGTGCATGCTATTAAACAAGCAATTTGGTTTTGAAAAAAAAGGTACATCATCACTTTCTTCCACTGGCATCCA
The DNA here is from genome assembly GCA_017311185.1 of Proteles cristata cristata. Classification (NCBI taxonomy): domain Eukaryota; kingdom Metazoa; phylum Chordata; class Mammalia; order Carnivora; family Hyaenidae; genus Proteles; species Proteles cristata. The sequence continues at coordinate 735,528 of JAESUZ010003155.1, read as the reverse complement.
AAGTAGGATTGAGAAGACTTTTATTTTTTTTTCTTATGTCTTCTTGTTCTTTTTTAATCTCTACCTCTCCTTCAGGGTTCAGTGTCCATATTTGTGCCTAGACACTGCCAAAAGAACATGGTAATGATCCCATCATCATGGTGATTATCGTCAGTGGTCTCTCCTTCGTTACCATGATCCTTTTTCTGCAAAACTTGAATAGAGAGAGGACTGCTTGCATTCAAAGCCTGGTTCTGTCACTTCTTATCTGGGCAAACTCAGGCAAGTTATTTTACTTCTATGCACTTGGATTTGTCTTAATCTATAACCAAACCTACCTCCTAAGTTTGTTGTGAGATTAAATGAGTTAACACATTAAAAAGCACTTTGAACAGTGTTTATCACATTGCAAGCACTCAGTGAATGTTATTTTATCTGTATTCATTTCTTACACTCCTTGACAATAGCATCCGTGTCTAATGTCTCTCCGAAGTATCTAACTTAGAAGAGTCTACTCCCTCACAACTAAGGATGCTTGGACCACCCTAAGAAATAGAAATAGATCTAAAGAAATAGGAATAGATCTAAAGAAAACTAAAGCTAATTTAGGAACTTAATGCAACAAAATTTTATAGAGTCAGAGAAACCAAAAGGAAATTAAAAATGGCCCAACCAAATGTTTATCAATGTTGGAAATACAATCAGATTAATATCCATCACCCCTATCACACATACACACATGCTTAACTCTCTCACTTCCTCCCTATCTGACATCCACCAAACCCCAATTCCAGATTCTGTTAAGATTCATTGAAAGCTCCAACTATGTGTATTATTAAAAAAAAAAAAAGCAATCAGATGATGTGTACCCACACCTTGTCACTAGAGTTTACATAACCTAACTCTCTCAGTTTATGAAGGATAAACGAGACCAAGAAAGGAGCAATAGCTCTGCCAAAAAATGTTGCTAATTATTGGGAGAGTGCTTCCCGGCTCTCATTCCACCTCTACTATTTTAGGATCTCCAGCTTCTTGTGAAGTATACTTGCCCCCACATAAAATAATTTCTGGCAGCCTCAAGGGGATATCCCATGTATACTCAATATCAAACTGTCCTCACAGCCACTGCATGGCTTCTTCTTCTCTTGGTCAGGTCTTTGAATTACTAACTCTTGTTCTAATTAATGATGGGTCCATGGCACCTGCAGGTCCTATGGCATCTTTCAGGTACCATTGCTACTTCTGCTGAGCATGAACACTGCCACTCTCATCTATGCTGCTATCTTCCATTTGACACCACTGCCTCCCACTGGGCACTGTACCTCCACAAACACTCTGGGACCTATAAGGCATCAAAGGTATGTCTTGTGTGGTATGTCTTCTTACACAAAAGACCAAAGTAGTATAACTTATTTTGAAGTCTGTCTCCAGATTCCAAAATAACTCTTCAAGTTCTTATTTATGGCTCCTATTTTCTACCCTTGTGTCTCTTGCTGGGCTTGCATATGAAAATAAGTAGGTACAAAAACACAGTAAGGAATTCAGACAACTAAGAATCAGATGTCCTAACCACTCTACTTTTCTGCGTATGGCTAGTTTATAAACTGACTAAAATTATATGTAAAAATGTTGCATGTATGTACATTTTTCTTTCTGGTAACAAATATGAGATACTCAAAAGGCCAAAGAAGGTCGAAGCTTTCTTTATGTTGAGATTTCCTATACAAAGCCCTACAATCTCTTATGAAAATAGACCCTTGCTACATCTATCCCACTGGGTCACCAAACCTGCCAAGATGTGTGTACACCTCAGCAGTGGTTACAGCTCAGCCCTCCAGGCTACTAGCTATAAGTAGCATAACCAGGACCATGTGTTTAGTTGTGTTGAGCTGATTTAAACAATAAGATCATGTGCTTCTCACTTTCCTACATGAAATCTTTCTTGGTGACTGAAGACCCTATGACACTGGGGTCTAAAGAGATAGAAACTGAAAGAATCCAATCCATAGGAATGGCAAGAAGACTATAAGCCCAGTTGGTAGAAGCCACCTTTCTGGGGGCTGATGAAAAGTGCATCTCCTCCCACCTGCATCTACTCAGGCAGCCCCATGGGGTGATTTAGCATGCTGCAGCTGTGCAGATTTCCATCTCTGATAAAACTTTGCCTGAGAGCTATTTGCTGATGATTGTCAACAATCAAATGAATTATAGATGATGTTGGTAAACAAAATGCTGCCTTGATGAATGATGAGTTGGCTCTATTCTGACACGACTGCTAAGTCATTCAAAGCGCTGATTAAACCCATTACTGTAAAATAATCACCATCCATTACCTTTAATGTCGTGAACTGACAACCTAGTTAAGGCAGCTGATGGTGTCAGCAAAGTGATTTGTTGTACTGCATGTCCATCGACAATAAATCACTCCGATAAATCAATGAACAGTAGCAATAAAACAATATATTTTCATATTTCTTGACATTCAATTACAGAGTGTGTATACTGACCTATTCTTAAACACAAACACTGATATGGAAGGATTCAGCATTCACCAGCAATGAACACAGGATTAATTCTATTTTAACCTAGACTGGAGGAGGCTTGCATAATTGTGTATGTGTGTGCATGTGTGTGCGCCTTCTTCAGCTACTTACCATAGTTGCTGCTGCCAAGATAACACATTACACAAACATAATGATGACACTAAAGATGATTCTGATCCTTAATGTAGATAAGGAAAGGCAGTAACATAGAACAATGACCAACAGACCAAAACTTAGGTAGGGAAAGGCAATAACCTTGAATAACAACCAATGGACCAAGAATTGGAAGACCCAAGAACCCATTTTAAACCAGGTATTTGACTTTGCACAAGTCACTTAACTTTTCTGGGATTTAGTTTCTTCGTATCTAAAGTAGAGATAATACTTGCCTACTTCAGGGAGTGATTTTGATCAATCAAATGATGAAGTAATATATATGAGAATCCTTTGCAAAATGAAACACCTTCTTCATAATTTAGTTTTCATTTTCCTTATTCTGAAGCGACTATTAGCTTTAAAACTCTGTCAACTTATAAGCTGAGGTCTCTTTCCAGGTTTAGAGGTCTTAGAACAATTAGCTAACTCAAACATTAGCAAAATCAAATTTTAATACAGTAATATTTTAGATTGGATCTTTATATATTTACTGACATTATCTAGCACTTAATTTTGTGCCAAGTAATGTCCTAGATCTTGAGAGGACAATAATGAAAAAAAAAAGTTCACCAATTCATGATGGAAATAGAAAAAAACAGGAAAATAACAGAACTTGTATAAAAAATCATTACATAAAAGTCAATTCATCAAATACCCAAAACATAGTTTATTTTAGCTATTATAGTAGACACTTTGGAAATAATAATGTATACTTCTGATTCTTCAACTTGGTTTCACAAATGTTTTTCAGACAACTATTAGACACAAGGGACTTCACAAATTAGACATATGTATGATTTAGACCCTCAGAGGACCTCCTATTCTAGTTGAGAGAAAAAATAGTATACAGGTAACAATGATAGGAGACATAATTTATGGAGAACAGTGAAACATAACTACCAAACTTCTTTCTGATTAGAAGAGAAATTATATCTGATTGGGCAAATAAAGAGAAGTGTTAAGGAGGGTTAGTATTTAAAATGGTACTACAAGGGGGCGTCTGGGTGGTTCAATCAGTTAAGCATCCAACTCTTGATTTTGGCTTAGGTCATGATTTCACAGTTTTGAGTTCACTGACAGTACGGAGCCTGCTTGGGATTCTCTCTCTCCCTCTCCCTCCACCCTTCCCATGGACTCTCTCTCTCTCTCTCTCCCCCCCCCCTCTCAAAACAAAACAGAAAAAAGGATGGTTCTACAAAGATGAGTAAAACTTAAGGAGAGCAATGTGGTAAGGGCTGGAGGAATGGATCATTCAAAGAAAGAAGTACTCAGAGAGATACACAAAGGCAAGGATAAGGATATGGGAAAACACAAAACAATATCCAAGTTAATGAGTTCCCCTACTTTGGTGATGCATCAGTTTAGAGAGGCTAGCTTGTATTATGGCAACAAATTAACTCCAGAATCCCAAGAGCTCAAGAAAACACCAACACATCAAAAGTTCATTTCTTGCTCACAACACATAATCCATCAGCGATAAGGGAGGATTCAAATTCTACCATTTTGTAGCTGCATGATCTGAAATGTGCAGATTTCCTTGTTGCTTCACAAGAGTAAAGCAGCATGGATAATTCACACCTGTTCCTCTATGCTCTGGCACAGAAGAGACACATATCTTTTCTGCTAACAGCCAATTAACCAGAGCTAGCCATATGTCCTACATAACTGCAAGGAGCAGAGAAATGTAGAGAAAATTAGGTTCTTTGGTGAGCATTACTACATGTGTCATGGCTAAACTATAAAACATGTCCAAATGAAAGTAAAAATTGAGATATGTCAGTGACTTCTAGCCAAGAATATCAGGATAAATAATTTGCACTTACCTTAATAGGAACTGGGTGTCCATTGAAAGTATTTGATGAGAGGAGTTGATTGGGTTTGGTTAAATCCAGCTATAATCCTAAAGGTGGTCTCCTGGAGACAGAATTAAAGCCTAAATTGGTACCATAGCTGTGACAATGGTAAGAAAAGCACGTACATAATGCAGTTATTAAGGTAAAACCTGTTAGATTTGGCCATTAATTGGATGGAAACTGAGAAGTATAGAGAAAAAAAAAAAAAGAGGAGATTCAATGGCTTGAATAATGATGGTATCATTATACAGTCAGTCTGGAGAACACATTTTGGAGATGCCATGTCTAGGAATTAAAGGTTATTATGAGAATCAGAGTGTTGAACTGAAGCATCACAGCAGAAGCCAGAGAAGTGAAATGGTTTTAGTATGCATTAACATCCATTTACAAATTGTCTAAGTTTTCTTTTCTTTGTTTTAAAAATGTTTGTTTATTTTTGAGAGAGAGAGAGAGAGAGAGCATGAGCATGAGCAAGGGAGGGCCAGAGAGAGAGAGGGAGACACAGAATCCAAAGCAGGCTCCAGGCCCCAGGTTCCAAGCCATCAGCAAAGAGGCTGACATGGGTCTCAAACCCACAAACCTTGAGATCACAACCTGAGCCAAAGCTCGACGCTTAACCGACTGAACCATCCAGGTGCCTCATCTGTCTAAAATTTCTAATAGGCTACTCTTCTATTTCTTTACTAATATTGTTGTCACACAAATCATCACTAAAAGACACCATGTGTCTCATACATCAGCCAATATGATATCTTCTCACTACCATAAATAATTACTATTAATAATAGTAAATACAACTCTGAGGTTTTTATTTATAGCATAGTGGAATCAGGGTGTTTCTGTTCTGCTCTTGCACTAACTAGAAGTCTGGACACAAGGAAATTACTTCATGACTCTATTTAAATTTCATCATGGGATATGCACTGTTTGCTAAAAAGTCATCTTCTCTATGAGGTCTTTTCTGGTCATCCCACCTAAATTTCAATTGTTACCCTCCTACCAACATTGCATATGCTTTATTTTTTTCTCTTTAAGCTCTAATATGTTCTATGTTTTTCTTTTCATTCTTGCTTATAGTCTGTCTCCCACACCAGAATGTATGTTCCATGAAAATTGTTAGTCTATTTTGGCTGTACTCAGTACACAGAGAGCTCTTCATAAATGTAATATTATTATCATAAAAGGGCTTATAATAGGAATTGGCAGCAAATTAAATATAGCCTGTTGTACTACGCTTTTTGACCTCAAAAGTGTATTTCCCTGAGCTTAAATATATTTCTACATCATCATTTTTAATACATCCTTAATATTCCAAAACAGAAGTCCCTTAAATTTGCTTTGCCACTTCCTGTATCTTCAATATTTGAAGATATTATCATCTTACTATGAACCACACTGTAACAAGTCCTATGGTGTATATAATTTTGCCTTTTTCTCACATCATTTATTATAGTCTTAGGAATGCTTACTTAGGTAAAATCATATAAACATTTTGCAATTAGAGTGCATTTTGTCAAATTGTCTCCCAAAAGGGCTTTATCAATTTATATTATTCTTAAATAGAGATAGCCTCTTAGGTAGATGCTGTTCAAATCCTAGCTTAATGATTTCTGGTTGAAGGTGCTAGGCAATGTACTGAACCCCTGTAGGTCTTAATTTCCACATCTGAACAACAGGTTTCATAGAGTTATTCTGAAGATTGAGTGTGAAAATATACATAGAAATGTAAAATGGGGTCTGACACATATAGTACATATTAAATAAAACTTAACCATTGTTATTTCAGTATATGATATTGTCTCTTCCCCATACCCTTATCAACATTGGATATCTCTCTTTCATAATCTTAAAGCTGAAACATCATTTTTATTGCTAATCTAATTAACATTTATTTGATCACCAGTGATGATGAACATACTTTCTGAGGGTTATTATTTCATTTCTCTACTGGGGTTGTCATCTCTTACTGATCTATAGAATTTCTTTAAGTATCAAGAAAGTTAAACCTTATTCTGTCTAACATGAAACGATGCTCAGCATCGCTTCTCATCAGGGAAATACAAATCAAAACCACACTGAGATACCACCTCACGCCATTCAGAGTGGCTAAAATGAGCAAATCAGAGAACTCTAGATGCTGGCGAGGATGCACCCTTTGTTGGTGGGAATGTAAACTGGGCCCCTCTGGAAAACAGTGTGGATAGGAAACTAACAATAGAACTCCCCTAATTGCTAGGAATTTACTTACCAAATCTAAAATTTTTTGTTGTCAAATCTACCAGTATTTTCCTTCCATGTGTAGCAACATGGATGGATAGGGTGTTATGCTGAGCTAGGCAGTATCATATCACGTATAGGAGGATTACCAAGTGGTAATGAGAGACTCTTGAATGCTGACAAAAACTCACATGGAGGAGGGCACTCACTGGGTGTTATGTGGAAACTAATTTGTCCTCCAAACTGCTTGAAAGAAAAAAAAAAAAAACCTTATTCTGTCTAATCTATGATAAATGTTTTTGCAGATCGGTATTTGCCTTTTAGTTGGGTATATAGGTTTAATTGCCTTACCAAATCTAAAATTTTTTGTTGTCAAATCTACCAGTATTTTCCTTCCATTCGAGATATGCCTAGGCAGTTTTCCTTTACCAAGTGTAATTATTCACTCACTTCTTCTAGTCCTCGCAAGCTTCTGTTATTTATATTTAAAATTTCAATCCATCTGGAATTTATTTTGGTTTAAGGCATGCGGTAAGCATCTAGATTTTTTCACATGTTAATTCTATTCATTGTGTTGTCTACTCATAATTTCCATCCTTTGTTTTGTTGTTGCTTGTTGTTTGCTTGTTTCTTGTTATTTGTTTGCTTGTTTGTATTTATTGATAAGACAGAACCAAAGGTACCAAGAATAAAAGGTTAACAAGATTAATTAAATCCAGATCATAGACTCTGACTTATCTAGATTTGTTAATAAAGGTTTATTAAGCTGAATGGCCTAACAACTAGTTTCCCGATTTAGTTCCCCTTTTTGCTTCTGCCAAAACTTGTCTTCGGACTGAGGTTACTACAAGAATACTACAGACACTATAATCATTACCTTTGCAATAGTGGGCATTTGATACTCCACGTGGGAATGATGCTCTATTCAGAAAAAGTTGCAAAGAAAATTCCTAAATCTCTAATAGATAATGCTGTAGACACTGGTTACAGGGGACCTTGCTTTGAGAAGTCAATTTTATGTCCCTAAGTTTCTCCCATTGTCTCAAATAATAAAGGATGAACATTCTCCATCACTATCGGAAGTCAGAATTTGAGGTTTCAAAACATAACTGATTTTGATGTTTTGTTTCTTCCAGCCTATAGAGTCAGTTTTTCCCAAAGAGTCCTCTGAATTTATTAGTAATACTGGCAATTTATCTTAAATAAAATACAAATTCCTACTTAAGGTCTCTTTCAGGCTCTGTAGTTCTTTGGGTTCAGTAAGTATGAGATATTTCCCCCTATGACTAGAGTCTTAGGGGGACAAGATTGCAACACAGAATTATTGAGAGTTATTATTAATCTAATGGCCTCCCATCCATGCCCCATCCCAGGCCTTTAAGTCAGACTCTTGAATGTCTTCTCCTGGCTCATCAAAAAACAAGTGTTCATACTAGCTGGTATTGGAGGCTAAGATTAGGGCCCTATTTTCTTAACTCGCTCTCTCTAGAGTTTCTGCTCTTGTTTGACCTCATCTCCTTGATTTCAAACTGTTGATTCTCTATTTTGACTTTAACACCTGATTTCTGGCCCATATTAAACTTGGCCCTTTTACTTTCATGCATTCTTTTGCAGTTGTTCTTATCAGTTTAGCCTTGTTTATCCACAGTCCCTGCTGTCTTTTGGGAAGAATCAAACATTTCTGAATTATATGAGTTACTGTTTAGTGTGAGCTTTAAATGCACGATGCCTTTTTGGTGAGTAAACTATCTGCTTACACAGGAGCTGTGATAAGATTTATGCATCACATTTTACTTAACATAGCTACCTGTCTTTTCATCAGCCTTTTTCCCTTCTATATATTTTTATTCATTATGTTTCCCCTCTCCCAAAACATCTACCCTTTTCCCTATCTTCTCATCACTCATTTAGGCCCTGCTCAAATCAGTGAAGCGCCTCTTCAAACTATTTTTTTTTTCCTTCCTTTTAGGATTTCATACTGCCTTTAAAATATGTATTCAACAATCTGTATGGGTCTTGTTAACTGGAAATATTTACTAGTTACATTTTAGTATAAGGTCTGAAACTCAAGACCTTAAACTCATAATTTTAGAGGTATTTTATCAATCCTAAAAAAATAGATAAGAGAAATGTTTTCTTATCCTTAATAGTAAATGAGAAAATGGAGATATGGCAATTTCAAGTGGCTTCTCCGAATGCATACATTTAGTAACTATAGAGGGGAGACTCAAATCAATGATCTGGAGTACAGCCAGTGGTCTCCAAAATGAAACTAGTGCTTATTCCACTAAGCCCCATTGCCCCTCAATTACTTTGAGGCCAAATTCTAATTAAAATCTATTTCACTTGAGGGGTGCCTTGGTGGCTCAGTCCGTTAAGCATCAGACTTCAGCTCAGGTAATGATCTCATGGCTCCTAAGTTTGAGCTCCGCGTCAGGCTCTGTATTGACTACTAGGAGCTTAGAAACTGCTTTGGATTCTATATTTCCCTCTCTCTTTGCTCCTCCCCAGCTCACGCTCTGTATCTCTCTCTCTTTCAAAAGTAAATAAACATTTTTTAAAAATCTATTTCACTTGAAAATGTATCTAAACATTATATAGTAGCAATGTCTCAAATCTTAACCAATCCTCTATGTTGCTGTCCTAAAAAAAGGAATTCTAGACTTTAAGGCTATGATTTGTACCTCTATTTTACCCCCATATTCTTTATCCCCCCAACCAGCTATTCCTATAATTGACCCAATCTTTAAACTATAAAACACTTTCATTTTCTGTCAGAAGTATTTTAGTTCCTTTGTACTGAATTGGATAGGAAAACTGTGTCTGAAATTAGTTAGAGAGATATAGTGGCAAGTATACTATGGTTACTTGCAAAATGCAATTAAGCCCTGGGATGGTGGCCAAGAGCCCTGGCAGTCAGAGACTTGAAACCAGGGGAGGGATTATACTGGAGCCATATTAGTGCCATCTAATTGCTGTTTTAACTTTCTCCTTTCAGCCATTCTGGTTGTCCTGGCAGAGACTTGACGCTTCCAACACAAGAGCAAGAGCCAAAGCGAATTTATCATCAGATTGGATTTGTTTGTGTTTGAATTTGTCTGAGATCTAGCCATGAGAAATTATTTCCTTTACACCTCTGCCGTTGTTCCAGATGTTCCAGAGCTTGCAGGGTGTTACACTGCTGATTCGGTTCTGGCCCTCACACTGGGAAATGAGAGCCAACCCACCTTTGGAAGTCTACCCCCAAGTCAATTGTTAATAGGTTTGTATGTGTTCCAGACACTGAGGCTTTAGAAAAAACTACTTAGACATTACACTATGAGAGAAATGAGCATTTAAATTCCTTTTAGTGGTAAAGGGGATTGGAATGCCAGAGTATAAAATGTGGTGCTTATTTGTAGAAGAAAATCCCTTTTTTCCAAGTAACTTCTCCATTTTTACCTGTGATTCTGTATTAGTTATAGTAGAAACTATCATTCACTTTACACTCTAACAGCAAATTCCCTTGAAAAGGGGGTCACATCTGTATTAAAATGTCAGTGTGAACAAGCAGGAGAGCCTGTATTGGCTTGGAGGAGGTAAATATGTAAAGGAGAGGTTACGCAGGCTGAGGAAAATCTTATGCTGAGAAAGTAGCTGCAACTTTTGCCAGAATGTAAAGGGTTAACATGCAATATCTTGCAACTTAAATACATCTTGTTAAGCCAACATCTTCAAGAACTGGTGTCTTAACCAGTTCACCAAATGTGTATACCAAGAAGATAGTAAGTGCAATAATCAGATAACCAACTCAAAGAATACCTCTTATAGGTGAAGTAGTTATTTTAAAATTATCTCACTAAAGAGATTTGTTTCCTTCAGGTTATTCTGCAAATGCTTGCTATTTATTTCTTTTACTATTTGCATCTCTATTTGCAAGATGCTAGAGTTACATCTGTGTCTTTGCTCTGAGTGCTTGTATAGTAGTCTCAAAAAATTCAGCATTTAGCTATATAGGATGAATAAATTCTGGATATCTACTATACAGCATAGTGCCCATAGCTAAACTATTATATTACATACTACAATTTGCTAAGAAGGTAGACCTTATGCTAAGGGTTCTTCTTCTCCTTCTCCTTCTCCTCTTCCTCCTCCTCCTCCTTCTTCTTTCTTTTTTCCTCCTCCTCCTCCTCCTCCTCCTCCTCTTCCTCCTTCTTTTCTTCTATTACTACTACTACTACACTACTACTAATACTAATACTACTACTACTAATAATAATAACAACAACAACAACAATAGAGAAAGGAGGAAACTTTGGGAGGTGATGAATGTGTTTATGGGTTTGACAGTGATGATGGTTTCATGGGTGCGTACATATCTCCAAACTCACCAAATTGTATATGTTAAATGTATACAATTCAATGGGTAAATAATTTCCCATTATAATAGCACATAACACCAGCCTGGAAAAATATTCCCACAGAAATTTCTCAGTAATTCCCCACCTGGTATAAAAGTGTAATCAAACCACTTTTTTTATATGTCAACTATACTTCAATAAAGTGGTTTTTAAAAAACTTAGCATTTTGCATTCTGCCTGTACTGCAGATTGGGAGGGGAAGAGTAACACAGATTTAGAGCCCAGATCTCAAAGGTCTTATTCACAAAGAAATGCAGATACCATGATACAAGCAGGCTAACAATCTGAAACACTTTCTGTGACTTGTAGCAGGTCTGTCTCCCCCTTTAGCCATTTCATTTCTAAGTCATATGATCAACAAAATAGAATTTGAGGTGAGAAAATAAATAACAAAGTATTGCTTATCCTCCTCCATCTCTAGCCTTTCCTTTCCCAAGCACCCATACCATGGACCACCACTTTAGACTCTGATGTTGCTTTGAAGAGCAAAAAGGGACAAAGAGATCGTGGAAGTGGGACCCTATTTAAAGGCCAAGCATGGAAAGAAATCCACTGCTCCACTGACTCCCCACTCAGAACTGTTGGCCTTTCTACAGATTTTTCTGTTCTTTCCTAGCTGACATCCCTTTTCCTTCCATTGTCTTCAGAAATATTCCTCCATTTCAGTTATTCATATGGAAAGAAGCACTGGAATGAGATTCAACCAACCACAGATTCAGTTTCAATCCTTCAACCCATTTCCAGTGAACACCTGGATAATCAGGTCAGGCACCTGGATGGCTTCTATACCACCTAGGAAACAGGGTTCTCATTTCAATTGAAGGGACTCTAAGTCTGTGCTGCCCTGCTAGCTGACCATGTCTCCACTCTTAGCATTCCAATGGGATTGAAGAGGTTCACAAAGAAAATGTTTGATTACCATACTTTACTCCCTACTGAGGAATTGCTGAGAATTTCTGAGGTAATTTTTCCTAGGTTGATGTTTTATGTGTGTACAATGGGAAATTTTTTACCTATTGACTTTTGAAAACTACATGTGCCTTAAGTCTCACCATTGAAGATTTTTCCTTTGGATTAAACATTCCTCTCTGTCTTTCCTTAAAATTACTAATAATATGGATCAAAAAAAATCAATCCTTATCTCCCTCTCCCCAGACCTTGGTAGCTGAATATCCTGTACACCACCACCACTATAGTAGACTGAATAATGGCCCTCCAAACATCTCCATGTCCTAATCCTGAAAAAAGAATTACGTTACATGATCTGTCAAAAGGGACTTTTATTAAATGGAAGATCTTGAGGTGGAGAAATTATCTTGGATTAACCAGATAGGCCCAAAAGGGTCCTTGTAAAAGAGAGTTGTAACAGTCAGAGAGAAAGATTCAAAGATGCTACACCCCTGACTTTAAAGATGAAAGATGGATCCATAAACCTATGAATACAGGCAGCATGCAAAACCTGTTTCCGACGAGGAAACAGATTCTCTCCTAGACACTCTACAAGGAATGAAGCCCTGCCAAAACCATGATGTTAGGACTTCTGTCTTCCAGAACTGTGAGATTATAAATTTATGTTATCTTAAACCACTAAATTTGTGGTAATTAGTTGCAGAAGACATAGGAACCTAACAAAGCCACCCGATTTATACTTTAATATGGATCTGTGCTGCTTGTTCCTTGTCATTATTTTTAATCAAGATAACTTCACCGAAATTCTTCACATTAACACATTATCCCATAACTAGCAGGTGATACTCCTAAAACTGGAGATTATGACAAGTGGCTTAAAATTCTGGCTCTAGATCCAGACCTATCTGGGTTTGAATCCCTTCTTTGAATATTGTAGACCTGTGACTATGAAAAGGTACTCTATCACTCAAACTAGCTTCTCATCTTTAATAATGCGATACTAGTTTCATAAGGTCAGTGAGAGATTAAATGAGATAATTTATATGTAGATCTTAACAGAAGTTGCTGTATAGTAGGCACTGAACAAATGTTAGTTATTTTTGTTATTAGAGGGATGATTCCATCAACGAAAGTGTTATAGAGATATAGAGGAAGTGCAATCCAAGTTGGGTGTTGAACATTTAGGTAAATTTGGTTAGAGTCTTTCAGTAATGAAGGCAATTATTACATTGGCAATTATAGGCTTTGTGATAGAGACTTGAGTTTGGGGCTCATAAGCCAGGTCATTTTAGGCAAGTATTTTCCTCTTCTATGACCCATAGTTTCTTCAGCTACAACTTGTAAAACAATACCTACCTCATAGGATCACTTTAAAAACTAAATGGGATTATGTAGCTGATGCCTTGGGAAAAGCTCAGCACAGAATGCTATCAATGAGGTTAGAAAGGCAGCAGGGGCCAAATTGCAGGGCATGTTTTTGAAACAGACAAACTGGTGAAGAGTCCCTGGAGCCAGCAGACTGAAGGAGAATAGGTGACAAAACTAGAGGGTAGATTGGAACCAGATTGTAGTGAATCCTAGGTTCCTAGCTAGGATTTCCTGGCCCAAAGCAATGGAAGTTATTTTTGTAATAAAACCTATCAGATAGAAGTCACAGAAGGTTTTATGTAACATTATAAATTTCTGTCAGTTTGCCCACAATGCAAATGGCAGAGGAGTTTATAGAGAGGCATCCAGATAATTCTAGAGGCCAATGTTTTGAAAGTTTCTAAGCATGTATTACATGTATTTTCTTTGCATGCATTACAATATATTCTATTGTAAAAAGTGAAATACTGCAGAATCCCAATATATAAATCACAAAATGATTTTTAAAAATAAAGTATTACTCTATTTCAAATTCAAATATAGGTATTTAGGTCGATATGTGTTGGCTATCTACCATTAAAAATTTTTTTTTCCATGTTTATTTACTTTTGAGAGAGAGAGAGAAAGCAGGAGAAGAGCAGAGAAAGGGAGACACAGAATCCAAAGCAGGATCCAGGCTTTGAGCTGTGAGCACACAGCCAGACACAGGGCTGGCATTCGCAAACCAGGAGATCATGACCTGAGCTAAATTCAGATGCTTAACCAACTGAATGACCCAGGCACCTCTATTTTATGTTTTTCAATGTTTGTTTATTTTGAGAGAGAGAGACTATGTATGAGCAGGGTAGGGGCACACACACACACACACACACACACACACACACACACACACACAGAGAGAGAGAGAGAGAGAGAGAGAGAATCCCAAGCAGGCTCCACACTGTCAGCACAGATGTCAGCGTGGGACTTGATCTCATGAACCATGAGACCTGAGCTGAAATCAAGAGTCAGACACTTAACTGACTGAGCCACATAGGCACTCCTGGCTATCTACCATTTTAATACCTATAGATTAAGTCATGAGATCAAACACAGGACTGTGTTTATGGAGCCTGGTCTCATGGAAGAGAAAGACATAAATTTAATAGTTATAAGTATATATACTTTATATCATATAATATATAATTATATAATGTATATGCATATTTTACACATGCTATGAAAGAGAAATATCAAAGGCTATGATATTATATTCCAGGAAGACTTGATGCCATCTGCTAGGGACTTACTTTTGTCCCCTAAAATTTATATGTTGAAGATCTAATACCCAATGTGATGGTATTTGGAACTGGGACCCATGTGAGGTAATTAGTTTTAGATGAGGTCACAGGGAGGGAAGGGGAGAGGTGGTTGTCATGATGGGATTAATATTGGTACAAGAAGAGATACTAGAGAGTTCTCTCTCTCTCTCTCTCTCTCTCTCTCTCTCTCTCTCTCTCTCTCTCTCTGCTGTGTGTGGACACTGTGAGAAGGTGGCCATCTGCAAAGCTAGGAAGAGAGGCCTTACCAGAAACTGACCATGGTGACATCCTGATCTTGGACTTCTTTTGAAATTCCACAACTGTGAGAAAATAAATGTTTTGTTTAAGCCACCCACTCTATGGTGTTTTGTTATGGCAGCCAAAAAAAAAAAAAACTAAAATGGTCTAGGGAGTTTGTATCCTTGACATCCATGACCTCCTGGCATGTCACCCCATCACCCATTGACTTCACATGCCCTTGGCAATCATAATTCTTATCACTTAGCTGTCTCCTTGTGTTGTTAAATGGTGAGCATGATACAATCTACTCGATCATACAAGAACGACTTCTCCTGCTCTCTGCATAGTACATACTATGGTCAGTATGTACTTTTTACTTAACTAGCATGATGGAAAACGTGAGAAGCTTCTTCTTGGAGCCGGAAAGTGAGACAGTAGGTGTGGCATGAAACAAATATACCTGGAGGAATCAAGGAAGGCTGGGGAAGTTATACCAGCAGGAGCAGCAACAGTAACAAAAAGAAGGAAAAGAAGAGGCTACTCAACAGCTAGAAAAAAAGACCCCATTGTGAGTCAAACCAGACATGGGCTTTGACAGTCTACGGAGTCAAAGTGGTCCCCAGAAAAAAGTCACTTGCCACTGTAGAGTTGATTCAATGTTTCTAAACCAAAAGAAGAGCAAGCTTCAGACAAATGTAAATCAAGTTAGTGCTACTGACTCTGCTACTTTTTCCCAGTGCAAAAGTTATGCACTATGTATCCACCTGATCTATAGCTAAAGCCCCCCAGTAGTCTCTCACCCTTTCTTCCCCTAAGCCATTCTCCTCAACACAGACAGAATGACATTTATAAACATAAATTGAATCACCCTCTGCGTAAAACCAATCACTGCTTCCTTTGTATTTAGAATAAAACTCAGGCTCTCTACTATGGCTTACAAGGCTACTGTCAGTCTGATTCCTGTCCATTTCTCCTACCCTATATGCTTGCCTTCCTCACTCCCAATGCATCTGCCATACTGATCTTGTTTCCCTTTCTAAACACACCATCTCATTCTTATCTTTGGTTCCTGTAAAGGCTAAATGTTGAGCCAGCAAAGCTCTTCTTTCATATATTCAGTTGCCACCTCTTTCTCACGTGTCAGGTTTTAAGCACGAATGCCATCTCCTAAAAAAGGTCTTTCAAATACATATTCTGTCATATAACATCTTGTTATTTTCCTCTATAGCAATACATATACCAACTTTGACACATAAAAATATTCTCGAAGGTGTCAGGGTTTGCTCTTTTGTTCATCATTGTATTAACAAGACCTAACTCCTTGTCCCATATATATTAGACCCTGAAAATTTTTTTGGATGGATAGATGGGTCAGTGGTAGGTATCAGGCTAGTATCCCTGGGGAGAAGGACATGTGAACCAGAAAACAATTTTAAGAGGAGTCATTTAAAAAAAATTAAAGTTTAATGCTTTAAGAAATTAAAATCTGCCTTTCTTTGGTCAACTGCAGAGTTCTCCAACACTCCTTTTCCCTGTTTTCCTTTCTCGCTAGAACCCTATAGTACTAGGAATGTAGACACTATCCACAGCCTTTTTTAAAAAATCTTGTTTTTTTAATATACATGATTCTGTTCAGTTCTTTATCTGTAGCCTCTAGACCTCTACACAGCATCCAGCAGGCCCTTAACAGATACTTGTTGAATATACAAGAGTAGAGATCCTTGAAGACAAGGATCATGCCAAACACCTCATAGTCATTTTTAAAAATTAAGCAATATGTCAAGGAATGAACTGACATTAATGGATGTAGACACCAAAACTTATAAAAAAGAAACATATTAAAAATCTTTCTGAAACATAGGATGCATATTTTTGCTTTCTTATATATAGATACTAAACACAATTTGACATTTTCTTGATGTTTCAGATTATTAACATGAACATCAATTATTGTTTGCTTCTGCCTCTGAGGATGTAGTTTGGCCTGACATTTGCAGGAAGGAAAGGAGGCATGTAAGCAAATGCAGTTAGTTCCTCACAGTTCCCTTCAGCCATCTATGCCAAATGGCCTGAAGCATGCAAGACAGAATTTCTAAGATAACCAAACAAACATCTATCTTCCTTGGGAAAGAGAAATGGATCCGAATGTGATCTCCCTTAAGACAGTAACAGGCATCTCATCTCCAGTGTGGGATGGCTCTCACATTATCTTTTACCATACATCCACTTAAGAAAATAAGTTGCCAATTCTATCTTTGGGGTTTCCCACTTTAAATTTTGGAATTATTCTGAGAAAGTGTGATTTATAAAGTATTGTATTTAGAGTCAGAGCTGAGCCTGCATCCCAGTTCTGCCACTTCTAACCATGAAAGGGAGGTGTGGCGATTGGATTATATAAAGTATATGTCATACTTCACACAGTGTCTGGCACATAAATTAATACCTGATTCATAGGGTTTTCTCATCTCCCTCCAGTATGCCATCTGTTCCCAATAACCTAACTGCCCTGTGATCCTCACTGTTTATCCTTCTGCCTGGGTAAGGTACTTAGAATCCTTCCCTCTACCTACTGCCACCTATCAAGAACAGTCGTGTGGGAAGAATTTAATTAATTTGCTCAAAGATACTGGGTTCTGAAAATTAATTACATGTTTTTCTTTCCAGGGGCATTTGCGTTTATAAAGGAGACAATGAGTTCATCCATAGCAGTGGCTCTTCAACAGTAGCAGGCATCAAAGTCAAACTAGGTGTAGAGTCTGTCTAGGGTATTCGTTTGCCCATTTGCTCTTCAAATCCCACCACTTGGATAATGCTATCCCTACCTTAATGCAGGGCAAAGCCTTGCACCAAATATTTTAATGCATATATTTAAAATGTGTATGCTGATATCCTTGATATTTCAGATTTATATAAAACTTTCTTCTTCAAATGTAATATGGTACAGCATAGCCAGTACATTTCCTACCTGGAAAATCATGTAAGTGCTGTGTCTTTATATAGCTGCATCTCATTCTGACTTATTGAAGGATTTTGACTTTTCATAGAGAGTGTTTTAACGAAGCCACTTTAAGCCTGTTTTAGATTTGAAATGATAAAAGCATTGGCAGGACTTGTAAGAGATAGCACAGGGTCGCTGTACGGACGTCTTTAACAGTAGAAACCTGCCCCTATCCAAAGAGAGCACTTTGCTATTTATCAGGATTTAGGGGAGAAACTGAAGTGCAAGCATGATGCAATTTTGAAAGATCCTATCAAAAGTAGACATTTCCACATCCACTGGAAATGGGGATCATTTTATCTCAAAGTCTGCAGGTGGCACATTTTCCATTTCTGTGGCCATTAGGGGATGATTCTAGAGTGGAGGTGGACTTGAAATCCTAAAGTTCTCTTTGTAACTAAAGAAAAAAATCTCTTAGATAAACTAGTAGTAGCTAAGATGGTTCATTTATATGGTGATTTCAGATGATTCCCTTACATGGTGATTTCATATACTATATCATTAAAAACTAGTGCATTAACTGCAGTCTCAAGAAATAAATGTACATTCCAGGGTGAAAAATAAAGGGGTTAATTTGTCTGGCTGCCTGTATTACTGCTTGTAAGTTTGTATGCATAGTCACTGAAACTAAATAATTAGGCTGTCTCTATACTACACACAAGGTCAGCTATCATCAATATTTTACTAAGCACTGAAACAGAAATCAAGGAATACATCATTTCTTTAGGAACGTAATGTGCTTGGAACCTTCTGAACTGGGTCCAAATGATCACTTCCTAGTATTCACATGTTTGTATAGTCCCTCTCCCCTTGTGTGTGAGCTGGATGTAGGACTTGTTTCTGTCAAATGGAATGTGGAAAAAGTGATGGGATGCCACTGCTAAAATTAGGTTATGAAGACTATGACCCTCTCTCAATCTCTTTCTCCCTCTCAATCTCTTTCTCCCTCTCAATCTCTCTCTCTCAATTTCTCTCTCAATCTCTCTCTCTCTTTCTCTCTCTCTCTCTCTCTCTCTCTCTCTCTCTCTCTCAAACCTGTCTTCTCTCCTATTTTCTAAGATAAGGCCAGGTACCATATCATGTTGTGAATTCCCTTACTGAGAATCCCATGTGAGTAGGAACTGAGTACCCAGCTTCTGAATAACAACCAGTGAGGAATTTAGGTCATCAGTCCAACAGCCCATGTGGAACCGCATCCTATCCAAAATCACATATTGGAAGCAGATCCTCCACTAGTTGAGCCTTCAAATGAGACCACATGCCAGCTAACACTTTGACTGCATTCTTGATAGAGACCTTGAAGAGTTGACTCAGCTAAGCCACACAGATTCCAGACTTACAAAAACTGAGATTAAAAATGCTGTCCTAAACCAGAAGGTTTTGGGATAACATGTTATGCTACAATAGATAACTAAGTCAAGAACACTTAAATATTTACTATATAATAAAAGAGTAGATAAAGTGTGGTATATTCACCTAAGGTTGAACACTATTTGATTATATTATTCATGTAGTTACATATATTACCTCAAAATAAGTCTTAACCAATTTCCCCAGAAGACTAAGAGGTAGAGAAACCAGAACATAAGGCCAACATCTAGAAATTATAGAATACTTTACCAAAAAGCACAGGAAAATCCCCAATTTTAAAGAACTCTATTCTTTATCAGCCAGTGCCCAAGTAGGTAAACAGAAACCATACTCAACATAGCTCACAGAGAAAGAGATTTAATGCAAGATATTAGATAGAAAAATATTGGAAATTCTCACACAGCAAAACAGAGAGGGTGATACAGACCACAGATCAAGAAGCTGCTAATATCCTGGCAAGAACACAAGGGATTACACTTGCTGCTGGTGACAGTGAAGGTACTAAACAAGAACCATGACACTGCTGGTTCTTCTGCCTAAGGTATAGCAGAAGCATAAGGCTTCTACTGCCTCCTTTTTTTTAATGTTTTTTTATTTATTTTTGAGAGAGAGAGAGAGAGGCAGCATGAGCAGGGGAGAGTCAGAGAGAGAGAGATACAGAATGTGAAGTAGGCTCCAGGCTCTGAGCTGGCTGCCAGCACAAAGCCCGACGCAGGGCTCGAACCCACGAACTGTGAGATCATGACCGAGCCGAAGTCAGACGCTTAACCGACTAAGCCACCCAGGCGCCCCTCTACTGCCTTCTTACTTTCAAATACTCCATGAAGCTCTCCTATTGATGGACACACACCCCCCCCACTCCCCGCCTTGAGCTCAACAGAAAAGAAGTTTGGGAAATGCACTACCAGGAGAAAGGTGAGTATATGGCTAAGTGCCAGTAAACTATTTCTGGCACACATATTAAAACAGCTTAAATAGTTCCCTTTGAATGATGTCATATATTCTGCAAGACTAAAATGATCACAAAAGGACATATGGTACAAAATTCCTCAAGTGTTTTACTTTAGTTTTATAAATTGAGCCCCAGATTACCACTGTATTCACATGATGGCAAGATAACTGGATGAATACATCCTTTTCATCATATATGAAATTAAGGGACTCCAAGAGTTAAAATGTCACTCAAACCTGTTACAGGTTTGGGTTTCTGATTCAGCAGTTCACTCTAGTCAAAACAGTTTATTCAGAAATGCCTTACATAAAATGCTTGCAAACTTGGTATGCCCAGGTTTATACTTGTACTGAGAAACAAAAGAGAAATCATGTAACTTAGACATGCGTGCTTTAAGATACAAATTTTCCCTTGCTTATTCAGAATTGTTTAGGATGCCAAATACACAGTCCTGATATGTCTAGCCATACAAGACAATATTCAATGTCTTGAATGTTTTGCCAAAAGTTTTCCCAGGCAATTATTGACTTTCCCCTTAACTTGGTCAAAGTTTTCAGGCATGCATGGGAGGGGAGTCAGGTTAGCAATTAGTTTTCACCTGATTGTTATTTTAGCTTTCAGACCTATCTAAAGTCTCTTCTGTGTGCTTTTACAAAATGCTTCTACCTTGCTGGCTGGAGAACATGCTGTTTGAGATCAGTGCCCATATTTTCACTTTAACAAATTTTCGCTAAGGTAGATAGTTCCAAGATGTTCCAAGCACTGGGGTAGTTGCTACCCCATATTTCTTTTTAGCTGAAACACCAGGAGCCTCCTACTCTGGCTGGCCTGAAGCTAGTAGTACTTAGTAAGTAGTTATCAGATAAGTGATCTGCTCAAGAAAAAGTACAATTTCTGAGAACTAAGAGTTTTTAAATTAAACCCCAGCCTGACACTTATTATTTTAACAGATTTATTTCCTATCTGCTTTCAGAAGCCCTGGTAACTTGTCAATGGCATGGTTATTGCAGAGAGAAGAACCTGGATGTCTTGCTTTAATGCTCAGATTTGTACATGTAATTGGATTTCTTCCTTCTTGAGGGAACACAATTAGAAAGTCATGTCTCTGGTCCTTTTCCTTAAAGAGTCTAGAGGACTTTCAGCCACAATTAACACACTCCACTAGGAGTCTTTGCTGAGCTGAGCTAAGTGGTAGCATTAGAAGTGCTTCTAAAGGCTATTACTGGGGAGTACTTCCATGAGGCCCTGGACTAAGTCAGACCCTTGTATATTGCTCTTACTCTAGAGCCTTATTTGCTCATCTGAGTGAACAATTCAAACTTCCAATGCCAACTGAATGGCCCGGAAAGGATAACACGCCCAGATCAATAACACAATTGGCTCAGACACCAGTGAGAGACGGCAAAGAATGCACAAGTGTTTACCTCTGCTCTCTCTCAGGATAGACTGAGATGATAGAAAGGCAAACTTTAAAAAGTATAATCTCAATGACAGAAAGAGGCAACAGCTACAACATTTTAGAAATTGGAAGGCAGATGCACAAGGGCAAACCCCAAATGCTGAATCTTTTTTTTTTTTTTTAATATTTTATTTATTTCTAGGAGAGAGACAGCATGAGCAGGGGAGGGTCAGAGAGAGAGGGAGTCACAGACTCTGAAACAAGCTCCAGGCTCTGAGCTGGCAGTCAGCACAGAGCCCAATGCGGGGCTCGAACCCACGAACCGTGAGATCATGACCTAAGCGAAAGTCGGACGCTTAACCAACTAAGCCACCCAGGCGCCCCCCAAATGCTGAATCTTAAATGAAGTAGAGAATGCATCTGAGCAGCAACTTGATTCATGCTGCAGAACCCACAAGAGGCTTAGAGAGGACATCTTGGGGGCGCCTGGGTGGCTCAGTTTGTTGAGCATCCAAGTCTTGGTTTCAGCTCAGGTCATGATGTTGCAGTTTCATGAGTTCAAGCCCCACATTGGGCTCTGTGCTAGCAGCATGGACCTTGCTTGGGATTCTCTCTCTCTCTCTCTCTCTCTCTGCCCTTCCCCCACTTGCACTGTCTCTGTCTCTCACAAATAAATAAATGAATTTTAAAAATTTTTTTAAAATAAGAAAAAAGGAAAAGGCATCCTGTCACCTCTGAATGTGGATGTAAAGATGGAACTCCAAATTAGAGAATTAGCTCAAAGTCTGCTTACACAGCACTTAAACCCCAAAATCATCTCTCTGGTCTAGTGAATGCCTGTACTCCATCAGAGTAGAGATTTATTTCCCAGAGAAGGAAACAGAGGGTCTCTGCTCTAGAGGACAGAGACTGGTTTTAAGAACAGGAATGTGATACCAAGGAAACGGTAAACCTGGGAAGGCCTGCACACATAATCTGAAGATACTTACTACCACCACCTCTAGAAATCTTTAGAAAAGAAGTCTTAGAAATCTGGCCAGCCCTAGAGAAAATGCCTAGCCTACCCGATGATTCCCCATTATGACACCAACCGGTGAAGCCCATGAGTAACTAGTCCACACAAATAGAAATTCCACTGTCTTAAATACAAGCATAAATAAGTATTTTTAAAAAGCATGTAAGCAGAAAGGCAAAAATCAACAGAAAACTAAGCAAAAACTAGCTTGAAAAGCAGAAACCAACAAACAGAGAAAACAACTTGGAGGAAAAACAAAAAACAAAAAAGCCAATATATCATTTATATCTTCACAGAATTGACAATATGCTGTGCAAAAGTTATGTTCAGATGAAAAAAAAAACCCTGGAAATTAAAACTGATGGTATGCATTCAAAAAATTCAATTAAAAGAAGAGAAGAAACAGTTGAGGAAAAAATGCCAAAAAAGATATGCAAAGTGACAAGATGGAAAAATGGAATTTGTTTTGAAAAGAAGTGACATAGTGCATATGAGAAAAGTTAAATCCTCATCTTCCAAAGGCATGTGTCAATAGACAAATACTGACACTGAAAAATGAAGAAATAGTAACATAAGCACATCATGTAAAGTCATGAAGGTAATCAAACAGATAAAAGAATTGGAAGCAATTGCCTGTGGGAGATGAAAATGGGAGTGATATGGGTCTTATATAATAACAAAAATATTTTCATGCATGAACTTTAATAAGCACTTTTTTCTTTTCTAAATGTCACAGCCCTTGTATCTGGTCTTTAAAAATCTTAATTCTGCCACTTAGAAGCCTTGGGTTTATCACTTAACTTCTGTAATGTCTCTTTATATATATACTGTGGGAATGAGTATCTACCTCCTGGATTTCCTGTCAGTGTCAAATACAACCTTGTGTGTGAAGAGTTAATTAAATAGCCTTATAAATACAAATGACATAATAAATGTTAGCTGTTGTTATTCCCTAAGTTATCTAGAAGTCAATTTTTTATTCACCAGAGGATACTCTTATTCCATCCTCGTGGTAACAGAGATGGAAGAAGCTTTGAACAAAGTTATACTTCTGAAGGTTACCACAGCCTTTGAAATGATCTTTGGCCAGCCAAAGGTTTCTAGAAACTAACTCTTGATACTTGTTGTTATACCTGCTAACTACCTCTTCTACATCAGAGACAGAAGTCTGGAATAGAGAGTTTATGAAGAAGATAAAGGCTATAATGTGGAGATCCTTGTACAGTTATTTTTATTTTCAGGTTTTTGTTTCATGACTTCTGTTAACCTAATAAATTTTCCAGCCACCAAGAAATTAAATGTTAATAATATCTGTAAGCATAATGGCACTCCAAAGGTATCCGTGCCTTGGTCCCTGGACTCTACGAATATGCTGTATCACATGGAAAGGGGAACTTTGAAGATGTAATCAAGGTTACTAACCTTTAAACGGAAATTTTTCTGGATTATTTAGGTGGCCAAATCTAATCATATGAGCCCTCACAAGCAGAAAGCTTTTTCTGGCTGGAGGCAAGGATGAAGTGATAAAAGGGGGAGTCAGGGACATTAAAAGCAGGAGGTTTCCAGCTTGCATGTCTGGGCCATTTGGAAAGTATGAAAAGGAATGCAGGCAGGCTCTAGGAGCAAACACCAGTCCCTGACTAATAACCAGCAAGGAAAAGGAATCTCAGTTCTATAAGTGCAAGTGAATTCAACCAAAAATCTGAATGAGCCTGGAAACAGTTTCCTCCCCAGAGTGACCAGGAAGGAATATAGCCCTGCTAACACCTTGAGTTTGGCCTTGTTAGACCTCAGCAGAGAATTCAGTAACATTCACCCAGACTTCTCACCAACTAACTACTAAGTTGGTGGTAAATTGTTATGGCAGCATATATAACTAATGCTGTTTTAAAACGCTAGTAAAGTCTCATCCGATTCAGAATAGGTAATCTGATCCACTGAATTCACCATATTTTCCAGAGGTTTCACAACATAAAAATATTATATTGTTGCAGTTTGTACTTAAAAAGGATACCATTTTTATATAAATATTAAGTACTTCTATCTTTAAGACATCAACCAGGCTTGACAAAATCTACAAGTTTCCGAATACAAGATGGGTTCCAATGGCTGTATGACAACCTAGAAACCCATGATACTTCACAGTATCAACTGCTTTGCAAAGGTGACTTGGTCATTCATTAACTTTTCAAACAGCTAAAGACACTAATGTACACCATAAAGTATAACTTGGCATTTATTTTCTGTCATTGCTATTGGACTACTGTTTAACCTTTATTTAAAGGTAGTAAAAAACATTATAAGAGATTGCCTGATTTGTTTCTGAAAGAGAAGTTTTAAATACAAAATGAATATTAACATAAGGTGTTGAAATTTATGAATTAAGATCTTATCAATTATGATATACTATAGCACATTGTAGCTATAGTATATATGTATATGTATATTCAGCACATGTCTGTATTCTTGTTACCTTGCAAACAGCATAAAATCTGTCTTTTACTGTTCTTGACAATTTGGGAGAGGATATTAGATGCTCACAGGGGCAGAGCTTTCTGGAAGACTTAAGTACAAAGGCTCCATCGTCTGGGTTCAAGGATATAGGAAGATTCTTTAAACCGTATTGAATGCTCTTGCCCAAGGGCAGTCAGGGTTAAGAATTACAGATATATAAGTAAGAAAGTATGTGGCATGTACAGGAATAGGTGAATAGTATGTTGTGCCAGAAACGAAGAGTGGAGAAAAGATAAAGGAGTGAAGGTAATGAAGCATCAGAGAGACAAAGAAGGATTAGACTCTGTAGGCCAGCGTTTGGCTTATGGACCAAATCTGGCCAGCCATTTGTTTTATAAGCTAAGAATGGCTTTCATATTTTTAGCTCGTTGAAAAAAAAAATCAAGGCTACTCTTCATCTATCTTTCTTATGAAAGACACTATACATGTAAATTCTATTAAAGTCAAATAAAAAAGGTTTTATTGGTATCTAACAATGCCTAATTGTTTATGTATCATCTATGACTGCTTTTGCACTATAACAGCAAAGTTGAGTGGTTGTGACAGAGACTATACTGCCCACAAAACCTAAAATATTTAGTGACTTTCTACAGAAAATATTTGCCAACCTCTGGTGTAGGTCTTTATATGCCATGCTTACAGAGCTCAACATTTTTTCTATGAACACTCATTGAAATAAAATAGTCAAATAGAATCAGAATTGTAACTCTGACAGCAGTGTAGAGTTAGATGAATTAGATGAAGAAGCAGCTCTAGACAGATCAATTGCTTACAAATTATTGCAAGAGCCCAAGTTACAAATGAAAAAAGAATGTACTTGAGGAAGAGGGTGGGAGCAGAGAAGAGAAGGAAAGGCATATTTTGTGAGACGTTTATGATACAGAATTGACAAAATATGGGTTGGAAAGGGGAGGTAAAAGAGAAATAAAAGACTGATATTTTAATTCTATGGCTAATGTGACATTGTTTGAAGACAGAAAGAGGAGCAATAGTGAGAGTAGGAAAGAACAAATAAAAATAAATGAGTTTGGCATTCTACATTAAAAATGTGGCATACCTGCAAAACAGCTGGATAATCCCTGCCTCTGAACACTTATACTGCACTCATGTCATTTATTGCATACAACACTGTATTATGTTTTTTATAAAACAAAGCTTATTGTATTGTGATCATCCAATGACATATTTAATACTCCAATACAAGGTACTGTACTTAAAAAGCAATTCATACATATTCTCTAATGGAGAGGTTAGACTGTAAACTCTTTAAGGGCAAGAACAGGTCTTAAATTGCTCCAGAGTCCCTCAGTAACCAAGACATTGCAGAGAACGTAGGAGACATGAATACATAGTTTGTGACAGATGTTAAGTGAACAAACCTTTCAACCTATAGGAGGAAAATGCATTGGCATTGGCCATCAGACAGCCCCCTTGCTGTAATTATCCAGGGTCTGTAACACCATTTTAGATGGAAATGTGGCCTGGTCAAGGACTCCTCCCTCAGTAGGGGCACACTACAGAAGCAGAAAACCTGTTTTTTAACTTTTCTATCCTCAGGGGACACAGAGAGACAATGGCTGCTATTTTAAAAGACAGGTTATTGGGAAAGTTGATAGTTCAGATGAATAAGAGAACACTTTGGCAGTGGAAAGAATAAACACAGGAGCATTAGGAGAGCCATCAGGAGACGCCATCCCTAGCAACTGAATAAACCCATCTGCCAGTGACATTGTTCGAAACCACAGTCCATGGGGCGCCTGGGTGGCTTAGTCGGCTGAGCGTCCGACTTTCGCTTAGGTCATGATCTCGCGGTTCATGGATTCGAGCCCCGCGTCGGGCTCTGTGCTGACAGCTCAGAGCCTGGAGCCTATTTCAGAGTCGGTGTCTCCCTCTCTCTCTGACCCTCCCCTGCTCACGCGGTCTCTCTCTCTCTCTCTCTCTCCTAGAAATAAAAATATTTAAAAAAAAAAAACACACAGTCCAAACTGCAATTGTTTGGCAAATAGACTCTCATATCATTAGATGAAAAGGATAGATAGTGACAAGTGAAATTGGCTGAAGGCTACCCTGTTATGTATAGTGCATGCCTGAGGGTCATTTTTGAATGTGTAAATTGTCACTTGAGATTAAATAACTCACAAGTAGTTGCCAGAAAAATAAAAGAAAAAAAAAGAGGGTATACTGGGTGAAGGCTATATGAATATGGGGCCACTGCTGAATCATTGGGAGTGATGTATAATGAAAGGAAAGGCAAAGTCACATATATACCCATAGCCACAAAGAGTAAGGTCTGCAAATGAGACTTTGTAGAGAAAAGAAAGCCATAACTTAAAATGACTTTGGTCTTAGGGTGAATGCCCCTAACTTGGAAATTTTCTCCTTGTCTCTTCAGCTCACAGATCTTCTACCCCATTACAAATTAGGGTGTGTTTCTAATACATGGTACTCAATGGATACTGTGGTAGACCTAAGAGGAATAAAAAAATATATCCCCTCCTTTCCCCCACTTAATATGTATAGATACCCAGCCAACAATAACCTTTCCATCAGTCTTTTATACCACCAGGAACCCTAAATTACATCAACTCTTTAGAACTGACACCCTTATGTATCTACTAGCCTTCTTAAAGAATAGATTTACTCTAGAACAGTAACTTTTTTTTTTTTAGGGCTGACTCAGCTTAAGGTGGCATCTCATGAAGCCAGCTGAGCAGGCCCAAATAAAAAATGGCCAGGCTCGGTAAAAGGATTCTCTGAGAGAAAGAGAAAACTAACAGTGGAAATGAGAGAACCTCTTTAGTTGATGAAAGCCCACTATAACTAGGCCATTGATATCTATGTGTTATCCAGAAGAGTTGTTAGCATCTACTACCTGGTGGTAGGGCAAGAGGTAACTCTTCACATCAGTTTGGTCTGTGACGGCCTCTGACCTCATTTTTGTTCTTGTCAATCACTATGCAGAATTCACTCATTAAAAAAATAAGATGAATTCTCCTTTATATTTCAAGAGTAATTTTTTAAAAATGTTTTCTTTATTTCTGAGAGAGAGAGAATGCGTGAGCAGGGGAGGGTCAGAGAGAGAGGGAGATACAGAGTCTGAAAGAGCCTCCAGGCTCTGAGCTGCAGTCAGCACAGATCCCAACACAGGGCTGGAACCCACAAACCATGAGATCACGACCTGAGCTGAAGTTGGATGCTTAACTGACTGAGCCACCCAGGTGCCCCTGAAGTGTAACTTTCAACTGAAGAGTTCAAAGCACCGGTCAAATTCTTACATCTTTCTTTAGAGAGTCATAGCATATGAAGGTCTTTTTAACTTATGATTTATTGATTGTGGACCATTAGAAAATAGTTTGTGGAATGGATCATCCTTGGAAATTGCCCATTGGAAAAAATGAGGTTCACAGAGACTTACCATGGAGGACTTGGTGATTAATGAAGCAGAATGTCCAAGGCGGTCACATACTGTGGCCAAAGATGGAATAAATATTGAGGAAACAAAAGAAAAATGAACCTATATGCCTCAAAGAACACAGTACAGAGGAAAGAAAAAAATGCATGAAAGCTTTTGAGTTGGCCAGATCTACCTTTATATGCTTCCTCTGTTGCTTTCTATGCGATCTTGGGCAAATGTTTTAACCTCTCTGAGGCTTCATGTCCTCATTTGTAAAAAACAAGTGTGATACATTATCTCAGAGTATTTGTAAAAAATGTGCCTGGTACACTATGAGTCCCACTAATACTTCCATCCAAATTTTGAAGTCTCACCTCACATTGGGCAAATAAGCCTTATATAGTACTTAGTAGAGGCTGCTTGATATAATGGATAAAATAGGAAAGAGTCAGATGATTTGGCTCCTATATTTAACTTGATATAACTTTGACACTAAGAATAATAACTGTTATTTCTACACCAATTTTCAGTTTATAAACATGTTAACATATATTCCCAGTTATCTAATATCAGTAACATCATGTCATAGAACCTCAGTTGCATCACCTGAAAAATTGAATGGGTCTGATCAAATATACTCTCTAAGAGTGTATTTCTTCCACCTCTCCAATTCTAATTACTAAGTTGCATAAGTAAATAATAACTGAAAAAGGAGTATAAGGAACAGAGAAAGATCCTGGTGAATTTGGGATCCTGGAAAAGTTTCAAAGACCACCAGACCCTGCATTGTCTCCTGAAGCATGGGTAGGAGCAGGTAGACGAAGGAATGATGACAGGATGTTCCCAAGTGATGGGGAAAGTCTGTGCAAAGGGCAGGGAGTCAGAATAAAGGAAGATCTACAAGGTCAAAGAAGGGGAATAACCTGAATGAAGCAAAGAAGAGTGCTGGAATATAATATGAAAAAGGGTCAGGAAGGTGAAGGCCAGCATTTAGATACATTGCAAAACCAAACAAAGATGAGATTAGTCATGGCAGGAGACAGTTACTCTTGAAGTTTTTGTGTGATTTAGCCCTTCTCCTGTTGTAATCATGAGTTATCCACCGTAGTAAACAATCAACATAGTAAACGACTACCATTTCTATCAAATTTCCTATCTTTTATCTTCCTAAGTAGATTCCTCCAGAGCTCAAACCACAACTTATACTCGTCTTGAAGAAGGCAGAGACTAGACATCCAACAATATACATGGAATGGCAAATACAGTGCTTATAATGCAATGATCCACATGGTTTTCTAACAAAATGGAATGTAGTCAAAGACCATGGACCATGCAGCCAAAATAATATAAAAATAATTCAGATCCAATTCTTATTTTTTTCCCTAACACTTAACACCATGAAAAGGACTTGAATGAACCTCAGTACTTCTTAAAATCTCTTTTCTTCTCCAGGGTGTAAATCACATATATACATTTACCTGCTTTCAGGACTCCTCAAAACCACCTGAAAGTACCCCTCAAAATCTAATTATTTCCCTCTGCTCCTCCTTACCCCACTGCCCCAACTTATTATCCCCTATATCTTAGAATATATCCTGGGAGGAAATAGAGACACACTGAATAAGCTTAACTAGAATTCTTGATAGTGAGCTGGAGGAGGAGATTTGGTAGCTGTTTATATCTAAATTTCCAACCTCTACTCTCTGTTGTACCAAATGTGATTGAATGAGTTCAGTATGATAGGTCTCTTACAGATTATGCCAGAGATGGCCTTCAAAGAGCCTAAGTGCACAGATGCAAGAGGAGAGACAAAAACCATGTTTTGGTTAGTGGCTTATCTCCTGGGTTGGCAGGGTCAGCTCAGAGAGGTAAGCACACTTGTTCCATTTAGGCAGGCCTTGAACCAGGAAAAAATGGCTGAGTGGGATTTGAGCAGAAAGAGAAGAAAGGCATTGGACAGCCCAAATATTAATATAAACCGCAAACTCCAAAGTTTCTCAGTGAAATTCTGAGTTTCTGATTTGGCTCATCTCAAGGGAACTACTCTTCACAGAACTCAGAAAGTTAACTTTCCCCAATTGCTAGCTGCTACTCCTGAAATCCCTTTATCAAGGGTCAAAATACCACTTGCCTCTCTTGTTCCTGCTGAAGATGAGAGTCAATGTAGCCCCAAGGAGCTAAAGGAGTCTACCCCTGGTGTCTGGGAGCAAAATTTCTGCAACTCTTTGAATAGCCCCAGGGGAAACCAAGAACAAAGCTTATCTCTCAGGGGTGTGCAAGTGTATTCATTCTAGTATCTCTTTCTCTTTCTCCCCACTTGGCTCACAAGCCCTTTCCTATTAATTGAGGGCAGGCTGAATCCAATTTACATATTCCCACATTAACAAATCCTCATCTAGTTTTTATGAGGAGCCCATGCCCGCCTACAACCCTCTTCCAATTTATATGATGAAAAACCTAATTCTTAGAGCTATGTTTCTGCAAGTCAGAAAGATGCCCTACATTTTTTTTTAACTGATCAGTCTAAAAACAGCTTCAGCCAATTTAAACCACTTTTTATAAAATGGCATTTGCATCAGGTTTGACAGTCTGCCTGCCATTTTCCCACCCCATTATGATATGAAACAGCTGAGCTACCAACTCAGGGAAAAACTAACTTTCTGCAGGAAACTGCAGCTAGACAATAGTGGTCTCAGGCCAGAAGCCAGCCTTAGCCCATGTTATAGAGCTTGGAGTGGGAAATTTAGGAGAAATTAAATCAATCTGAATAAGGCAAAGAAAGAACTAATTTTCCTGTGTTACATGAGTGGGGAAAGAGATGTTGGTGTCTCTGTGCTCTGTGGAGCCTCAGGTAATCCTACCAATACTCCTTAGGGCTTTGTTATGGACTCTATGAGGGGCACGGACTCCTTCACCAATAAACACTGCAATGGACAGTGGAATGAGCCTTCAGTGGCTGCTAGAAAACACAGTTTAAAAGCAGTGGCTGCTTGATGGATGTGGGGGGGGAAGGGGAAAATGGGCATGGAGGAGGGCACCTGTGGGGATGAGCACTGGGTGTTATATGGAAACCAATATGACAATAAACTATTTGTAAAAAAAAATAATAATAATAAAAAATAAAAGCAGTGGCTGCTAGAAAACACAGTTTAAAAGCTCCCTGGAATTCAGGAACAGTCTGATGAGTTCTATGCTTTAGTTAGCTATACTAAACTACGCATCCCAACTCTGAAAGTCAACAGTGGTCTGTACAATTTAGACAACTACAACCAAGCCATGTAAAATAGACTCTCTGCCTCTCCCCATATAGGTTTATAAAATGCTTCTGTTCAAAAACTGGAACTCAAATTTGGGGACAGAAATCCATAATCCTAACTGTTCTGGGACTGAGTGTGTCATGTACCTGGGCATATTCTTGTCTCGCAAGAACAAGAAGACTTTGTTTACATTCAAGCAACTTGTTCTTCTTGCCACTAGTCAGTGGGTGGACTTTTTCAGAGGAACTGAGATCTTGATAAGGAGCAGTCCTAGACCTTTGGAAAACACTAAAGTCTCTGAGAGCTGCTCCAGACACTCCTCCTTCACCTCAAGTTCTACATTTAAGCTGAGTGCTTTTAACCTGGTTCTTCCAAGAAAACTCCCTCATCCTCTTCCTCTTCCCTTAAAAACCCTCATGTTGATCTGATCTCAATCTCACCCCTACCCTCCACCAAACAGACCGAGATTCAGATTATTCTATGTCCTAATCACTGTTTGGGGGTTTTAATCTCTTCTCACTCTTGTCAACACATTCTAACTCTGCCTCAATTCATGACCATAATGGAAAACAGCACTCATTCATTCATTCAAAAATGCTTATTAAGCATTCTCTCTCTGCCAAGGACCATTCTAAAACTTGAACAAAACAAATCCTCTCCATTCTTCAAGCTGATGTTCCAATAAGCAGGAGTTAGACACTGATTTAGAACCCTTTAAAATGTCACTTAAAATACTCTGCTTCACCTTCTGTGCTAGCCAGTGACCACCCCTATTCTTTATTATTTCTGTTCCCCCATAGATAAAAAGAAAATTTCTATTTTGTATAAGTATAGTACTCCACACTTTTCTAGGTATTTTCAAATATTATCACAGGAGTTGTTTAAACAACTTCATGAGGTACAGATTTTTAACTTTTTATTTTGACATAATTATGTGTATATGGAAAAGTTGCAAAAGTAGTTCCAAGAATGCATGTAGAGTTTATCCCACTTCTCCTAATGTTAACGTTTTACCAAGGTACATTGTCAAAACTAAGAAATTAATTTTTGTGCAACACTCTCAGCTATATACTCTATTCAGATTTCACAAAACTCTCCACTGATATCTATTAATACTTTTGGTTTTGTTCCAGTATCCAACCCAAGGTCTCATAAAGCATTTGCTCTTCTTAAACTCTTCCAATCTGTGGTAGTTTCTCAGTTTTTCTTTATTTTTCATGACTGTGACACATTTGAAGAATACTGGCGAGGCATCTGTAGAAAACGACCTGCCCCCAAATTTGGGTTTGTCCATTTTTTCATACTTAGATTAGGGTTATGGGTTTTGGGGGCAAAATACCACAGAAGCAAGGTACCCTTTTCTTTGTAGCATAAGAGGTAAATGATATTAATATAACTTGATACTGGTGATGTTAAGCTTGATCATGGGGTTAAGGTGGGATCTGCCAGGTTTTGCCAATGCAAAGTGATATTTTTCTTTCTCCATATTCTTTAGTAGAAGTGAGTCTGAGTCTAACCAACATCCAGGCAGAGGACAATTTGCCCCATCTCCTGGAAGGAAGAATATCAGATAACTTGTAGATGTGTTAAAACTACCACAGCGTTTAATAAATATTTGGGGGAAATACTTCAAGGCTATGTAAATATTCTGTTTCTCTTTAAAATTTTGCTTGCTGTTTTTAGCATTCACTGTGGATCTTAACTGCAGCAATTACCTAATGGTGATTTTATTTCCCTCCCTCCTTCTGCATTTATTTTCAGAATTCTCCTGTTTGCTCCTTTTTCCTCATTTACTTATCTGATCATTTATTTATATAACTAGAGACTCATGGATATTTATTTCTTTATGCTCCTTGGTCATCTTGTAATCCCCCTTCTACAAATACAGAAATTGAGATGAGGAGCATTTTCATGACTCACCAAAGATGATACAGTCACTCAGTGCAAAATAGTATCTACTGTTCAAGTGTATTCACTCTCACCTCTACTCTGCCTCTGATGTCACCTGGTACACAACTTGCTACATAGCATGAGATTAATAAATACCTAACAAATGAATGAAAAAAGAAATAGTAGACTTCCAAATTCATCTGATGAGTACAGTTGACTTTCACTAATCTTATTCTATGAACACAGAGAAGCAAGGGATGTGTAGCCAGGAGTATGAATACCAACCCCCCAGAGAAACTTTACTCAACAGTAAAAAGGTTTCATCCTCTTTACAGGGTGATTTTGTAGCTTTGGCATTTGTCCAAATATTTAGAATATATCATTGTTTCCTTTGGCCTGATTTGATTTCAGGAAAGAATGAAAATATAATCCCTTTAAAGGGAAACCCAGTAGCTGGTTTTCCTGATAATCCACTATGATCCCACCATGTTGACTGCTCCCAGGAATCTATGAACTACTCAAAGGCAGAAGTCAGGTCAAATTTGCATAGCATGCACTCAATTAATGTTGATGAATATGTACCTTGCTTTTTGTGGTTCCTCTTTTGGGAAAATCACATGACCAAAACTCGCCTGATGACCTGTCATAGATTTAGATTCTGAGTTATGTTTTTTTTCCCCTGAGTTATGTTTTTAAATACAACTTTAATGAATAAAGTACATTACTAACAAATCATATCCTAGCAACAGGAGGGTCTCTAGAAATGTCTGGCACCTTGCCCAATTTCTGGCATTCAGGAAGTGCTAAATAAGTATTTTCAGAAGGAATACATGAAGAAATAAATGAGTCAGTTAGAGTAGTTGGGAAAGACTTTGTGCAGGACGTGGGGTTTGAAAGGACCGAGAAGGATTCCGATGACAGGTAGAAAGGCTTATTGGAACAACAGTGAACACTTGTATAGTTTCAGACATGTCACTGTATGAGAACTCCTTGATACCCATAAGAGTAAGCCAGCACTTCCTACTACTCCCACATTTGTCTTCTAAGTTTTAAAGGCCCTGTCCTGGTATATGCAATTGTTTATGACCCCAAGAGATAACAGGAAATCATTTAACAATCTCCTATAAGATTACTTAACAGTAATTCCTATTTCCCAGCCCAGATAATAACCAGCTTATAATAACACTCTCCCTGGAATCAACCAGTTCTGAATTCTGGGGCTGGCTATTTGTAATGCTTCACTTCTAATGACTAATTTCTGGTTTTTCAGGAATCTGCACATACATAACAGAAACTGAACACATACTAACACTAAAAGGAGCTTATTGCCCCATTTAACTGAATAGGCTCAGAGAAACAGACTATAGAGCTAGAGGAATAACAGCAGCTCCGGGATCATGGAGAAGTAAAACAAGGAGTTAGTGCTGGCCTCATCTCTTCCTTGTACATCTATTTCTCAATTCTGATGATCTACAATTTCATTCCCGCCTGCTAGAGACAATGATTCCCTCTAAGGCAGGAGAGTCAGACCTTAGCTCATACCTTTCTTAGTCCAGAAATTTAGAGGAAGGGCTCCACTCCCTCCAGTTCAACTAAACACTACTGATACTACAGGAAAAGTTATGAAAATTGCTGATCCTGGTCACATGTCCAAACTAACTGCCAGTAAAGCTAGATTCTACCAGGATCACAGACCAAGTGACATGGGCAGTTTCCTCAGAAAAGATTGTGTCAGTACAGGGCAACTTCCACCAAAGACCCACAAGTCTATGCAAAGCTGGAGAGAGCAGGCATGAACAGACTTATATAGCTCTGTCCACAACCTCAACACCTGATAAGTTTAGTCTTATGGAAAGCCCAGCGTCTTCCTTATCTGATCCTGCAGACTGTCACCCCAGATTCCTTACCAGTGGGGTAGAGAAGAAAGAGCAATGAAGCTGCACTCTAAAATTACCATTTAGGGGCTAACAAATAAAGAAGAACAGGATTGAGGAGGAACGGACTTTTCTTACTAAGACCAACTTCCTGCCAGTATCTTACTTGAATGAACAAGACATGGACAGATTAAAGGCAGGTTTTTAATCTGCCTCTTTGTTTGGAGGATAAGAATTAATGACTGACACTTCTGGATAATCTTCCTGGATTGCATGGCCTCCACTATGTGTAAAGCATACAGTAGAGTTAACCCTACTTAAAAAGTGGCCATGACTTACTTCTCTAGCCTCTGAGGTTATATTTCAGAAAGTCAGGTGGAGGCTGTTTGGGGCCATATTGTGTGGTAGGTGTGTTTGGTCAGGTCTACAGTGGAACTGGAGAAATAAGACTCTACAGTTTTAAAAGCTTCTAAACACATGTGGTATGCACATGCATGTGGAGGATTAGGAAGTAGGGACAAAGGAGATGCAACAATGAGTAGGCCATCCTGGTAAATGTGCAAAGTTCATATTCAGGAAAAACAAAAGAACCTAGAAAGGAAGTATGTTCTTTGTG
The DNA here is from genome assembly GCA_017311185.1 of Proteles cristata cristata. Lineage (NCBI taxonomy): Eukaryota > Metazoa > Chordata > Mammalia > Carnivora > Hyaenidae > Proteles > Proteles cristata. The sequence continues at coordinate 699,282 of JAESUZ010003155.1, read as the reverse complement.
TGTACACAGCAAGACACATTTAGAGAAATCCTTTGAGTGTCAAAACTTGGAAGGAAGGTAGAGACCATGCTGATATTGTAGAAGTTGATCTGGTACAGAGGCAGCCCAGCAAGCAGATTGGCCCCTTTTAAGCGAATAATGTCAAGGGTCATGTTGCTAACAGGACTTAATATAGGGACAGGAGCATCAGGCAGAACTCCAAGTCAGAGAGTTACAAATCACTGGTCTATCACTATAGGACTCTAATCAGAAAAAAAAAAAAAAAAACCACAATTTTTTTGAAGGATAACTGTAAGCTCCCCAGTGGAATCCAGAATAAACAGCATGATGTTCAGACAAAGTCTCAATGTCCAGCAACAAAGTAGAGTAATAAGCAGGGAAATTGAGGCAGAAACTCAGTCATTCATAATGAGCCAATATGTTGAGCATTTGGGGTTCCACAGGGGACAGTGACAGCTCCTCATTCTTCAAGTATTTCTAAACCCTGTCAAGCAGGTTTGGAAGTAACAAAGTCCAGCCCCCTTTGCTGGTACTTTTTAGTTTCTGTACTCACTTTTTTACCTCCCTCCCTCAGGCATAACTCTCTGAAGGTAGGGAATTTGTCTTAGTCATCTCATTTGTGCTATCTGTAAGTGGTCTAGGAACAGAGGTAGTGAATAGCCAGGCAGGTTATGTGTGAATGTGGAGGCAGAGATGATGGGTAGGACTCATTGGTTACTGCAGCATCCTGACTCTGGAGGCAGAAGACATCAGTGATGTCAGCTAAGAGGGCGTGGAGAAATGTAAATGCACAGAAGAATCAAGCCTAGAGTTGTCTGGAAGTAGAGTGCCTTCCTTTCTCCCTAATGCCTGTGCTTTTCCATGCTCATTGAGGAGGGAGTTCCACACCAGAAAGAGTATCTCCACTCCATTTCTCCAGGCTGTTTAGAGGAAATGGGCTCCTTCGTGGTGCTGCTTGCCTTGCAGGGAGAGGGGCTGACCCATATGTCTTCCCATCTGCCCTGTGCTCAGCCGAAGTGTGTCCTTGGGACCCAGTCCATGCTTGTGCTTAGCATCTGCTCACACCTTTTGCAACTCTAAATGTTTTGACTTAAAATGGAACTTAACTGCATTTTCTTTCAATGATAACTCACACTCAGGGCATGCGTCCCTTGGGACGCAAGGAACCCATGTCAAGAAATACAAAAGCATTTGTGATCTTTCTGTCAGTCTCCCAAACAATTACTAACTCTCTGAGAGACGAGGGCACTTCTCTTGACCTCTCTGGGCCCGGGGTTTTATATGTTAAATGAAAGCATTGGCTTTAGTAGCTTCTGACTCAGAATCCTCCAAGTACACTACCAGCAGTCTATTCCAGAAAACATACGACATAAAAATTCACAGACCGAACTGAGATCCTTGAATCACACAATGAGAAGCAATGAGAAATAGATGAGGGTAGTGTAACACACATACGACAGGGTACACACATAGGACAGTGGAAGCATTACACTGCCTCAATCCTGGGTTACACAATGACCAAATGCCCTGTCTTTCACCCTCTTCCTTTTCCTTTCCCCTGTCCCTCCTCTTCTTTCCTCCCCCCACTCTCCCCTGCCCTAGTGGTCAACACTGAGTTTCTGAGCACTAGAGTATAGGGTGAACAAGGAAGATCTGCAGACCAAAGGTGTCTGGAGCTTCTTCTTCTATTGTGGAGGCTCAAGGGTGACTACTCCTGACTCTGACAATAAACAGCCAATAACATTCTAACCAGTAAAACTGCATGCCTTGAGGAGAGGACAAATGAGCCAGCACAGATGTAGATACCAGTTCAGATACGACATAGGTATCAATCGACACAAATGTGCCATTTACTCTAGCTAGGTCTACTTGTGCCTGACAGGTTACTGACAAACAATCCATGACTTTCTTCTATGACTGACAAACTACTTGCTTACTTTCTGTTGACAATTAGTCTTGTTTCTATCTTATGTATTTATTTTCTGTGCAAAAGATAAGTAAAAGATAAAAATTAAACACATGATAGCCTCTGAGATCACTCCCTGCTGGAAGCACTGGATGACTGAGGAAGAAGATTCCCAGCACACATGAAAGCAAAGCATGGAAGCCAGCATAAGAAAATTCCCTCTCTAATGTCCTCCTATCCCCACATGCCAGGATATCCATCACCAAAATACTCACCTGAATGGTGAGACAATTTTGTGATGCAATGAACTTCTGACTATTAACACTTAGATAAGTCGTGAGTGCTTTCCTTCCTTGAGTTTAAAAGCACCTCTTAAAGTGGCAAGAATCCTCCAGTTATAAAGCTGGGTAGGGACTACATACATGATCTCAGGTATTTCCTTATCCCTCACTACCTCTGGGAAATAATTCTTATATGAGCTCCACTGTCACTGGGGATCAGGCAGCAGTAACCTCTGAGAAAGCAACATCCAGGAGCTGCAGCCATTTCTGCAACAAGTTGTGAATATGTGGCTGGTTCACCACAAAGCTGGATCTCTCCCTTGGACAACTATAACCCTCACCACCACAATGGTAACCCACAAAGAAACATCCAGGAGTCATGCTGACAAGCAGGGAGTGGAAGAGTAAAGGAAGAGAGTATGTTCCAAAAAATCTAACTGCACATCAATAACACAGATATTTTTAGCCCCTAGACCTGCCCTTTTAGGATGGACTAGTGGAAAAGGCAAACCCACCATGATATCTACCTTTCAGTAACAAATAGGTGAACACACAAAGATAACCAGGGGAAGAGAAGACAAGGAGAGACTTTTTATTTTGTAATTTGAGTATGCCAGGATTTCTTGCCAGAGCCAAATAATGGGCACTGGATAGTTGTCTGACAGCTGGATCAAATAGGGGCTTCATGAACAATGCCTAGGATCTATGGGACCAGAAATACAGTCAGCAATGCTGGTACAGCAGGCATTTCTGTTGGGCATCTCCTGCAGGCAATGTCAAAGTGCCAGCACATCATCGGAGAGGTGTTTTTCTCCTGCTGGCTTCTCATTTTGTTCGTGACTCCCATAGCACCCTGCCCAGCCTCTTCTCTCCCCTTCCATACAGACAAGTTCCTGCCTCACCTCAGCAAAGGCATCCCAAAAAACTCATCAGGGAAGGCCAGGGAATTAGCATAAAATTTGTCTTAGACCAATAATGCTTCTCAAGTGACAGGCGCAAACAAATTAAAAACTACCCCATAGAGACACACAGTCAATTCAAGTCACACAGAATTTCTACAGATAAACACTCTCCATAATGAGCTCAAATCCCAATTACAAAACAAATGAGTTGACAGTCTATCATGAGTCAGCAGAAACAGCAAAATCAGATCCTCCTCAAAACCTCAAACAATTTAAATATCAAATATATGCCCAAAAACGAGCATTTTCAAGTAATTATAGAAATAAAAACATTCAAAAACATGTCAAAAGAATAATACAGATTTGAAATGAACCAAGTAAATTTGAAATACAGTGAAAGAAATTGAAACTGCCCTAGCAAAAGGAATTTTTACAGTTTTCCTAAGTTCAAGATCTCATTGCCTAATTATCTGCCTTAGGTGTTATAACTCTTATCTTTCTCTATGATCTTCATAGTTTTAAAGTTGTTGTTTTTTTTGTTTTTTTGGTTTTTTTTGCTATCCGTGACAAGGAAAACTGAAACTGATCTGTTGAGGAGCTCAGTAAATAAAGCACAAGTTATTTTTCTAATACAGAGCTAATGGCTAGACTAAGCTAACAGTTCTTAGTTTACATTACTTTACACGTGTTTTCTAAAAATTCTGGCTTTCTCTTGAACATCTGCTCTTAAAGACAAGTCTAAGACATTACAGGTATAGGGGTGTGGCAGAATTCTACAGACAGATTCAGGGCCTTCTCTTGTCACTGCTCCTCGTCTACTGGCTACCTTGCTGACTGTGTTGAATGGTCAGCTCAACTACCATCACCTTCTGGTCAGTATTGGCTTCATTGTAGCACCTCACCATGCTAGACCCTATATAGAAAGAATGTGATGGTCAGTAGTTACCAGTGGAAAGTGCTTACCTTAAACTTTGCTAAAACACCACACATACATGAAAACTTTTTCTAATGCTAAGATAGAGGAAGACGACAAGAAAGATAAACTTCAGGATAGCCATTTATGGAGCAATAAAATATGAATGTTGCAGCACTGTTTTGATGTTCATGCTATACTCCCTGCCAGACCATATTTTATTCAGTTGAATGAAGTAGGGACTCAGCCACACAAAAGTAAATCTAACAAAAAAAAAAAAAATTCCCACAGCTTCTGAACTGGAGAGAGAAAACAATCATCTCTGTTGGTTTCCCACAATACTGGCCGCATTAATATTAAAATGCAGTAAGCTTTTTAATCACCAAGAATTATAAACATCACTGCTTAACTCTAGCTGCTATGTTGTACTTCATATGGAGCCACAAAGGGGTGCCTTGTGTAGGAGCTGGAATTTGTTGAGTATGTATAAATAAATAGGGGGGCTAAAGGTACAGAAGATTTCAAGTCACAGGACTGAGGGTAGACACCAAAAATTCTGTCTGATCTCCATAATCTCACGATCACAGAGCACATGGACAGGACTAAGTATCTCACTTTCCTCTTGCCTTGGTAGATGGCAACAAGCCTCTAGGAGTGCCCGCTGAGAAAGATTGTTCCACAATTTGGTTTCCATCAACATAAGAGATCAGAAATCCTAGAAGATGCTGGTTACAAAAATGTCAAATATTAGTCAAAATATTGTTAAAGGACCTGTATAAATTAATGAATAAACCTAGAATAAAGTAAATGAAGTTCAGAAAAAATGAGAACAGGAGTCTGAGGAGATAAGCCAGCACTTAGTCACTGCATACTCAAGACACATCTAGAGATCTGTTTGGGTTGGACCATCAGTGGATGAGGGGAAGGTTAATGTGCACGTAAACAATGGGGGCACTGAAACTTAGAGCACTCCACACAAAGCAAAAGCTCAAGGAGGGACGTATATGTAGTGAATCAGAAGAAAACCCATTCAGTAGAGGCTAAAAAACAAGGATGTGCCATGTCCTTTGATGTGGATTCTGACACCCACATGAGTTTGGATTTAAATTTACCCTTTTGTTTTTCAGTTGAAGAAACCACATCTGAGAACTTCAATTTAAAGAAAACCTAGTTCTGGGGCACCTGGGTAGCTCAGTCAGTTAAGCGTCAGACTTCAACTCAGGTCATGCTCTCACAGTTCATAAGTTTGAGCCCTGTGTCAGTCTCTGTGCTGGCGGCTCAGAGCCAGGACTCTCCTTTGGATTCTGTGTCTCTTTCTCCCTCTGCCCCTCCCCTGATCATGTTCTGTCTCTCTCTTTCAAAAATAAATAAACATTTAAAAAAATAAAGTAAACCTGGTTCTGTAGTAGTGTTCTTATATAAACACCTCAGCATCGGCCCCTTACATGTTTATACGTAGTGAAAGCCAATATAAATACTAATAAAAGAAGGTAGAGACACAAAGACTTTGTACTAAAAAAACAAAAAAGGACACAAAAATAAGAGCAAATAGCAGGAGACTATAAAAAATCAACAAAGTGGTTTGAAAAGATTCAGATCGGTCTCTTAGAATTGAAAGATAGAATCACTGAAATAAAAAATGCAGTTGGAGGGTTAAACACAAGAGACACATTTGTAAAGAAGCTGAGTGGAAGGGGGATATAATGGAATTGAACAGAATGACAGAGAAATTGAAAATAGAAAAGAGAGGTTTAGAATATGAGTAACGGACCAACAGATATCTAAGTGCTGTGACAGAAGGAAATATGAAAGAAAATGAGGAATGCATCGTATTCAAAGAGATAATGCCTGAGCTTCTCAGAATCTTTGACAGACATCAAGTGCTAGATTTGGGAATTCATTAAACCCCAAGGAGAATAAATGCTAAAAAAAAATCCGTTTTTAGGTACAGTGCAATCAAATTAGAGCAAAGATAAAAAGAGGGTCTTAAGTGCAACCACAGAGAAAAGTTAGGCTATGCACAAGGAACAATATTTAGATTGACATCTAACTTGTTCATGGGAAAAAAGCAGCCAGAAAGTTGAGGAATAGCACCTTCAAATACTTTCAAACTGTGACAGAACTGTCAATCTACATCTGTATTTCATTAAAAAGTATGTTTTAAGGGCAAGAATAAAATAAAAATATATTCACAGAAAACAAAACAAAACAAAATGACTCTGACACCAACAGACCTACACTAAAGCTTACACAGTTTGCCACTCAGGACAAAAGAAAAATTCTGTTAGAGATGAATAGTGGGTAAAAAAAAAATACTACATATGTGGATGAAACTAAGCAAACTGTTCTAGTACAAAATAAGAAAAATAATAAACATTATTTTAAAATAGTAATAAAATAGTTTAAAAACAAGTAAGAGGATTAAAAAGCTAAGCAACAATATCATTTAAGTTTGGAGTGTGTGTTTGCTATTCAGGCATTCATCCATTTAACAATATTAAGAGAGCACTTACAAAAGCAGAAGCTATTTGATGCAGGGTACACAAAACAGTCAAAAATGCTTATCCCTGTGAAATTTGCATGTTACTATAGAAAAGAATGCAATAAGCAAACAAATAAAGCCAGATGATTATAAATTCTATGGCAAGGGAGGGCGAGTGAGTGTGCAAGCTGAGGGCCCTTATCCGTTCATATCTATCATACAGTCCATGTTTTATGTCCATAAATTTATCTTATGATAAATAGAAAATTATTCTAGGGCTTTTATATTTTTGAAGGAGAGTAAAACTCAATTAAATTTAGGCTTAAGTGTATGAAGTATGGATTTCAAAGAAATAAGATGTTAAAATTTCAAGAATGAAAAATAGAAGTAGACCAAGTAATTATAATGAGGGGTGGATAATGGAATGAGGCAGTGTGGGGTGGGGGGTACTCAATCAATTCAAAAGGAACAAAGAAGGCAGAAAATCCGAGCAAATAAAGAGTGGAACAAATAGCAAGCTTGAAAACAAGATGGTAACAATGCATCAAAATAATGTCAGATATTATAGTAAATAAAAATAGACTGAGCTCTGTGGGTAAATGGCATGAACTGTCAGACTTGATTACAAAAATTCAAGCAATATATGCCCTTTAGATGAAATAATATTCACACATAAAGACAGAGAAATACTGAGGATAAAAAGAAGAAAATGCATACTAGGCAAATATTAGCCAAAGATATCTGGCATACCTTTATCATACCAGTCAAAATAGGCTTTACCACAAATATATATATCCATCTCTCTCTTTCTCTACTCTATCTATCTATCTATCTATCTATCTATCTATCTATCCATCCATCCATTCATCCACCCACCCACCCACCCACCCATCCATCCCTACAACTGGAATTAAAGTCATCACATCATAATGAAAAATATTTTTCAGTTTCCTGAGAAATGTATTAATTCTAAAATCTTATTGTTCTAAGATGATCCAAAACATGTAAACCTAAAACTGAAAGGACTGTGAGGAAAAACTGACAAATCTATCAATTCTCTGTCAGGTATTAAATCCTCTCTGAGTGATTTACGGATGAAGCAGGCCAAAACTCAGTACTCATAAAGAAGATTTAAATATTACTATTAACAAGTTTCAATAATAAATAATATGAAAAATGTTGCACTAACACTTTATATTCTTTCTTTTTAAAATATAATTTATTGTCAGGTTAGCTAACATATAGTGTATACAGTGTGCTCTTGGCTTTAGGAGTATTCCCATGATTCACCACTTACCCAGTGCCCAACCCAACAAGTGCCCTCCTCAATGCCCATCACCCATTTCCCCCTACCCCACCCCCACCTCTCAAACCACATCAATCCTCAGTTTGTTCTCTGTATTTAAGAATCTCTTATGGTTTGCCTCTGTCTCTGTTTGTAACTATTTTTTTTCCTTTCCCTTCCTCCCATGGTGTTCTGTTAAGTTTCTCAACTTCCACATATGAGTGAAAACACTACAAATTTATCCAAAGGATACAGGAGTGCTGATTCATAGGGGCACATGTACCCCAATGTTTACAGCAGCACTATCAACAATAGTCAAATTATGGAAAGAGCCCAACTGATTAATGGATAAAGAAGATGTGGTATGTACACACACACACACACACACACACACACACACACACAAACACACACACACACGGGAATACTACTTGGCAATAAAAAAGAATGAAATTTTGCTGTTTGCAACAACGTGGATTTAACTGGAGGGTATTATGCTAAGTAAGTCAGTCAGAGAAAAACACTTTATTTTCAAGCTCACATGGAATACTTACAAATCTTAACAGAGATGTTATGAAGCTTACATAAGACAGACATTACACAAGTAAATAAAGTCTGTAGTATATTAGATAATGATAAATAATGAGGAAAACAATAAAACTGGAAATTAGGCAAGAGATTCAGAGGGATAGAGTATCAATTTCAGATAGGTAGGCCATGGCAAACCTCCCTGAGAAAGAATATTTGAATAAAGACCAGAAGGAAGTGATGAAGGGAATAATGTGTTATCTGGGTGGAAAGAATTCTAGGCAGATGGAAAAGAAAATGAAGAAAGTCTGAGGTGAAATTATGTCTATATCGTTCTAATAAAGTGGACCAGTTTTCTGGAGCTCCAGCAGAATAAACTTGAGCAAGAGTAGCAGGAGATGATGTCAGAGAGGAATGCCAGATGAGGTAGGGCCTCATATTACTGTAAGAAATGTTGCTCATTACTATTAGTAAGAAAGGGTAATATTAGAAGAGGATTTGATCTGATTTGTATTTTAATAATATCCCTCTATTATGTTGTGAATAGATGGAATATGCAAAGCAGATGCAAGGACATGGGTCAGAGGCCACTGCAATAACAGTGAGAAATCACAATGGCATGGAAGTCAGTGGTAGTAGCCAAAGTGGTAAGAAATGGTCAGATTCTGGATTTCTTTTGAGGTAGAACCAAGGGGATGTGTAGAGTGTCAGAGTCAACTAAGACTCTCAAATTTTTTAGTCTGAGCAACTGGAAGGACGAAATTACCATTTCCTAAAAGGGCAGAGCTGTGGGGGAGATGCAGACACTCAGCTTTAGACCTATTAACCTTTGGATGTCAGTTAGATATTCAGGAGAGAGATAATATACACAGCTGGATACATGAGTCTGGAATTCAGAGGAGTCGTACAGGAAAAAGGTATACATTTCACAGTCATCAGTAGATGGGTGGTTTTAAAGCCATGAAACTGTATTAGGTCATCAAGGGAATGAGCACAGATAGAATAGAGTTCAAGGACTGAATTTGGGCAGTCAACCCACAATGGGAGTCAGGAAGCTAAGGAAGAACTAACGATATTGATTGGAGAGTCATCAGACAGGCAGAAGTAAACCAGAGCAGTCAATTGCATCAAAATGCAATTCACAGGTTAGGCAGGATAAGGAATGGATATAGATGCAAAAATCTTCAACACAGTAACAGAAAAGGCTAGTCAACAGTACTTGAAAATGAAATCTAGTAATGATGAAATTGCATTTAACACAGGGATGCAAGATTAATATAGTATTAGAAAATCTATTACAGTATTTATTAATATGAAAAGAGGAGAATCAAATATTAGAGTACAGAAAAGCATTATTCAAATAGTGGAACTATATTTTTAAAATAAAAAAGAAGGCAAGGCTATGCACTGTTCACCATAATCTATTAAAGATTGTATTGAAGGTCTTAGTGATCTTAATAAGAATAAAAAGATGTGGAAGGATTAGTTAAAAGACACAAAATCTCACTATTTAAGAATTATATAACTATATGGGGTGCCTGGGTGGCTCAGTCAGTTAAATGTCAGACTTCAGCTCAGGTCATGATCTCATGGTTTATGAGTTCAAGCCCCTCACTGGGCTCTGTACAGACCACTCAGGGCCTGAAGCCTGCTTTGGACTGTGTCTCCCACTCTCTCTTCCCTATCCCACTCATGCTCTGGCTTTGTTTCGCTCAAAAATAAACATTAAAAAAATTACATAATTACAATAAAAACCAAAATAGGAATCTACAAACAAAATGTTGGCATTTAAAAGAGTTTTGAATATAATTAGATAAGAATGGTATAAAATTAACTGAATTTTTATATCAAGAATAGTTGAAAGCTTAATTTTTAAAAGATACCCTGTATATTAACAGTAATGGGAACATGTATATTTTGCCTAAAAACACAGTTAATAAATGCAATGAGAAATTAAATAAGTGATGTTTGGGGTCCGTGATACACAATGATCTTAGATTGGAACACTAAATATCATGAACACACCTAAATTATACTTAAGTTGACATATAGTTTGAATGCAGTTTCATCAAAATCTCCAGAAATTTTTTAAAGAAATTCAACAAGTGAACTCTAAAATGTGTATGATAGACCAAAAGCCAAGAAAAGCCAATACTCAAGGAAAAGAGGTCCTGTTCTATCAGAGGAGGAGATTTATCATAAATTTATAATATATAAAGCAATGAGAATTAGCTCAATGATAGGCAAATAGAACAGAAAAGAGAACTCCAAAGGAATTTGATATAGGTGTAATTTGCCATGTTGATGGATGTAGCATTACAGATAGGGAAATGAGGAACTGTTTAATAAATAATGCTAGAAAAAAATGGCATATAGAAAAATCGAAATTCTATCTCTAAGGTCACAGTACACACAAATCAATTCTTAATGGACTGAAGACTTACATGTAGAAGGGAAAACATCGAAATTTATTTCTACGACTTCAGGGTAGAGATGCAAGGGCTGGTCATAGAAAGCAAATATTTTACTAGATCTAAAAGCCTTAATGAATGCCTTAACACTAAGAACTTTTATTCATCAAAAGATTCCAAGAAGAAAATGAAAATACAAGCCATAAGCTGTGAAAAAGATTAGAATAAAAACTGTATTTTAAAATGGCTTCAAAAAGTCACTAAGAAATAAAGCATACAACAACAGTAAAACTCTTCACAAGATATTAACGACCATTTCTCAGAAGAAAAATAAATGATTAATAAATATGCCAGAAAATATTCCCCTAAATAGTAGTCAGAGAACTGCAAAATAATGAAATGTGATTCACAATCACTAATATGACAAAAATTTTAAAATCTGACCATACCAATCATGAAAAAAATGGAGCAATCAAGATTTTACACTAATAATGGAAATTCAGATAATTTTCACACTTCTTTTGTACCTTTCCAGGTTCTACTATGAATGGATAACCAGCTATTACTAATAAATACTAGCTATCAATCTAGGTGTTTAATAACAACACATTGACTTAACTGCAGTCAGTTGAAAGTACAGTTGACATCTTGTAAAGCTGATGAACACAGCCTTGTGACCCAGAAGTTCCACTTCTAAGAACATCCTAATTATACACTAAAGCAATGTTGCCCAATAGAAATTAAATGTAAGCCACATACATCAATTTTTCCAGTAGCCATATTAAATATAAATGTTAAGCAAAGTGAACTTATTCTTAATATGATATTTTATTTAAAACGATATATCCACAGGGCTCCTGGGTGGCTCAATCTGTTAAGTTCCAGACTTTGGCTCAGGTCATGATCTCATGGTTCACGGGTTTGAGCCCCACGTCGGGCTCTGTGCTGACAGAGAGCTCTCTCTGCTCCTCCCCCACTCACACACACTCTCTCTCTCAAAAACAGACATTAAAAATAAATAAATAGATAAAACAATATACCCCAAATTATCAGTTCATCCTGAAATCAGTATAAAAGTATTAATATGATATTTTACATTATTTGTATTTTTAAAAGGCTTTTTAAATTCAGTTTGAGAGAGACAGAGACAGACAGAGAGAGAGAGAGAGAGAGAGAAAGCATGGGAGTGGCAGAGAGAGAGAGGGGGAGAGAGAAAATCCTAAGCAGGCTGCCATCATCACAGAGCCTGATGCAGGGTTCCATCAGTCAGACACTCAACCAACTGAGCCACTGAGGCACTCTGCACTATTTGTATTAAATCTTTCAAATCTTAAGTGTATTTTATACTTATAATACCTATTAACTCAGGCCACATTTCAAGTTCTCAGTAGCCAGAAATGGCTAGTGGCTACCATACTAGACAGTATAACTTAGGGATTCACAGCAAACATGTAGGGCGATGTTTATATTCATGGCAACTCTGTTCCTAACAGAAAAAAACCTGGAAACAATTCAAATATCCACTGACAAGTGAGGGATTAACTTAACTGCAGGCTACTCAGGTAATGGAAAATTATGCAGCAATAAAAATGAAAGAACAGCAGCCCCACACAAGAATAAATCTTAGAAACAAATGCTGAATGAGAAAAAGCAAGTTGGATAGTAATATAGACAGTATATTATCACTTTCATAAAGGCCAAAAGGAAGCAAACCTCAACAATATGTTAAGAATACATAGATATGTGTAACATTATGGGGAAAAAATAAAAAATAAAAACAGAGACAGGGAAGGCAGGGAAATGGAATCAGAATAATTCATAGAAGTTTCCAGGGTTTGTATAACTTCATTTTTCATGATATTTTCATTGGTGAGTTTTTAACATTCTGATTCATACCTCAAATATGTTATATTTATTATTTTGTATGTATTAAATTCTCCATAATAATATGAGGGGAAAAATGAAAAGGCTATTCTGGAAAACATGAGATAACTTTGCCTATGGCCATTTCTCTCTTCCCTCAACATTTTTGTTGACCTTTTCTGTAAGCAGTGGAGAAAGTAAAGAATGGCCAGACTTAATGCATGTTAGTTGCAGTTTATAAACAAATATTTGTTTCTTTGGATAAGTACTTAGGAATACAATGCTGAGAGGCATTAAGAAGGGTATTTGTGGAGTCCAGGCTGCAGAGTGACAGGGCCATCTCCATGGGTCCACGGGGACAACTTGGCAGCCCCTAGGTACATTACTGTGAACAGCGATAGATAAAATACATGGTGTAGGCAGGAGGGGAGGGATCCCCTTCTACAGAGAGACAAAAGGAAGAGAAAGATTGTGGAAGTGTAGGATTATATCTGAACAAGAGAAAAACCACAGACCAGGGATCAGGAAAAACAGAAAAAGATCCAATTTCAAAATGCAAACTGCAGGGCTTTCTCCAAACTGGGTCCACCTGCCCTGTTCCTACACCTGGGGGGGGGGGGGCGGGGGGGGCGGGGGTTGCTAGCCCCTGATTGGTAACTAGCTTAGAGCAGTCCCCAATCCACAGTCAGAGAAAGTGGTCCCCTCTCTTGAGTGCTGTGGGAAGAAGGGAAAGAGCCATTCCAAAGACAAAAGACCCTGCTTGTGCCTACCAGCCCTTTATCAGCTGGTCAGAATGGCTCTCCCTCAGAAGGAGAGCACACGGAGTGGGATCCTTTAAGACAAAAGGCTTTGAAACCCAGCTGAGTGCCTGGGAGGTGTAGAAGACTGTGGAGGGGGACTAACCACCTCACTCACACCCGCAAGGCACCGTGAGGAGCCAAAAGCCCTTGTCTGCAAGGTGGAGTGGAGTGGGATCCTTTAAGACATCAGGGTTTGAATCCCAGCTGAGCACCTGGGAAGCATGGGAGACCGTGAAGCAAAAAACAAAACAAAACAAAACAAAAAAACAAAAAACCCGTCCACTCGCGCCCAGGTAGCACTGTGAAGATGACCTGAAAAGAGTGGTCTGGGATCTGGTCTAGGAAGGAGAAACTGAGGTGCCTCCATTTTTCTCCCCATTACCAACAAGGCAGGGCTTCAGGGAACCAAAGGGCCCACAGTGGAGGCGGAACCCACCTACAGCAAACCATGCCCCTCCAAGCCTGGTACCTGCATCTACCCGACCACGATTGACACTAACCAACCAGACAGCACCCTCTTCCAGATCAGTGCAGCCACCAGTCCCAAGGCGTCCAGTGGTTTTGCATTTTCTGATTTAATTCTTGGTCAATTCTTTATACATATATATGTATATACACATATATACGTATATACGTTTTTTCTCTTCCTTTTCTTCCTCTTATTTCTTCCCTTTTCTGCTCTGACTATTCTGGCTGTTGGTTTGTTTAAGCACACATATTTAATCTATTCTCTTTATACCTATTCTGTATCTCCTTTATTTTCCTCTCTCTCTCTCTGGATTAAGGCATACAGTTTCTCTGCCTGGTCAATGTTATTTTACTTTATTTTTCCCCAGCCCTGTCATTTCTCCTTTGTATGGGATAAGGCTTCTGCCATTACTACCACCACCCCTTTTATTTTTTTAATTTTTTTTCCCAGGGTTACTTCAACAATCAAATCAAAGCACACCTGGTGTAAGGTCCAAAGCACCACTACTAGTAGGGAGATAAAGCAACTAGAGTCACAACAACAGGGAGCACTTAACAGACTCCAAAAACACCTCCTGAAAGCCCAAGACCTGGGCAGCATATGACCCCTTTTTAATATAGTAGTGCTCACAGGTGCAGGACACATAAAAAGCTATTAAAACACATAATGTTTATGAGGTACCTGGGTGGCTCAGTCAGTTACATATCTGACATTGGCTCAGGTCATGATCTCATGGTTCATGTGTTTGAGCCCTGCATTGGGCTCTGTGCTGACAGCTCAAAGCCTGGAGCCTGCTTTACATTCTGTGTTTCCCTCTCTCTCTGCTCCTTCTCTGATCATGCTCTGCTCTCTCTCAGAAATGAACATTTAAAAAAAAATTTTTAACACATAAGGGAGAGAAAACTAGCTAAATGATGAAACAGAAGAATTCTCCTCAAAAGAAATTGAGGGAAGAAATGACAGCTAAAAATTGTTCAAAACCAGATATAAACAATGTATCTGATCAAGAATAGAAAATAACAGTCATAATTTGCTGGGCTTGAAAAAACCATAAACGACAGCAGAGTGGCTATTACTGCAGAGCTCAAGGAACTGAAATATAGCCATGATGAATTAAGAAATGCTGTAAATGCTGTGCAAGATAAACTAGATGGGGTGATAGTGAGGTGGAAGGGGCAGAGGGGAGAATAAGTGAAATAGAATATAAAATCATGGAAAATGATCAAGTTGAGAAAAAGAGAGATAAAAAATACTACATCATAAGGGGAGAGTTAGAGAACTAAGTGATTCAACCAAACGTAATAATATCTGTATCATAGGAGTTCCAAGAGAAGAAGAGAGAGGTGGGGGTGGGGGGCAAAAGGTTTACTTGAATAAATTATAGCTGAGAATTTCTCTAATCTGAGGAAAGAAGCAGACATCCAAATCCAGGAGAAACACGGAACTCCCTTCAGACTTAACAGGAATAGGTCTTCTGCATGTCATATCATAGTGAAACTGGAAAAATACATAAAGAGAATTATGAAAACATCTAGGGACAAATGGGCCTTAACCTGAGGGTAGGCATTTAAGGGTAGTAGCAGACCCATCCACTGAAACTTGGCAAGCCAGAGGGAGTAGCAGGAAATATTCAATGTGATGAATAGAGAAAAAATGCAGCCAAGAATCCTGTACCCAGCAAGGCTGTCATTCAGAATAGAAGGAGAGATAAAGACTTCCCCAGAGAAACAAAAACTGAAGGGTTTCTTGACCACTAAACCAGCCCTGCAAGAGATCCTAAGGGGAACTCTGTGAGTAGAATGCTGCAAAGACTACAAAGGACCACAGACATCACCACAGGCATGAAACCTAAAGATAATACAATGACACTAAATCTATATCTTTCAATAATAACACTGAAGGAAAATGGACTAAATGCTTCAATCAAAAGACATAGGGTATCAGAAATCCCTATCAAAATAACATCAGCATTCTTCACATAGCTGGAACAAATAATCCTGTAATGTGTAAGGAACCAGAAAAGACCCAGAATGGCCAAAGCAATCTAGAAAAAGAAAACAAAAGCTGGAGGTATCACAATCCCAGACTTCAAGATGTATTACAAAGCTGTAATCATCAAGAAAGTATGATACTTGCACAAAAACAGACACTGAGATCAATGGAACAAAATAGAGAATCCAGAAATGGACCCATAAATGTATGGCCAACTCATCTTTCACAAAGCAGGAAAGAACATTCAGGAATCAAGACAGTCTCTTCAGCAAATGGTGCTGGGAAAACTGGACAGCGACATGTAGAAAAAGGAACCTGGACCACTTTCCTACACCATAAACAAAAATAAACTCAAAATGGATGAAAGACCTAAATGTAAGACAGGAAGGCATCAAAATTCTAGTGGAGAAAGCAGGCAAAAACCTCCTTGACCTCGGCCACAGCAACTTCTTACTCAACATGTCTCCAGAGGCAAAGGAAACAAAAGCAAAAATGAACTATGGAACCTCATCAAAATAAAAACCTTCTGCATAGCGAAGGAAACAATCAGCAAAACTAAAAGGCAACTGACAGAATGGGAGAAGATATTTGCAAACAACATATCAGATAAAGGGTTAGTATCCAAAATCTATAAAGATTGTATCAAACTCAACACCCAAAAAGAAAAAAATAATCCAGTGAAGAAACGGGCAAAAGACATTAACAGACACTTTTCCAAAGAAGATATCCAGATGGAAAACAGACACATTAATAAAAGCTCAACATCACTCATCATCTGGGAAATACAAATCAAAACCACAAAGAGATACCACCTCCCACCTGTCAAAATGGCTAACACTAACAACTAAGGCAATGACAGATCCTGGAGAGGATGTGGAGAAAGAAGATCTCTTTTGTGCTGCTGGTGGAAATGCAAGCTGGTGCAGCTACTCTGGAAAACAGTATGGAGGTTCCTCAAAAAACTGAAAATAGAACTATCCTACAACCCAGCAATTACACTACTTGGTATTTATCCAAGGGATACAGGTATGCAGTTTCAAAAGGGCACATGCACCCCAATGTTTATAGCAGCATTATCAACAATAGCTGAAGTATGGAAAAAGCCCAGATGTCCACCAATGGATATGTGGATAAAGAGAATGTGGGATATATACACAGTGGAGTATTACTCAGCAACCAAAAAGAATGAAATCTTGCTATTTGCAACTATGTGGATAGAACTGGAGGGTATTATGCTAAGTGAAATTAGTCAGAAAAAGACAAATATCATATGACCTCATTCATATGAAGACTTTAAGATACTAAACAGATACACATAAAAGAAGGGAAGCAAAAATAATATAATAACAGGGAGGGGACAAAACATAAGAGACTCTTAAATGTAGAAAACAGAGGAAGGGATTGTGGGAGGGGGGATTGGCTAAATGGGTAAGGGGCATTAAGGAATCTACTCCTGAAATCACTATTGCACTATATGCTAACTTGGATGTAGATGAAACAAATTAATTTTTAAAAAAGACAAACAAAAAAGAAGCCATTACTTTGCCTCTTGCTTCTGTATGCTTCTTTATCCAAGTTCACCCAATCCTCCTCTCTTCCACGGACCATCCTGTTCCTTACACTGCATATTTTATATATTTTGTTTGTTTGTGGTTACCTATTACTGTTTGCAGAATATTCTGTTTTGTATCTACATCTATTTGAAGCTCCCTTTGAGTACAGTATATATCAATTTATTTCTATTGCAGTATACTTTTCCAATAAATTATGCAAAATTTTAAAAAAAAGGCATAAGGTATCAGAATGCCTATGATAAAAATCAAGATCCATCTATATGCTATCTATATGCTAGCAGAAATAAACAATATAAAATCTCTCTCACTCCCCCACCCCAAAAATAGTAGAACAGATCAGTGAATCTAAGAGCTAGTTATTGGGGAAAAAAAAACAACAACAGATAAACCCTGAGTCAGAATTCTCAAAAAGAAGAGAAAGGACCCAAATAGATAAAATCATAAGGGAAAAGGACAGATAACAACCAACACCACAGAAATACAAAAATTTATCAGAGAATGCTATGAAAAATTATATGCCAACAAATTGGACTACCTGGAATAAACAAATTTCTAGACACCCACACAGATGGGAAGAAGAAATTGAATCAGTTATCAAAAATATCCCAACAAATAAGAGTCCTGGTCCTGATGGCTTCCCAGGAGAATTCTACAAGACATTTAAAGCAAAGTTAATACCTATCCTTCTCAAGCTGTTCCAAAAAATAGAAACAGAAGGAAAGCCTCCAGGCTCATTCTATGAAGCCAGCATTACCTTGATTCCCAAACTAGACAGAGACCCCACAGAAAAGGAGAATTACAGGCCATTATCACTGATGAACACTAATGCAAAAATTCTCAATAAGATATTAGTAAATAGAATCCAACAACATATGAAAAGAAGTATTCACCATGATGAAGTGGGACTCACTCCTGGGCTGGAAGGCTAGTTCAATATTTGCAAATCAATCAATGTGATATATCACATTAATAGAAGAAAGGGTAAGTACCATATGATCCTGTCAATAGATGCAGAAAAAGCATTTGACAAAATACAGCATTCTTTCTTAACAACCCTCAAGAAAGTCAGGATAGAAGGAACACACATCAACATCACAAAAGCCATATATGAAAATCCCACAGCTAATATCATCCTCAGTGGGGAAAAACTGAGAGCTTTCCCCCGGAGATCAGGAACATGATACTGATGTCCATCCTTACCACTGTTGTTTAACATAATGTTGGAAGTCCTAGCATCAGTAATCAGAAAATAAAATAAAATAAAATGTATCCAAATTGGCAAAGAAGAAGTCAACTTTTCACTTTTCTCTGATGACATGATATTCTACATGGAAAACCAGAAGACTCCATCAAAAAGCTGCTAGAACTTATACATGAATTCAGCAATGTCACAGGATACAAAATCAATGTAAAGCAATTGGTTCCATTTCTCTACACCAATATTGAAGCAACAGAAAGAGAAATCAAGAAATAAATCCCATTTACAATTGCACCAAGAATCATAAAATACCAAGGAATAAACCTAACCAAAGATGTAAAAGATCTGTATGCTGAAAATTATAGGAAACTTATAGAAGAAATTAAAGAAGACACAAAGAAATGGAAAAATATTCCATGCTCATGGACTGGAAGAACAAATATTGTTAAAATGTCAATGCTACTCAAAGTAATCTACACATTCAATGCACTCCCAATCAAAATTGCAGTGACATTCTTCTCATAGCTAGAACAAACTATCCTAAAATTCATATGGAACCACAAAAGACCCTGAATAGCCAAAGTTATGTTAAAAACAAAAACCAAAGTGGGAGGCATCACAATCCTAGACTTTAGCCTCCACTACAAAACTGTAATCAAGACAGTATGGTATTGGCATGAAAACAGACATACAGACCAGTGGAATAGAATAGAAAACCCTGAAAAAAATGAATTGGACCCACAAATGTATGGCAACTCATCTTTGACAAAGGAGGAAAGAGTATCCAATGGAAAAAAGACAACCTCTTTAACAGATGGTGCTGAGAGAACTGGACAGCAACATGCAGAAGAATGAAACTAGACTGCATTATTACACCATACACAAAAATAAACCCAAAATGTATGAAAGATCTAAATGTGAGACAGGAAACCATCAAAAATCTAGAGAAGAAAGCAGGCAAAAACCTCTTTGGCCTCAGCTGCAGCAATTTCTTGCTCAACACATGTACAAAGGCAAGGGAACTAAAAGCAAAAATGAACTATGGAACCTCATCAAAATTAAAAGCTTCTGCACAGCAAAGGAAACAATCAGCAAAACTAAAAGGCAACCAATGGAATGGGAGAAGATATTTGCAAATGACATACTGGATAAAAGGGTTAGTATTTATAATCTATAAAGAACTTATCAAACTCAACACCCATAAAAACAAATAATCCAGTGAAGAAATAGGCAAAAGACATTAATAGACACTTTTCCAAAGAAGATATCCAGATGGCCAACAGACACATAAAAATATGCTCAACATCACTCATCATTAAGGAAATACAAATCAAAACCACATTGAGATACCACCTCAGACCAGTCAGAGGGGCTAAAACTAACAACTCAGGAAACAACAGATGCTGGTGAGGATGCAGAGAAATGGGAACCCTCTTGCACTGTTGGTGAGAATGCAAACTGGTATAGCTGCTCTGGAAAACATTGTGGAGGTTCCTCAAAAAATTAAAAATAGAACTACCCTACAACCCAGCAATAGCACTATTAGGAATTTATCCAAAGGATAGAGGACTGCTGATTCACAATGGCACATGTACCCCATTTTTATAACAGCACTTTCAACAATAGCCAAATTATGCAAATAGCCTAAATGTCCATCAACTGATGAATGGATAAAGAAGATGTAGTTTACATATACAATGGAATACCACATGCCAATGAAAAATAATGAAATCCTGCCATTTGCAACAATGTGGACAGAACTGGAGGGTATTATGCTAAGTGAAATAAGTCAGTCAGAGAAAGGTATCATATGTGGAACTTGAGAAACTTAACTGAAGACCATAGGAGAAGGGAAGGGGAAAAAATAGTTTCAAAAAACAGATAAAGAGGCAAATCATAAGAGAACAAACTCTCTCTTAAATACAGAGAATAAACTGAGGGTTGATAGGGAGGAGGTGGGAAGAGGGCATTTGTTGGGATGAGCTCAGAGTGTTGTATGTAAGTGATGAATCATGGGAATCTGCCCCCAAAACCAGGAGCACACTGTATATACTGTATGTTAGCCAACTTGACAATAACTTATATTAAAAAAAACAAAAACAAGTGCACTTGTTGGGATGAGCCCTGGGTGTTAAATGTAAGTGATGAATCATGAAATTCTACTTCTGAAACCACTATTACGTTATATGTTAACTTGAATTTAAATAAAATTAAAAATACATATAAAAAATTTTTAAACACAAATATGTATTATGTCACGCACTGAACTAAACACTTTATATTCAATATATTATTTAATCTTCACACACAAAAATTCAGTTGGCACTTTTATGGTCCCCATTTCACACATGAGGAAGTAAGCTTGAAGAGATGAAACGACTCACAGATTAAATAAATTGCCCACAGTCACAGGATCAAATGGCCAAGATAGGATTTGAACTCAAATCTGATAAATATCAGAGCCTGAGCTCCTGTCATCTGATGTATGACATGGCTGCCACTGCTGGAACCAGGGGCTATAAGGTCATTTACCTAGACCATTGATCATAAGTAAAACAACTGCCACTGAGGAAGTAAATTACCCCACTAACCAAGTACTTTCTCTATGCTAAGTGCTGGCCGTGTGTTAGGTCTCAAACTTTTGCCATGCAACTGGTTAGGCATCCCCTGCTAATGAGGAAATTGAGGCAGAAATTTACACTATTAGTGGAAAGTCATTCATTTAGTTGATGGCAGTGCTGGAATGCAAACCAAAGCTGTGGTGTTTCCTAAATCTTAATAAATTCTAAAGGCATGAGCATTGGTGGTCAGTTCCTACCTCAGTTAAATTTGCAGCTGGGTGGGTACTGTGTGAGAGAGACAGGATATCTTTCCAGTTGTGATCATGAAAGCCTTTAAAATGTAAATGATGACATTTATAAGGAGCATGACTACATGTGTAAACCACAGTCTTGGGCAGGACATGCCTGAGACAGGACAAAATGAGGTCCTATTACCTTATTGAGGTGGGGTGAGTTGGGAAGAGAAACCACATTAGAAGCAAGTTAGCCAGGAAGGAAGGTGGGTAATAATTCTAAATATGCTGTCCAGTTAATGAGCATGAAGACAGAGGCAAAGCACTAGGTAGTTTAGGCAGTTTTACTTTTTAAAAAGTACACTTTGAAGCCTGAGGCGATATATGGTGAATAATTCATGCTCTCTGGGATCACAGAAAGGCTTTGAGATGCTCTTGGAAAAAAAGAAGAAGGGGGGAAAGCTGTCCAGAGGGGTTTGTGGATTTGGGAAGAGAGGGATATGTATGCTACATACTAATGCAACTCTAACAAGGTGTCCAGTTCAGCAAATCTTGCTGCAGATCATGTGATAAGGAATCAGATTGGCTTCCTGTGGAAGTTCAACCAGCTTTGCAAATTTATGTTTCCCTATTATTTTTTAAATCATCATACAGCAAACATTCTGTGAGGTCTGCAAAGCTGAAACAGCCTGTCTGTTTTCTCGTCCTCCTTTATCTTTACATGTTTTTGCCTCCTTTATTTTCTGGTCAGCTTTACCCAAGTTTCTAGTCAGAAGCACTGAGATGTCTGGACCAAATCAGCAACACTTGTGATCCAATAATTTCAGGGGGAACCTAGAGTTGAGGGAAACCCACTGGATGATCCAATCAATTTCTATTAGTTCTTTGACTTGGATATTTCTACAAACATCCAAGCACTAATGGAGAACAATGACAGCAACTAATTTATACTATGCAATGTTCCCACTAGCCATCTCATTCCCACAGAAATTCCCTGGTTTCCCTTACTTGGATTTGGAGGAACCCACAGAGAATGACAGCCATAGGAGTCCCAGACAACATTAAGCCGGACATCCCTTGAATGGTCACAACAGACATAATCTGAGCAAAATCAGAAAACCTAGACCAGCACAACTATATGAGGGGTCAGGTACAAGGAGAAACTATGAGAACACAGGGCAGGCAGTTACACTGAGCCCATCAAGAAAGTTCTAGAAGCAACAAATAGACAATAGAGACTGAACCATGACTTTCTTCCTCAAAGGTGAACCATCCTCTAGGGTTATTACAGAGGGGTGAGACCTCTAGGTAATGAAGTCTTACCAGACTGACAACTTCAGCTGTCTCTGGAGACCCAGCTGCTACTTTGGTGAAAGCTACTCCTTCAGGGAGTTACTGAGGCTTCTCCAGCCCAGCAATCCTTAAGAGACATTAATTACTAGCCTTGACAACATCGGCTCCCAGCAGCTGCTCCTACAGAACTCTTATCTCCTGACTGATTCAGCCATCTCTTGGGTCCCTTAAAGTTTACAAGCTGATGAGGATCATAGTGGATAGTGGTGATGATGGCTAACATACTCTGTCCCAGAGATCATATACTGAGAAGCCATTATTTTATTTATTCCTCACACTAACACCATGGTGTATTTATCATCATCATCATCATCATCATCATCATCATCATACTCCTTTTAACAAATCAGGAAAATGAAGCACAACTGGGTTCAATAACACACTTATGTTTATAAAGGGCCAAAGCTCATATCTGAACCGAGGTCTAATTTCAAACCCTATGCTCTTAACCTCTACAACAATGTCTCTCAAATTTGATTAACACACAGACCCCTTTAAAGGACAAAAAAAATCCTGTGCAATCTGGCTTGCACAAATGTGAACAAATATAAAACTAGTTATAAACCCCTTCTGAAATCATGAAACCCAAACCAAACATATATATTAAAAATATTTAATAACTAAACTTTAAGGCCAGTAAAATTCAAATTAAAAACATTAATTCAAGGCGATGAGGATGTTGTTCTGCTGAAACTAGACCATCCATATGGGTTTTAATAGGAGGAAGATGAGCCTCAAGTCAGGTTCTGTATTTAATAATTTTTTATGTGTATTTTGGCTTCAGTAATTCAGATAATGCCTGTTAGCCTAAGTATGTTATTAATTATTTTAAGGTCTTACTTGCTAGTTCATAATAAATAGATTTCACATGTTTTCAAAACGCTGCCAACAATCTTCAAGTGTCAATTTTAATTAAGTGTCATTTGATAACTCTGTAATGCTGTCTTGCTTACTTGAAAAGAAGGGTATGATTGCAACATTATTGAAATTTTCATTAAATAAACCCTGATCGCCAGAAGCAGGTCTCATTTCATGTGTCTGGCCATGCTTATAGTGAATGAGTGGTGACAGTTTGGCTTTGTTCAAAGATGGATTCTGTAGTGGTTGTCTGTGCAGTTTGGGATTGCCTTCCCAGGAGCATATGGCTTTCAGTGTGATATGCATATAGCCCTTGGGCCCTCTGATGGTTCAGCTCTCCTATCACATATCTTCCTGTGAAATTTTTATTAGTGCATCACTCCCTAAAGTCATTTCACCTTCTCCTAGTAAAAGTAAAGTTTATAAAAACAAATGCAAATTGGCCACATAGAAGTTGTGTGGTAGTTGTTGGAAGGTGTGATCTTAGAATGTTTCAGAATATGTCTGTTAATTAATCAGAGTATCACCAAGATGAAACACAAAGTTTAAAAAATTGTTTTACGAGACCTTTGCCTATGGGTTTTTGTTCAAAACACATGGATGATGGCTACTGATTTCCCAACATCTAATATGCAGAGAGCGATCCAGCTCCTGAAAGGTTTTTAACTATTGAAAAATTTGGTCCTAAAGTCATCTCTCAAATACAAACAGAAGCTCCGTCTGCAGCCCCTTTTACTGGACCTTCAACACACCCCCACATTTGTGTTTCTGTAAGTATCATCAACATTCACACTCTTGTTTCCCCACACCTAGGTCTCCCCATGAAAAATCCATCAGTAAGGAAAGCAATGGACCTGAGCTCTACATTGGCTTGTTATGTCTGACCTTGAAGCAAGACAAGGACTCTTTGAATAGAAGAAATTGCAGTACAAAGAATTGACTTGCTGGACCTCACTGAAAGAAGCAAAAGATCCAGAACGTGAATCCATGATTCCTGGACTCCTGGCTCATGCTATTCTCATTAAACACCCTACCTCAACTAAGTAACACCTATTTTGTAGCAGCACGAGATTTCCACATCATTACTCTGACTGTAGAGAAAAGAGGCTGTACAGGAACTAGGAAAGATCAAGAGCCACTTTTATCTCTATTAAGATATAATACTGGAACCTCTTGTATTACAAAGAGCAACAATATTATGGCTGATGATGCAGAATTTTAGGTTAATTTCTCCTGTCTACTGCCACTTGTTCTATTTGCCATTGGTTTAAGATGCAATTATTAAAGGCATTTTTTAAAATCACAGGACCTTAAAATCCATTTATGAATTCAAAAAATACTTAAATAATTTTCTACAAATAAACACAAACTTTAAATGTTTTTATTTTATTTTAATGAGAAAACTTCTATTTAGAAATGGTTGGGGCACCTGGATGGCTCAGTCGGTTAAGCGTCCAACTTTGGCTCAGGTCATGATCTTGCTGTTTGTGGGTTCAGGCCCCAGGCTAGGCTCTGTGCTGACAGCTCAGAGCCTGGAGCCTGCTTCAGATTCTGTGTCTCCCTCTCTCCCTGCCCCTCCCCTGCTCACACTCTGTCTGTCTCTCAAAAATAAATAAACATTAAGAAAAAGAAAGAAAGAAATTGTTAGAGGGGTGACACCATGGCTCAGTCAGTTAAGTGCCCAACTCTTGGCCATTATCTCACAGTTCATGGGTTTAAACCCACGTCAGGCTCTGTGCTGACAGTGTGGAACCTGCTTGGGATTCTCTACCTCTGCTGCCCATGCCTGCCTGGCTCTCTCTCTCTCTTTCTCAGAATAATTGAATAAACTTAAAAAAAGAAATTTTAGCATCTTTTGAGGCCAGTTTCATTGGTTTGGGAGAAACCAACAGGGTGGATCTCTCCATTACACAAAATGTAAATCCCAATGCGATTAATTGTTCTCAGGGAAAACAGTTTCCCTAGAAATGTGAATGCAGATGGTATAAGCTGAAGTTTGCATATTTTGTTTGAATAAATTGGGTACATTCATCCTAAGCCAGACTAGGAGCTGAAAGGTTCAGACAATTGTCCTAAGGTAGGATTAATAATTAATGCTCCTTAAATGGCATTGTTTAAATTAGAATATCTCTTACTTCGGGAAATATATTGTTGACTATTTCAACTTCCATTCCTAAAGTTCCCCTGAAATAAATGGATATTTGTATTAAAGAGGGAAATAACCTTCTGCAAGCTCAGGGATGTGTGTCAGGGGTCCTGTGAGTGGCCAATACTTGTGACAGTGCATATTAAACTTGGAGCCGTCCGTCCACAATTCCACCAGTGATCTATAAATGAGCCTGGTCTTAGCTGTGCTTTTGAAGACCTAATGAAAAAGACAGTGCCCATTCTTAGTGAAGAGAGCCAGTCTTCTGCAGAAGCGAATTATAAAATAACATGATTGCCAAAGTAATATTGAAGAAGAAAACCAAAACAGGAGCCATCACCATCCCAGACTTTAGCCTCTATTACAAAGCTGTAATCATCAAGACAGTATGGTATTGGCACAAAAACAGACACATAGACCAATGGAATAGAATTGAGAATTCAGATTTGGACCCACAAATGTATGGCCAACTAATCTTTGACAAAGCAGGAAAGAATATCCAATGCAATAGAGACAGCCTTTTTAACAGATGGTGCTGGGAGAATTGGACAGCAACATGCAGAAGAATGAAACTAGGTCATTTTCTCACACCATACACAAAAATAAACTCAAAATGGATGAAGGACCTGAATGTGAGACAGGAAACCATCAAAAACCCTGGAGGAGAAAGCAGGAAACAACCTCCTTGACCTCCACCCCAGCAATTTCTTGCTTGACATATCCCCAAAAGCGAGGGAATCAAGAGCAAAAATGAACTATTGGGACCTCATAAAGATTAAAAGCTTCTGTAGGGCAAAGGAAACAATCCATTAAACTAATAGGCAACCAACAAAATGGGAAAAGACAGTTGCAAATGACATATCAGATAAAGGGTGAGTATCCAAAATCTATGAGGAACACACCAAACTCCACACCCAAAAAACAAACAATCCAATGAAGAAATGGACAGAAAACATGAACAGACACTTCTCCAAAGAGGACATCCAGATGGCCAACAGACACATGAAACGATGCTCAGCGTCCCTCCTCATCAGGGAAATACAAATCAAAACCACACTGAGATACCACCTCATGCCAGCCAGAGTGGCTAAAATGAACAAATCAGGAGACTCTAGATGCTAGTGAGGATGTGGAGAAATGGGCACCCTCCTACATTGTGGGTGGGAATGTAAACTGGTGCAGCCCCTCTGGAAGACAGTGTGGAGGTTCCTCAAAAAACTAACACTAGAACTCCCCTAGGACCCAGCAATAGCACTGCTAGGAATTTACCCAAGGGATACAGGAGTGCTGATGCACAGGGGCACATGGACCCCAATGTTCATAGCAGCACTCTCAACAATAGCCAAAACATGGAAAGAGCCTAAGTGTCCATCAACGGACGAATGGATCAAGAAGATGTGGTATATTTATACAATAGAATACTACATGGCAATGAGAAAGAATGAAATCTGGCCATGTGTAGCAACATGGATGGAATTAGAGGGTGTTATGCTGAGTGAAATAAGTCAGGCAGAGAAGGACAAATACCATATGTTTGTACATATAGGTGGATTAGGAGGAAGTTAATGGAGGACGATGCGGGAGAAGAAGGGGGGAAATAGGAGGGGAGAGGGAGGGAGGCAAACCATGAGAGACTCTTGAATGCTGAGAACAAACTGAGGACTGATGGGTGTCGGGGGGAGGGGAAGGGAGGTGATGGGCATGGGTAGGACACTTGTGGGGATGAGCACTGGGTGTTATATGTAAACCAACTTGACAATAAACTATTAAAAAAATAAATAAAATAAAATAACATGATTATGTGGCATTTGGAACCAGCAATGTTTTGGAGCTAAAGCAGTGGACAAAGTAACAAGTGACTACCAAGATGATTTTGCAGAAGATCTAAGTTCACTGGGGTCCCACTTGGGAGAGAAACTTAGGAGAAAGATTGGCCTTCCTACAAGTTGGATCATGAGCCATTATCATTTTGTACCCATTTCAGGAGAAAATAAATAGAAATTTCCAGTCACATTTATTATTTATATATGCCAGACACAGTTCCTGGAAGCGGAGATCCATGTAAACAAAGCATAGCCTTTGTCTTTAGAGCACTCAGAATCCAGTGGGTGGTCATTTGTATGTGCATGTTGGGAGGGTGGAGTGGTAGGCAGATTGAGAGGGTTGCCTTTCATCAGTAGGAGGTCAAAGTATGAATAGTAATTTCCAGGTTTGTAAATCTAACCATGTAAGAGGAAAAGATGTGGTGCCTCCAAGTGTTCCTCCTCTGTAACAAGCCACTGGCTTCCCTAGCCAACAGGCAATAACATAGCAGAAGCCACTCTTCAATCACAGCTCTTGCAAGGTAGGGGTTGCTTCATCAAAACTGTCGTTTATAACAAAAGAAAACTAGTCAACATTTGTTAAGACATGAGGAGGGGGGGGAGGAGTGAGGAGGCGGGAGAAGGCGGAAGAAGACGAAGACGAAGAAGAAGAAGAACAATCACCCCTGAGCACTGAATGTCAAAAAGGATCAAAGACAGAATCATATAGCAATTTCATCTACTAATAAGAAAGAGGATTGTACTCTGGGATTCAGCTTCTGTGATCCTTCCTATCAACATGGCAAAGTGGCTTTGTAGCTTCCTCCTGGAGTCATGTGGGCCAATGGCAGCAGCCAGAATTCCTATGATGGACACTGATGTCATGTGTTATGTCTCATGAAGAAAAATGATGGCTCATTCAGAGAAATTGGAAAACATGATTTTTTATCAAAGAGGCAAAAATAAAGCAAGCATGAGGTTTAGGAAGAGCCGTCTCTCTTCCCAAATCTCTCTCATCATTATTAAAGTTATTGACAAGCTATTGAAAGCTTTTAAATGTCTTATCATAAATGGTATTTATGAGTCCAAATTGACTTCTCTTGAGAGGAAATAGAGGAGGTGGGGTCTGAGATCTCAATCAGCACATTTTCTTTTCTGTTTGGATGAAGTAGGTTGTATGCATGAGGGAAATTAGCTGACCACTGGAGCTAAGAATGCTTTGTTTCCTTAACTGCAGAAATTCGCTACACAAACAATAGGATTTTCTTAAGAGTTTGTGACCATAAGGCTAGTAATAAAACAAACATAACAGGAACTACTTCACCTATGGTCACTAATGATAACTCCATGGATGAAACAAACAAACAAAGAATGGCTTATTTTCTGTCCTTTTGATTTCATTACACTCTTTACCACTTCTTTCTCTTCATGTCCTCCCCTCTCTATCTGCCCACTCTTTTCTGATTCTCCCTTAATTTCTGACTCCCCCTTCTCAGCTTATCACAAATCTCTTCCTTCAGCCCACTATAGAATGGTGTACTTGCTTTCTCTCATATTGCTCTTCCCCTGAACTGGGCAGCCCACATTGTTTTGTTTACCTTTTGTTTTAATTTGGACTGATGACTGATTGAACAGACTCCTTCTGGGTCCTCTCACCTTTAGTCTTCATTCTTCCCAATACAGTTTCTACAAAACCATCAGAGAATTTTTATAAAATAAATCGCATCAGTCTTTTCCTTATTTAAAGGCATTCCAATGTACCCATTCTCCATGAAACAGATTCCTTGGCCAGGCATAAAAGGATTTTGTGATTTGGCTCCTGCCTCACTTCTCCAAACTTTCCTCTAAGTATGTCTTTCAACATGTACCTTATGATCTGATCATACAGAATTATTTGCAGCTCCAAAATGTTGTGTGCCATCTCTATGGAATGCCCTACCCTGCTTTTCCAAGCCATTCCACCCAGGTAGTCTTGACCATGCCTGTGACACTACTCAATCTGGGTGACATGTCATTCCTTTCTCATCTTCCTTTGTGCCTACTACTTGCCCTCATTGTAACATCCTCATGCAATGGTTTGAATAGGATTCACACAGAAAAACAGATCCATCTTGGGAAAAAAGTATTATTGAGTTAGATTTTACATAAATAGGTAAGGAGATGGGGAAGAGATGATCTGGAAGGGAAGGATGGAGGGTGTCACTTGTCAGATAGTCTAGTGGACTAGTGGGAGCTTAAAGAGAAATCCAACAAATCACTAAAGTGGGACCACAAAGGGAGAACTCATGGAGAAATCTCTAGAAACTGTCTCCCTTTGTGGAAGAAGTTGCCTCTGCATAACTGCAGACTTGATGGGCCTCCTGCAAAACATCTGATGGTGGACCTAGAGCCACCATCCGAAGACAAGATGGATGAGGAGGTAGAGGAGAAGAACACACTGAAGCCTCTAGGAATCTCTATTATCTCTCCATCGCCAGAGTTGACAACAAAGACCTTCTGAGAGTAAAGGAGTCTTTTGATTACTGTCACTACAATTGCATGTAAGGTTTGTTTTGTTTTTGTTTTTGTTTTTAAAGGCAAACTTATCTGAGGAGATTAGTTGTAGTAGTTCTCAGATTTGGCCAAATTGGCCTAACATAGTCCAGCACACCTTAGCCATCTTTTTATACTCCAAATTGGTATCAGAAGACAAGGTGTGTGTCTCATTCATTGTCAACTATTGAGCAGCAAGCACAGGGCTAAAGACATAGGAGAGATTCAGAAAAGTGGGCAGTGAATGAAGGGCATTCATATATATGATAAGGTATTTGAGTTTTCAATCATGCTTAGAGCAAATGATGGGAATGGTATGATGCATTCTTGGAATCCGAATTTCCCATGTGACAAGACTGAATGTGACAAGACCAGTCACTCAATAAATGTAGAAGGATTTCATTGGGAAAATATATTTGATTATCTACATCAACATATTTATTTAATTTACTTAAAATTTACTTAAATTTTATCATCACCTAAATTAAATTTACTTAAATTTTACTTTAAAATTTAAAGGAAATGAAGAAATGTTTCCTAAAATCATTTTTTGTGATCAACATTTTTAGCTTTAGTGTGTTTTATTTTAGGGATGTCATTCATTTATTTTTGTTGTTGTTGTTATTATTTTTAGGATGCTGACAGCAATGTATAGAAAAAGCCTACTTCATGTTTATTACATTGAAAGCCTTATCCTAAGGTTAGCTGTGTTCTTATCATAAAGTCAAAACTGTTTAGGGGCATCTGAGTGGCTCACTTGGTTGAGCATCTGACTTTAGCTCAGGTCATGGTCTCACAGTTCATGAGTTTACTCCATGTCAGCCTCTGTGTGGACAGCTCAGAGCCTGGAGCCTGCTTCAGATTAGGTGTATCCCTCTCTCGCTGCCCTCCCCTGCTTGTGCTCTCCCTCTATATATAAAAAATAAACATTAAAAACATTAAAAAAATCAAAACAGTTTATAAATGCATCAGTTCTTTAAGTCTGCTCTAAGCATACCAAAGCTCATACCCATTTCCCCTTACCTCAAAGAAGGAAAACTGTATCTCCATCAAGAAAAGGAGAAGGGCCAATTATAAGTTACTAAGAATCCTCACATAAAATATCCTATCTTTATTTTAATTCTACTGTATCCTAAAATCCTAAATTTTGAATTGCCCTTCTGTTAAAAACTAATGAAGATTTAAGGGTGATGGAGCCATGTGGAAGAAAAAAGCCACTATAGGTTGTACTGGGTCAGATGACTACAGTGTATTTCTCTCCTTGTTTTCTCTCCCTGGCTCTTTGCATATCCATTTTGTGTGCATTGTCATCATCAAAATAACTTCTTTATCTCATACTGTATTTCTAGTCTTCTGAAGTGTTTTGGAAAAAAACAGTTTTCAAATAAAGTCCAAGTTTTGATTTGACTTTTACAATCAAAATTCTAGATGTATGACTCTAAAAATGAATTCCTTCCTGCTGTCAGCTGCTGTGGAGTGGTTTTCTAGTCCCTTGTTCCGAAAATGGAAAATGTGGTGTTATTCCAGAGGTAATACAATAGTGTAGAATAAAAATGGTGTGTCTTCTTTGCCTTTAAGTCTTTTTTTTTAATTTTTTTTAATGTTTTATTTATTTCTAGGATAGAGAGAGAGAGAGAGAGAGACAGCGTGAGCAGGTGAGGGTCAGAGAGAGAGGGAGTCACAGACTGAAACAGGCTCCAGGCTCTGAGCTGGCAGTCAGCACAGAGCCCGACACGGGGCCCGAACCCACGAACCGCAAGATCATGACCTAAGCGAAAGTCGGACACTTAACCAACTAAGCCACCCAGGCGTCCCAACGCCTTTAAGTCTTATTAAAGATATTTTGAGAAATTTGATAGAGCCATGCAAATATGGATACTGTAAAATAGAATGTAAAATTGACATTGATTTAAAATATAAAATAAGAGGTCGCAAAGAAATATTGACTTTATTGGGGGATCTCTTTAGAACACTTACTACCCCCCAATTCAGGGTAGCTAGAAGGAAATTGCTGGGGAGCCTCTTAGATCATGCATTATTTTTGGCATTAGTAATAAAAAACACTCAGGTTTTAGACAAAGGAAATTTTTTGTCAGTTCAAGAAAGATTTAAGACAGGATACTACTAACTAGATTGATACTGTCAAGTTAATCCAAGAAACATTTTTGTGTTCTTTATTACTAGACATAACACAACATGTCATTTGATCAATGATGCTGTCACAAATCCACACTCATTTGTCAGCCCATAGAGAACAAATGACAAGAAGGTCAGGGATTGAAAGGAGGAGGGGTCTGGGTTACAAGTCCATGGTCACACTGGAAGACATACTTGGATTTTGATGGTTCAAGGCCACCAAGAGTGTCCTCCCACTCACCCTCTTTACCTTCCTCCTTTTCTCCCTTTGTCCCTCCCCACACCTCATCCCCCTTCTCTAGATCCCCAGATCAGCAATACGTGTTATTTTCCAGATTCATGCAATACTTTTGGTTAAGTCACCTGTTAAGATAAACTCCATTATCTCTTGTTATAGTCCATCTTATAAATTGTAAGCAAGAGTATTCAAAGGCTTTCAAAAATAAGGTCTTTAATTGCTTTAAGTTAGAATAGCCCAAATTTACTCACTTTGGCAGTAAGCAAGATGTTTCCATATAACAATGTCACTCTGACATGGTAAATCAAAGCTATTTTGGCTTAGTTGGGAGTAGGTGAAAGTTGATGGACAAAGTTGCCTGAGTTCACATCAGACAGGAGATAATCATTGCTGTGATAGAGGAAATCCACTTCCACGTAGCTGTTCCCTGTTCTGAGGATGTTCTTCTCTGAGAAATGCAGATCTTGTTTCCATGTTAACTGTATGCCTCAGTTCCATATTGAGGGTGATTATTTTTTTAAATATTATTTATTTTTGAGAGAGAGACAGAGTACAAACAAGGGAGGAACAGAGAGAGGAAGATACAAAATCTGAAGCAGCCCTAGGCTCTGAGCTCTCAGCATAGAACCTAATGTGGGGCTCAAACTCGCAGACTGTGAGATCATGACCCGAGGAAAAGTCAGATGCTTAACAGACTGAGCCACCCAGGTAATAGGGTGATTATAAGCCTTGGGTGCCTGACCACGATAATCCTAGCATAATTACTAATGGAGTCCCCTTTCACTCTCAAATTTGTCCTGGTTTACCTGATGAATTAAATGTTAAAAACAAAAAAAAACCTCACTGCAAAAACTGAGCTATTTCCAACTAAGTCACAGCCACAGAAATAAACATATAGCACTAATGCAAGTAATTTGGCCACAAGGAAGTAGGAATGATTAAGCAAGGCTAAATGGCAGAAACAAGTGAGGGACCATGGCCTTCAGGGTCACAGTGGCAACAAAGGGAGGAGCTCCCCTACCCTGGAAAGCACAGTCAAGCAGAATTCATGGTGTCAGCCAGCCAGTCAACCAGCTTCAGCCTGCTGCTCTGGTCCCCTGTCCTGGGCTACCCCCACTTCCTAGAGGGACACTGTGCTTAAGCAGAAGGGCACTGGCTTTAGAGCCTCTGCACTCGCATTTCAATTCTGATCTTATTACTTATCAGCTGTAATAAGAGCTTAGGCAGATTCATTTAACCCCTCTAAACCTCAGTTTTTCCATCCACAAAATGAGAATATTCAGAGCTGCCTTGCAGGATTGGTATAAAGATCCAAGAGTATGCCAGTATTGAGCCTAGGGTCTAGTGCAAAGTTAGCAGAAAATAAATAGAAACTGTTCTCATAGCCTATATCTGAATTCTGAACAATTAAGTAGATGACTCTCCACGTCTTATAAATGGGCCCTTATTTTTATATGGCTCATTCTCATCAATCCTATGACTCAGCAAATGCCTTGAGGATAGTCTCCATTTTATACCTCATTTTGCCCACAGCACTCAGCATTGCATAGTACAAGGCACAAAGCAGGCCCTCAAGACATTCCTAATCAATTAATCAATTGCCTCCCAAGCCCAGTGAACACTGAGCCTGGGCCTGCCTCCTGGCTCTTTCCCTTGGCCTAGAAAGCATCAAAATACCACAGCATCAGGGTTACTCAAGGAATCTGCAGAGAAGGGGGCATCACTGTAAGGCAAAGGCAGGAGACCCTATGTGGAGCCAAAATAAATTATTCTTTGAAGGCAGTGAAATTTCACTGCCTCTCTTTTCTTTAACTGCATTCATAAATAATGGAATGTCAGTATTATTTTTCTTCATTCCAAAGAATGAAAATAGAAAATAGGCCTTAGGCTTCTTGCCTGCAGGGCTGTGTTGCCAGCAATTGGCACTCATGCTTTCCTATACAACAACTGTACCCTGAGATACTGTTATGTTTCGAGTATGTATATACACTGCATATGGATGAATACAGATATTTAAAATATTTTTTTTAAATTAGGGTTTGATTGAGAGGTCTGAGTGAGTGCAGGAACCAGAGAAGGCAGAAAACTGCCATATGGCTTATTTTCACTGCTATGGAGACTCAACTTAAAGTCAGTGTTTCCACAAGCATTGCAACATGCATAGCTTGAAACAGAGTACTGATGCTATACTTTAATTCTTGATTATGTTCCTGTGAGGTTAAAAAAAAAAAAAAGTAATATTATTAAATATCCATACTACCCAGAGCAATCTATGGATTCAATGTAATTCCTATCAAAAGATCAACAGAAGTTTTCACAAAACTAGGATAAATGAGCTAAAATTTGTACAGTAACATTAAAGACTCCATATAGCCAAAACAATCTCAAGAAAGAAAAACAAAGTTTGGAGGTATCACAATTCCAGATTTTAAGACATACTACAAAGCTGTAGCAATCAAAACAGTATGGTACTGAATACAATAGACAGAAAGAACAATGGAACAGAAATCCCAGAAATAAACCACACTTATATGATCAGTTACTCTATGACAAAGGAAGAAGTAAATACAGTGGGGAAAAGACTCTCTTCAATAAATGATTAAGGGAAAACTAGACAGCTCCAAGTAAAAGAATTCAACTAGACACTTTCTCACACCATACACAAAAACAAACTCAAAATGGATTAAAGACCTAAATCTGAGACCTAAAACCATTAAAATCCTAGAAGAGAACACAGGTAGTGACTTCTCTGACATGAGCCACAGCAACACTTTTTAGATGTGTCCCCTCAAGCCAGGAAACAAAAGCAATAATAAACTATCAGGTCTACATCAAAATAAAAAGCTTTTGCCAAAATAAAGGTAACCATCAACAAAACAGAAAGCCAGTCTCTTGAATGGGAGAAGCTATTTGCAAATGATATATACACTAAAGAGTTAATATCCAAAAAATATTAAAAATGTATACAGCTTAACACCAAAGAAATAAACAACCTGACTTAAAAATGGGCAGAGGCTTGAATACATTTTTCCAAAGAAGAAGTACAGATGGCCAACAAACATGAAAAGATGCTTAGCATCGCTAATCATCAGGGAAATGAAAAACAAAACCACAATGTGACATTACCTTAGAGTTGTCATAAATGGCTGAAATCAAAAACACAAAAAACAACAAGTATTGATGAGAATGTGGAGAAAAAAGAAACCTTACACAGTTGGGGAAAATGTAAATTGATGCAATCACTGTGGAAAAACACTGAGAAAAAAATGTTACCCAAATATTTTAAAATAGAAATACTATATGATCTAATAATTCCACTACTGCATATTTATCCAAAGCAAATGAAAACACTAATTCAAAAATAAATATGCATGCCTATGTTTATTTTAGCATTATTTACAATAGCCAAATTGTGTAAGTAACCTATGTGCTCACTGATTAACAGATAAGGAAGATGTGGTATATATACACAGTGGAATATTATGTACCTTTAAAAAGAAGAATATTGTGAATTTACCACGACATGGATGGACCTGAAGAGCATCATGCTAAGTGAATTAAGTCAAAATGAATGAATTAAGTCACTTATATGTGGAATCTAAAACAACAAATTAATTAACAAACAAAAGCAGAATTAGAACCATAAATACAGAAAACAAACTGGTTGCTGCCACAGGGAAGGGAATGGAGGGATGGGAAAAGTAAGTGAAGGAGAGTAAGAGATACAGGCTTACGGTTATGGAATGAACAAGTCACAGGGATGAAAGGTACAGCATAGGGAATATACTCAATTGTATTGTAATAGGGTTGTACGGTGACAGATGCTCTCTATGCTTGTGATGAGTATAGCATAACATATGAATTTCTCAAGTAACTATGTTGTACACCTAAAACTAATGTAATATGCATCAAGTATACTCAATTTTTTAAATTTTTTAAAGAATTCCACATGCTGTAGTCATGTTGTCATAAGTAAATGTTTCAGCTCCTCAGGTGAAGGGTCAGTAATAGTAGACAGGTATACACCAACTCCTCAGACTTAACTTTGGTAGATATCAGGCGTATATTTATACTCATACTGGCTTCACTACCAGCATTCCTGAGACTACTCATTGCCTTTTCTCATGAAACTTCCCATGATCAAACAGTAACTAGATGCAGCTACCACCACTCCCTCCCCAGGGCCTCTGCCTGGTATCTGAACATATGAAGCATCTGGTCTCTGTATTCACATGTCCCAATTCCCAAGAAGCCTCCCTTTTAATTTCTGCCTTATAGTAAAGCCTAGAAATGTTGGAGTTCAAAACACTGACATAAAGATCATTTGCAATAAGTAAAATGCAATTTGGTTCTCTCCATTTTGTTTATAAAAGAGATGAAGGCTTTCTGTGTATCTCTATAAGAAATTAAACTATAGCAAGAATTTTTAAATCCACTTTGTTTACTCAAAAGCAGCACCAACATAAAGTTACAAAAATGTCTCCCCTTCACCTATCATTATCTTCCTAGTAACATATTTGTTGATATAAATTTGACCGCACATTTCATTTGTTATCCAAAGCAGTCAAGGACAAGTCAGGGAGGGTACATCATCACGCTGCCCACAGTAAACCTTGAACTCCCCCAGTCCTGCCTGGGAGAAAGTGTCCAAAAGGGAAGATGGAGGTCACTTGCCAATGGCATAATTATGTGACTGGCTCAAGCAGAGTTTAAACAAGAGAAATCTGGATTTAAACAACCGTGTGACCAAAGTTGTCCACATACCACTTCACCACATAAACAAACTGGAACACTGTCATTAAAAAGATTTGCTCTTCCAGTGATAAGCAGTTTCATTTTTTTTCTCCCTTTCACCACAACAGCTGTGAAGGGAACATCACACATTCCCACCAGGCTCACTCACAGTGCTTGCACGTGTGCATCTTATTCTGTCCTAAGGGCCCTGTAAAGTACGTATTAGAAAACTGCCAGATGATTGAAACTCCCCTGAGATCCCACAGTAGTGACAAAGCTATGACCAAAGTCTGGGCCTCCCAACTCCAGGGTACTTCTCCTTACTTTGCTGGCCTTAGGAAGAGGTGACTCAGGCAGTTAGTGGCATGGAATGCTGAAGCTCCTCTGGACCCCCTCCCCTGATTCTGAGTACTCTGCCAAGTGTCTCTCATCATCCTCCACTGCCAGTGTCCAATAAGTTTATCCTCACCAGGTCAAGCACACATCTCTGATGCCCCCCCACCCCCCAAGTCCCCAATGCTGGGCTGCCAGGTGCGGTTGTATAAGTTGTTCACTGCTCAACCTAAGAGGGTTCATTAACATCATGGCCTAAATGTCCTGTTACAAT
This sequence comes from Proteles cristata cristata, assembly GCA_017311185.1. NCBI lineage: Eukaryota > Metazoa > Chordata > Mammalia > Carnivora > Hyaenidae > Proteles > Proteles cristata. The sequence goes on along the minus strand of JAESUZ010003155.1, from coordinate 661,478 downwards.
GTGTAAAATGTGTGCCATGTGCCATCAGGTCACGTACGACTCATTGCAGAGCTCGTATCCTGGGCCCATATGTAACGTTGTAGTACATCCCATATAATTCTCACTACAAATTAAATGACATAACAATAAAATATCAATAAATAAAGCCTAAAATATAAAAAAATAAGTATAACAGGAACTGTAATTAACATTATAATATTGATAAGGTGGACTCAAGGATGCTGCTAGTAAGATTTAGTGTTCAAAGATTACCATGTTTTAGTGAAAATTTACATGCTATACCTTTATGCTCTTGTCCTATCACAAATAATTTTCCTTCTTGCCATGAGTCTCATAGCATACTTCACTAAGGTCTATAATATTATAGCAAGGCCACATGAAAGTCACATCAACAATTGAAATCACAGCCTCAAAACGTATAAAAAGAGAAAATAAGTTGTTGTTTTTTAAATAACTACCAAATATGATTTCTGAAGGGGGAATAAATATCTTCGGTCATTTTATAACATCAAAGTTTTAAAAACACCAGCCAATAGTATTTTCCCTCTTGGAGAAACAATATTCTTAAAAATTGAACAACCAACTAAAAGCTGAAAATGAATATGTAACATTATCATTGTGAGTATCCATAATCCATTGACCTAATTTGTACTTTGGAAAATAATAAGGAAAAAAATTACCTAGCAGAGACAAAAGTATCTTCTGTCAATGCTTAGGTGCCTGTGGTAAATGTTAACAAAAATGGCTGAACTTATATCCACTTGTGTGTGCACACCACTTTGTGTTCTTCTCAAGAGGTAGAATCTGATCTGTCCTTGTGACTTGACATGACCAACAGACTCCATTAAAAGTTATGGTATACCAGTTCTGAGCCTCTTGGAATGTTACCAAGTAAATACCAGCAAGCTAGACTTCTGGGTGATAAGCAATTATTTGCAACAGAGCTAAGAGGTCAGCTAAGATGCCTAAAGCCATCTTGGACCAGCAAGGCCCCAACTGACACAATAGCTGACTAAAGACATAGGAGTATATTAGGCCAAATCCAAAACCACGTAACTAAACCCAGACCAAAGTGCTAACTCCTAGAATCATGAATAAAACAAATGGTTAAGACATAATGATTTGGGATTGTTTGTTAAGTATGAAAACCTAACTGAATACTTAAAAGAGGAAACAATATCATCTTATATTTATATCTAGTTTCCTTTTAGCAGAAGGGCCTCTAGTGCAAATATTTCTACCTCACCTCATTTTACAGTCTTGCTTGTAGGACTTTATCTTTTGTGTGGCTACTTTCTCCATCATTATGACTTCTTTCTGTCCATATAGCAGACACACAGATATTCTCCCACTGACCCCAGAAACCCTATCACATGGCTGCCCTGAAAATTGGCATATCAGCCATTTATAATTTCTAACCTGTGACAAATCTTCCTTGGTAAAGAAATCTACGGAGTTTTGTGAGACCATTAAGAGTCCACAGTATAAACCTGCTTGAAGAAATTGCACTTACCCCTCCAGTCTAATGGTGCAAAGACAGGCTACTGACTCATCTTTGAGATCTGAGGACTTTGAGATTTGAGAAACTTTATCAGGAAGCTAAAAGGGACCTTGAATTCCTAAGAGATTCCTAAAGAGAATTCCTACAAGTCCATCCCCAAGATAAGTTATATTCATAATTATCATCCCGGGAGTTTACATACTTCTTAATCTCTAGGAAATCTATAGGAAAGTCTGAACAATGAGACACCAGTGTCAAATACAAGGTGTCCTCTGATAAAAGGAAGATCTGGCAAATGACCTTAAGAGAAAGCTCTTCCTGAAAGACTATACAAAAGAAAAAATAGGGGAAGCCTGTGACAGGATTAAAAGGATGACAAAGGTCAAGCGGTAGATTTACTGTGGTAGAAATAGATCTACAGTATTCCATAGAGATTTTCTGGACTGAACACTCAGTAACAAGGCATTTAATTCAAGTTTATCACCACTAATCTCCTGATAAGCTGTTCAAGTCTCATTTTTCACATCTGACTCCATTCGTATTAGAGAAACATTTTTCCCTTCTGTATCCAACATTGCTGCCACAATTGCTGGGCTCAATTCCCTGATTAAGGTATGAGTAGCCATTTCTCTTCACTGGAGAAGAGTGCAACACCAGAGAGCTGCTTCTGAGACCATGTCATACATATTCATACTCTAAAACACTTCCTGTCTGCCCAGATTCTCATAAAGCTCAAGAACTCAAGAACTAAACAACCCGGAACAGTACTTTAGGCTTCAGCCACTGAGGTAAAACTGCTGTTGGAGCTTATTCTAAAGTGAAGATCTGGATAAACTGCCACACATGCAAAGCTATGTCAGATAAGGAATGGCTGTAGGAATCAGGGATTACTCTGACACAAAGATGATTTGAAAGGTAGAAAACAGCCAGTGATGTGTTATAAGCAGCTCTTACCAACTCGTAAGAGCAATGTTCAGATATATTACAAGCTGGCTGACATGACATCAGTAGTTGACATAAGCTAGAGGGGGCAAGATGGCGGAGAAGTAGGGAACTCCATGCATTGCACTCCCCCCCATATTTCACACGGAGAAGATCTGAAGCCATAGGAAACCTTACAAAATCCAGGAGATTGGGAGAAAAAAGAGGCAGAGTCCACTGAGAAAGCCTTCTAATCTGAGTGCGAACTGGAGAAGATAAAATTGGGCCGGGATCAGAGATGCAGAGGGACAGGGGTGATCCCCCACTGCAGGGAGTGAGAGGGGAAAGAGAGAGGCTGAAACTACTCAAGACACGGTCCCTGTCGCTGGGGAACAGAAAAACCTCCGCTTGGGGTACAGAGGGACCTGGTCTCCAGCTCTCCAGCCGACCCAAACAATCCCCAGTAAATCAACTGCGTGGGCGCCAAATCCCCACACGTGCCAACTCGACCTGGCGGGGCCGCACACCGACCACACCTCTGTGCTTCTGGCTAGGCTGGATCCCTAGAGGGAAGGCGAAGGGCTTAAAACTGGGAGATTTGCCCGCGAGTTCGTGTTTTGGGTGACGAGACACAGAGGGACCCGGTTTCCTGCTTTCCAGCGGACCCGAGGCACCGCCAGGCGAACCCTCGTCCTTGCTTGCCAACCCGACCTGGAGAAGACAAGAGCAGCGATTCTGGCTCAATCCCCAGGGCTAGGCAAGAGGATTGGAATTGCCCTGAGGCGACTGACTGCCAATTTGTGTCTACTGCAATTTCCATGGGGCATGCTAACTGGGATTTAGAAACAAGGCCTGGCCTGGGATATAGAGGACGACCCACCTTGGCTGTGCCCCCAGCATGGGGAGTTTACACATCCAAAAAAGTGAGGTACAACACTTGGTTCAAGAAGGGACTGGAGCGCCGCCACTCTCCTCCCCACAACCACCAAGGCAGAACTCCCGCCTGAGGCATTGGATCAGACCACTCCCATTACTGCTATAGAGGTGCCCTCCTCCCATTTTTATTTTTTAATCAGAACACTGACCTGATTAATTCTGGTCACTGGCTTGCTTAAATAGTCACATTCAGTCCATTCAGAAGATGTAAATTCTACGCCTACTTACTTTTTCATCTCTTTCTCTCAGGAATAAGTAGAATATATAGTTTCTCTGGATAACACCAGAGTCTTTCTCTCACCTCTCCAACCATATTCCACCCTATAGCTCTTTGAAAAAAAGCTTCTTATCCCTTCTGCCTCTTCATTCTATTTCCAATTTTGCCTCATCCCCAACTTGTAATCTCTCTCTTTCTCTATGCTCTTCAACCAGCACTGCATACACCCAACTATTTAGTTGTAGCTGGGAAATCTGGTTATATGCTTTAACCATTCTTTGACTATCGGTTTTCTTCTGTTTTCCTTTTCTTTTCTTCTATTTGACTTTTTATGTATTTTTATTTCCATTATTCGCTTCCCTCCTCCATTTTTTCTCTTTACCTTTTCATTTTCCCTCTTGGTTTGCGTGTTTGTTGGATTTGTCTGTGTGTTTGTGTGCCTCTGTTCCCTGTGTGTTTGTCTGTCTGTTTTCTTCTCCAGGGCTACCTCAAGAAACAAGCTAAAGTACACATGGTGGAGACTCCTAAACACCACTAAGAGTAGGAAAATAAAATAACCAAGGTCTCAACAAAAGAGACCAAGAGATACCATTCAAAGAACACTTTCTGAAAGGATAGGCCCTGGACAATCAAAGAGTCTTCCTGGGTAGAGCAGCGCTCACATGTACAGAGAGCATAACAAGTCTTTAAAACTAACAAGAGATAGAAAGCTAGCCAAACTGATGAAACAAAAAAGCTCTCCTCCAAAGAAATTCCAAGAAGAATTGACAGCTAAAGAACTGATCAAAACAGATATAAGCAGCATAACTGAACAAGATTTTAGAATAATAATCATAAAATTAATCGCTGGGCTTGAAAAAGCATAGGGGACATCAAAGAAACTATGGCTACAAAAAACATGGAGAACAAAAATAGGCATGATGAATTTAAAAATGTGATAAATGAAATACATAATAAACTGAAGGCATCCAATGCATGGATTGAAGAGGCAGAAAGGAATATAAGTGACTTAGAAGACACCATTATAGAAAAAGAAGAAACTGAGAAAAAAAGAGATAAACTGATCCAGGAACATGAAAGAAGAGTTCGAGAGCTCACCATTACAGTCAAACGTAACAATATCCGTATCATAGGAATCCCAGAAGAGGAAGAGAGAGGGAAAGGTGCTGAAGGAGTCCTGGAATAAATAATAGCAGAGAACTTCCCCAACCAGGGGAAGAAAGTAAACGTAGAAATACAAGAGGCACAGAGAACCCCCCCTCAGACGTAACTTGAATCGATCTTCTGCATGACACATCATAGTAAAAATGGCAAAATATAAGGACAAAGAGAGAATTTTGAAAGCAGCTAGGGAGAAAAGGGCCATAATATACAAAGGGAAACCTCTCAGAGTGGTGACAGACCTGTCTACTGAAACTAGGCAGGCCAGAAAGGAATGGCAGGAGATCTTCAATGTGATGAACAGAAAAAATATGCAGCCAAGGATCCTCTATCCAGCAAGCCTATCATTCAAAACAGGAGAGATAAAAGTCTTTCCAAATAAACAAAAATTGAAAGAATTTGTCACCACTAAGCCAGCCCTACAAGAAATCCTGAGGGGGACTCTTTGAGGGAAGTGTTGCAAGGAACGAATATACCGAGACACCACCGCAAGCATGAATCCCACAAAGGACACAATGACTCTAAATCCACATATTTAAATAATAACACTAAATGTAAATGGGCTGAATGCTCCAATCAAAAGACATACAGTAGCAGAATGGATAAAAAAACAAAATCCATGTATTTGCTGTCTAGAAAAAACTCATTTTAGACTGGAAGATACCTTCAGATTAAAAGTAAGGGGATGGAGAAATATATATCATGCTACAGAAAATCAAAAGAAAGCCGAGGTAGCTATACTTAGACAAACTGGACTTTAAATTAAAGACAATAACAAGAGATGACGAAGGGCATTATATAATAATTACAGGGTCTATCCATCAGGAACAACTAACAATCATAAACGTCTATGCACCGAATACGGAAGCATCTAATTATTTGAAACAATGAATCACAAACAGAACAATCTTATAGATAAGAATGTGCTAATAGCAGGGGACTTTAATACTCCACTTACAGCAATGGATAGATCAACCAGACAGAAAATCACTAAAGAAACAATAGACGTGAATGACACATTGGACCAGATGGAACTGACAGATATATTCAGAACTGTACATCCTGAGGTCAGGGAATTCACTTCCTTCTCAAGTGCACATGGCACATTCTCCAAGATAGATCACATACTGGGACATAAAGCAGCCCTCAATAAATATAAAAGAACTGAGATCATACCATGCACACTGTCAGACCATTATGCTTTGAAACTTGAAATCAATCACAGGAAGAAGTCTGGAAAACCTCCAAAAACATGGAGGTTAAGGAACACCTTACTAAAGAATGAATGGGCCAATCAGGCAATTAGAGAAGAAATTTAAAAATATATGGAAACAAATGAAAATGAAAATACAACAATCCAAACTCTTTGGCATGCATCAAAGGCAGTCCTAAGAGAAAAGTACATTGCACTCCAGGCCGATTTCAAGAAATTAGGAAGAGCCCAAGTGAAAAATCTAACAGCTCAACTAAAGGAACTAGAGGCAGAGCAACAAGAGTGCCCAAAATCCAGTAGAAGAAGAGAAATAGTAAAAATCAGAGCAGAAATAAACAACATAGAGACCAAAGAAACAATTGAACATATCAATGAAACCAACAGTTGGTTTTTTGAAAAAATAAACAAAATTGACAAACGCCTAGCCAGGCTTCTCAAAAAGAGAAGAGAGAGGGGCACATGGGTGGCTTAGTCGGTTAAGCATCCGACTTTCGCTTAGGTCATGATCTCGCTGTTCGTAAGTTCGAGACTTGCGTCGGGCTCTGTGCTGACTGCCAGCTCAGAGCCTGGAGCCTGTTTCGAAGTCTATGTCTCCCTCTCTCTCTGACCCTCCCATGCTCACGCTGTCTCTCTTTCTCTCTCTCCTAGAAATAAATAAAAATATTTAAAAAAAAGAAAAGAGAGAGCACCCAAATAGACAAAATCATGAATAAAAATGGACTTATTACAACCAACCCCTCAGAAATACAAGCAATTATCAGGGAATACTATGAAAAATTATATGCCAACAAATTGGACAGTTTAGAAGAAATAGACAAATTTCTAAACACACGCTCACTACCAAAACTCACACGGGAAGAGATAGAATATCTGAACAGACCCATAGCTACTGAAGAAATTGAATCCGTTATCAAAAATCTCCCAACAAATAAGAGCCCTGGACCTGATGGCTTCCCTGGGGAATTCTACCAGATGTTTAAAACAGAATTAACACCAATTCTTCTCAAGCTATTTCAAAGAATAGAAATGGAAGGAAAACTTCCCGAGTCATTTTATGAAGCCAACATCACTCTGATTCTCAAACCAGACAGAGATCCAGCAAAAAAAGAGAACTACAGGCCAATATCCTTGATGAATACAGAGGCAGAAATCCTCCACAAGATACTTGCAAATCGAATCCAACAGCACATAAAAAGAATTATCCATCGAGATCAAGTGGGATTCATTCCTAGGTTACAGTGCTGGTTCAATATTCACAAATCAATCAATGTGATACATCACATCAACAAAAGGAAAGATAAAAACCATATGATCCTGTCGATAGATGCAGAAAAAGCATTTGACAAAATACAGCATCGCTTCTTAATAAAGAACCTAGAGAAAGTCGGGATACAAGGAATTTATTGTAACATCATAGAAACCATCTATGAGAAGCCCTCAGCTAACATCATTCTCAATGGTAAAAACTGAGAGCTTTCCCCCTGAGATCAGGAACACGACAGGGATGTCCACTCTCACCACTGCTATTTAACATAGTGCTGGAAGTCCATCAGCCATCAGACAGCAAAAGGAAATCAAAGGCATCAAAATCGGCAAAGAGGAAGTCAAACTTTCACTTTTTGCAGACAACATGATACTCTACATAGAAAACCCGACAGACTCCACCAAAAGCCTACTAGAACTCATCCAAGATTTCACCAAAGTTGCAGGGTACAAAATCAACGTACAGAAATCGGTTGCATCTGTACACACCAATAATGAAGATACAGAGAAATCAAGAAACTGATCCCATTCACAATTGCACAGAAAACCATTAAATACCTAGGAATAAACCCAACCAAGGATATAAGAGATCTGTATGATGAAAACTATAGAAAACTTATGAAGGAAATTGAAGAAGACACAAAGAAATGGAAAAACATTCCATGCTCATGGATAGGAAGAATAAATATAGTTAAGATGTCATTACTACCCAAAGCCATCTACAAATTCAATGTAATCCCAATCAAAATTGCACCGACATACTTCTCAAAACTAGAAAAAACTATCCTAAAATTTGTATGGAACCACAAAAGACCCCGAATAGCCAAAGTAATATTGAAGAATAAAACCAAAACGGAAAGTGTTACCATCCCAGACTTTAGCTTATACTACAAAGCTGTCATCATCAAGACACTATGGTATTGGCACAAAATCAGACACATAGACCAGTGGAACAGAATTGAGAACTCAGAATTGGACCCAAAAGTGTACAGCCAACTAATATTTGACAAAGCAGGAAAGAGTCTCCAATGGAAAAAAGACAGCCTCTTTAACAGATGGTGCTGGGAGAACTGGGCAGCAACATGCAAAAGAATGAAACTAGATCATTTTCTCACACCATACACAAAAATAAACTCAAAATGGATAAAGGATCTGTATGTGAGACAGGAAACCATCACAACCCTAGAGCAGAAAGCAGGAAACAACCTCCTTGACCTCCACTGCAGCAATTTCTTACTTGACACATCCCCAAAAGCAAGGGAATCAAGAGCAAGGATTAACTATTGGGACCTCATCAAGATTAAAAGCTTCTGCACGGCAAAGGAAACAATCCATAAAATTAATAGGCAACCAACGGAATGGGAAAATATAGTTGCAAATGACATATCAGGTAAAGGGTTAATATCCAAAATCTATAAGGAACTCCCCAAACTCCACACCCGAAAAACAAATAGCCCAGTGAAGAAATGGGCAGAAGATATGAACAGACCCTTCTCCAACGAGGACATCCAGATGGCCAACAGACACATTAAACGATGCTCAGCAACTCTCTTCATCAGGGAAATGCAGTTCAAAACCACACTGAAATACCACCTCACACCAGAGTGGCTAAAATGAGCACATCAGAGAACTCTGGATGCTGGTGAGGATGTGGAGAAATGGGCACCCTCCTACACTGTTGGTGGGAATGTAAACTGGTACAGCCCCTCTGGAAAACAGTGTGGACGTTCCTCAAAAAATTAACACTAGAACTCCCCTATGATCCAGCAATAGTACTGCTAGGAATTTACCCAAGGGATATAGGAATACTGATGCATTGGAGCACATGACCCCAATGTTTATAGCAGCACTCTCAACAGTAACCAAAATGGAAAGAGCCTAAGTGTCTCTCAACAGACGAATGGATCAAGGAGATGTTGTTTATTTATACGATGGAATACTACATGGCAATGAGAAAGAATGAAATCTTGCCTTGTGTAGCAACATGGATGGACCTTGAGGGTGTTAATGCTGAGTGAAATAAGTCAGGGAGAGAAGGACAAATACCATATGTTTGCACTATCGAGGATTAGGGAGGAACCTAATGGAGGACCCTTGGAGTAAAAGGGGGGAAATAGTGGGGGGAGGGGAGAGAGGCAAATCGTGAGAGACTCTTGAATGCTGAGAACAAACTGAGGACTGATGGGTGTGGGGGGGAGAGGGTAGATGGGCATGGAGGAAGGCACTTGTGGGGATGAGCACTGGGTGTTATATGGAAACCAACTTTACAATAAATTATTGGTAAAAAAAAAATAGTTGACATAAGCTAAGGTGGGAGAGTTTATACCACAGAATTTACAAATACTACCACAAGTGACTTTTTTTTCTAGAAAAACTTATTGTTAAATATTTGCCAGTTTGTCAGTGAAAATAGCTGCCTTCAATTATTTTAAGGTTTATCTTTCAAAAGAGATTGTATTTGGCTAGAAACAATGCTTCTCAACGCTTCCTAACGCAGAATTCACAAAAGCAAGTAGAATAAAACAGATTCCTTGGAGCTCCAGGGACATGGTCCAAAGCGGCAGAGAATCTAAGCAAGTATTAAATACATAAGATAATGAGGAGGTATAATTATAGAACTAAAATACTGGAAAACAATAAATGTATTTTATCTAGCTGGTAAGTAGGCTTAAATATTTAAATTACATGCATCTTGGGGTGCCTGGGTGGCTCAGTTGGTTAAGCATCTGACTTTGGCTCAGATCATGATCTCACAGATTTTGAGTTCAATCCCCATGTTGGGCTCTGTGCTGACAGCTCAGAGCCTGGAGCCTGCTTCAGATTCTGTGTTTCCCTCTCTCTTTGCCCTTTCCTCACTAACTCTCTGTCTCTCCCCTCTCTCTGTCTCTCTCTCTCTCAAAAACGAATAAACATTTTTAAAAATTGAGAAAACAATAAAGTACATGTATTTTAGGAAGGCATTAGAAATAGCGATAATTTAAATTTTTAAGAAAAACATAGGTATAAGGTAAAAGCATAAGGTAAAAATTTGAGAGTGGCTATTAAAATTAAGGAGAATATATAATCTCCAAAACCATATATGGGATAGCATACAATAAGAGAATAAAATGAAACAAGAGGAATAAAGAAAGCAAACACACAAAAACTCAACAAATAAAAGGCCAGAAAAGAAAAAAAAAGATGTAAAATTAGAACAAAATATAAAGTTAAATGGTAGAAAAAGTTCACATACACTGATAATTAAAATAAATGTTAAATTATTGAGGCCATCTGTTAAAAGAGATTTTGAGAATGGATTATAACACAAAATCCAGTTGATAAGTAGCTATTACAGGTATGTCTAAAACATAAAAATGAAAGTAGAAAAAATATACTAAAAAAATTACTTAAATGAAAAGCTGATATAACTATATTAATTACAGAGAAAATTGGCTTTAATAAAAATATTGAGTATAGTAAGATGCTATAAAATAATAGAAGGTTCAACTCACCAAGTATACAATTCTAAAATTAGAGCCCACAAACAGCATTTAAATACATAAAGATAAGGGAGCCTGGGTAGCTCAGTCAATTAAGCATCTGACTTCAGCTCAGGTCATGAACTCATAGTTCCTGGGTTTAAACCCAGGTTTAGGTTCTGTGTTGACAGCTCAGAGCTCAGAACATGGAGTTCAGGATTCTGTGTTTCCCTCTCTCTCTGCCTCTCCCCCAGTCATGTTGTTCTCTCTCTCTCAAAAATAAACAAACATTAAAAGAATTTTAAATACATAAAGATAAAATTGACAGGATAAAGGGACAAGTTTTGCATTCTGTGATATATCAACAGATATCCCTTAACTAGATAAATTAAAATTTAAAATGTTAGCAAATGTATAGATTTTATAAAAATAGTAATATGCTGGATTTATGGAACAAATATGGAACCTGTCAACAAGTAAATAGAGAACATTGATTTCTTTCAAGCTTACACTGAGTATTTACAAAAATAACTTTAGTAAGCCATAAAACAAGTATCAACATGTTTGGGGAGATGGGTAATCAACACAGACCATATTCTCTATGATGCAACTAAATTAAAGGTTAATAACAAAGAGATAAATTTAAGTATTTCTGGTAGTTTATAAATTTCAAAAGATTACCTCTCATTTATCTATGTGCCAAAGAAGAAATCAGAATGGAAAATAGAGAAATATTTAGAACTAAGCTATAATTAAAAATTTAACTATTAATATTTGTGGAATAGAGCTAAAACAAACATTATAGGGAAATTTATAGGTCAAGTGTATATATTAGAAGAAAGAAAGTCTGGAAAACTAATGAACTGATATTTAATAAGAGGTTAAAAATAGAGCAGAAAGAATATAGAGGAAAGTAACAAAAAATGTGGAAAGAGAAAATAAAGAATAGGATCAGCAAAAGCAAAAGCCTTAAAAAACTATAGAAATTTCTGGCTATGTTGGTCAATATAAAGAAAATGGATAGAAATAAGCAGTACAAAAATTGTTCTAAAAGTATTTTAAAGAGAATACTAAAATATTGATAACAATAGTAATACAAAAATCAGACAAAGACACAACCAAAATATCAAACTACAGTCCAATATCCATGATAGACATAGATGCCAAAATCCTCAACAAAATATTAGCAAACCATATTCATCAACACAGTAAAAGGTCATTCACCATGATCAAATGGGATTTATTACAGGGATGCAAGCAGAGTTCAATATTCACAAATCAATGTAATATACCACATTAACAAAATGAAGGATACAATTATATGATCATCTCAATAGATGAAGAGAAAAAAATTGACAAAATTTAACAACTATTCATAATTAGTACTCTCAATGAGGTATCTTTAAAGGGGACATAACAAAGGCAATATATGAAAAATCCACACGACATCATTCTCAATGGTGAAAAGCTGAGAGCTCTTCTAAAATCAGGAAGAAGACAAGGATATCTATTTTTACCACTTTAATTCAAGATCATACTGGAAGTCCTAGCCACAGCAATCAGATGAAAGACAGAAAGGAAGGAAGGGAGGGAGGGAGGGAGGGAGGAAGGAAGGAAGGAAGGAAGGAAGGAAGGAAGGGAGGGACATCCAAATTGATAAGGAAGAAGTAAAATATCACTATCTGCAGATGACATAAGATATACAGAAAACTCTAAAAACACCATAAAAACTATTAGAACTAATAAATGAATTCAGGAAACTTGGAGAGTACAAAATTAATATATAGAAATCTCTTGTGTTTGTATATACTACAAATGAAGTAATAGGAAAAGAAATTCAGAAAATAATTCCATTTACAATTGCACCAGTACTCTGGTTTCTCTTCAGATCGTATAAATCTTTCTCCTTTTACAACTGAACCAAAAAGAATAAGGAAGTGAAAGACTTATATAATGAAAATTATAAAACACTGATGAAAGAAACTGAAAATGACACAAACAAATGAAAATACATACCATGACCATGGATTAGAATAATTAATGTTAAAATGTCCACACTACCCAAAGCAAAGCAATCTATGGATTCAGGGCAATCCCTATCAAAATACCAAGAGCATTTATCACAAAATTAGATTAAATCATCTTAAAATTTATATGGAACTACAAAAGACCCCAAATAGCCAAAGCAATCTTGAGAAAGAAGAACAAAGCTGGAGGTATCACAATTCCAGCTTTCAACATATACTACAAAACTGCAATAATCAAAACATTATGATATTGGCACACAATAGACAGATACAACAATGGAACAGAATAGAGATCCCAGAGATAAACTCATGCTTATATGGTCAATTAATCTATGACACAGGAAGAAAAATATATAATGGGAGAAAAGACAGTCTATTTAATAAATGATGTTGGGAAAACTGGACATCTACCTGGAAAAGAATGAGGCTGGACTACTTTCTAACACCATACACAAAAATAAACTCAAAACAGATTAAAGACCTAATATGAGACCTGAAACCATAAAACTGTAAGATGAAAACATAGGCAGTAATCTGTCTGATGTTAGCCTTAGCAACATTTTTCTAGATATGTCTCCTCAGACAAGGGAAACAATGACAAAAATAAAGTATTGACACTATGTCAAAATAAAAGGTTTTCATGCAGCAAGGAAACACATCAACAAAATGAAAAGACAACCTGTTGAATCAAAGAATATATTTGTAATATATCCAATAAGGGGATAATATTCAAAGTATATATTTTTAAAAACCTTATATACCTCAACACCCAAAAACCACAAATCATCCAATTAAATAATACACAGAGGAACTGAATAGGCCTTTTTCCAAAGGTCTTTTCCAAAGACCTTTCCAAACACATGAAAAGGTGCTCAGGTTTACTGATCATCATGCAAATCAAAACCATCATGAGATATCACCTTACACCTATTCAGGATAGCTAATATCAAAAGACAAGATATAACAAGTGTTGGCAAGGATATGGAGAAAAAGAAATCCTCTTGCATTGTTGGTAGGAATGTAAATTGAGTCAAGTCCTGTAGAAGACAGTAGAGAGATTCCCAGAAAATAAAAATAGAAATACCACATCATGTCATATTTCCACTACTGGGCATTTCCCCAAAGAAAATGAAATCACTAATTCAAAAAAAGAGATGTACTCCAATATTTATTTTAGCACCATTTACAATAGTTAAGATATGGAAGCCACCCAAGTGTCTATCAATAGATGATGGTATATATGTATAATGGAGTACTACTGAGCCATAAAAGAAGAATGAGATCTTGCAATTTGTGACAACATGAATGGGAAGAGAGGGTATTATGCTAAGTAAATAAGTCATAGAAAGACAAATACACTATGATTTCACTCATATGTGGAATCCAAAAAACAAATGAACAAACAAAAATGTAGAAATAGACCCATAAAGACAGAGAACAAACTGATGGCTACCAGAGGGAAGATGTTGGGAGAATGGCAAAAATATGTGAAGATGATTAAGGTACAGGCTTCCAGGGAATATAGTCAATGGTATTGTAATAGCTGTGTATGGTGACAGATGGTAGCTAAACTATGGTGAGCATAGCAGAACATATAGAGTTGTTGAATAATGTACTTCTGAAACTAATGTAACATTGTGTATCAATTGTACTTCAATCCAAATAAGTGGACAGAAATAAATACTAAAAATTGTTTTAAGGGACCCCTGGGTGGCTCAGTTGGTTAAGCGTCTGACTTCAGCTCAGGTCATGATCTCATGGTTTGTGAGTTCGAGCCCCACATCAGGCTCTGTGCTGACAGCTTGGAGCCTGGAACCTGCTTCAGATTCTCTGTGTCCCATTGTCTCTGCCCCTAACCTGCTCGTACTCTGTCTCTCTCTCCTTCAAAATAAACAAACATTAAAAGAAAATTTTAATTATTTTAAAAAGATTTCAAATACTAAAAATCTTTATGACAATAAACACTAAAACTTGAATGAAATAGCCAATGTCTAAAAAAATTATAATGAGAAACAAAATAGGAAGCCTAAATAATCTAGTAATAATTTAAAAAGTTGAATTCATTGTATGTATGTATGTATATGTGCATATACCATATCTTCTTTATCCATTCATCAGTTGATGGACATTTGGGTTCTTTCCATAATTTGGCTATTGTTGAGTGTTGTATTACTGGCAATTAAAAAGAATGAAATCTTGTCATTTTCAACAAGGTAGATGGAACTAGAATGTATTATGTTAAGTGAAATAAGTCAGTCAGAGAAAGATAAATATTCTATGATTTCACTCCTATGTAGAATTTAAGAAACAAAATAGATGAACATAGGGGAAGGGAAGAAAAATAAGATAAAAACAGAGAGGGAGGCAAACCATAAGAGACTCTTTTTCTTTTCTTTTTTGAAAGAGAGAGAAGGCTTACACATTCGTGCAGGGAAGGGGCAGAAAGGGAGGGAGAGAGAATGAATCCTGGACTGGGAGATCATGACCTGAGCCAAAATCAAGAGTCAGATGCTTAACAGACTGAGATACCCAGGCTTCTCCTTAAGAGACTCTTAAATACAAAGAACAGACTGAGGGTTGCTGGAGGAGTAAGAATGGGCTAAATGGGTGATGGACACTAAGGAAGGCACTTGAGATGAACACTGGATGTTATATGTAAGTGATGAATCATTAAATTCTACTCTTGAAACCATTATTACAATATATGTTAACTAACTTGGATTTAAATAATTAAAAATATGAAATATCAGTGGAAATTAGCCACAAATAAAGGTCTGAATTTTAAAAAAAACTTGGGGGTGTCTGGGTGGCTCAGTTGGTTAAGTGTCCAACTTCGCTCATGTCATGATCTTGTGGTTCGGGAGTTTGAGCTCTGCATGGGGTTCTGTGCTGACATCTCAGAGCCTGGAGCCTGCTTCAGAATCTATGTCTCCCTTTGTGTCTGTCCCTCCCCCACTTGCATATTCTCTCTCTCTCTCTCTGAAAAATAAACATTAAAATTTTTCAAAAAGTTGAGGGATGCCTGGGTGGCTCAGTTGGTTAAACATCTGACTCTTGATTTTGACTCAGGTCATGTGATCTCATGGTCATGGGAATGAGCCCTTCGCCCTTCGCTGGGCTCCAGGTTGACAATACAGAGCCTGCTTGGGATTCTATCTTTCTTTCTCTTTCTCTCCTTCTCTCTCTCTCTCTCTCTCTCTCTCTCTCTCTCTCTCTCTCTCTCTCCCCCCTCCAGCTTGTGCCTTCTAAAAAATAAATTAATTAAAAATATTGTTTAAAAAGTTGAATTTATATTTTTAAAAACATGCATATATCCACACACATAACATAAAACCAGGCATAGGTGGTTTTACATGAAAGTAAAGCCATACTTCCAAGGAATAGATTATTCCAGTCAGTAACAGTTTTTTCCTAAGAACAAAATAACCAAGATTATTCCCCAACTCAGTGTGTGAGACAAATATATCCTTGATACCAAACAACATAGGGACAACATAAGAAATTTAGAAATTATACTGCTCACTAAAAACTACTCATTACTCAATTACAAATTACGAGCATAGATGCCAAAATTCTAAATAAAATATTGGGAGATTATATCAGTGTATAAAAGGACAATTACTCATAAACAAATCTGTTAATCCTAAGAATATGAGTAGTTTAAGTATAAATTATCATCATATCTCAGCAAATTAATAGGTTTGGGGGAGGGAACAAATGCAGAAAAGGCATTCAACAATATTGATCTCCATGGATACTAAGAACATAATTCTTTGAAAACTTTTCTAAGGTCTTTAACCTGATATCTATTGTGGTATGCACCAAAAGCCTGTGATAAATATCATTTGAGTAGTATAAAATAAGAAAACATTTTCTTTAAAAACAGGAAAATGACAAGAATGTTCACCATAAACTTCTAATCATCATTGCACTGGGTATCCTAACAAGAGAGGAGACAGGACGGGACGGGTGGGGTCAGGTCGGGTGGAGTCGAGAAAAAAGAAAAGAGAAAAGGAAAGGAGAGAGAGGGAGAGGGAGAGAAGAAGGATGAGACAATGCAGGAGGGAGAAGAGAGGGAAGGGAAGGAGAAAGAAAGAATAGGAAGGGAGGAAGAAATTTAAAAGAAGAAATAGACTCATATACACATATTACATATGTGCTACGTATAATGTGCTTAGATGTGAATGGAAGTCTACATAGAAATGTAGTAAGGTGGGGTGCCTGGGTGGCTTAGTCGGTTAAGCGTCCGACTTTTGCTTAGGTCATGATCTCGCAGTTCGTGGGTTTGAGCCCTGCGTCGGGCTCTGTGCTGACTGCCAGCTCAGAGCCTGGAGCCTGTTTCAGAGTCTGTGATTCCCTCTCTCTCTGACCCTCCCTGCTCACGCTGTCTCTCTCTCTCTCCTAGAAATAAATAAAACATTTAAAAAAATTAAAAAAAAAGAAATGTAGTAAGGCGATTAGGTATAAGATAAATATTCCAAAATCAGTATAATTTTACAATGTGATAACAAAGTGTTATTTTAAATACTGATATTGTTTACAATAGCAAAAGCATGTAAATGTTATCTAGAAATACATTTATGGTGAAACTATAAAACTTTATTGAAAGACATCAATGAAGGCCCTAGAAAAGATGGTAATCTACCACAATTATGGATAGGAAGACTTAATATCTTCCAGATGACAATTTTTCCCAAAATTTATAAAGTCAATGTAATTCCAAATAATTGTATCAGAGTTTTTCAAGAAGTTTAACGAGTAGTGGTGCCTAGGTGATGTAGTCACTTAACCTTCCGACTTTCGCATGGGTTGTGATATCACGGTTTGTGGGTTCGAGCCCAGCATTGGGCTACACGCTGATGGTGTGGAGCCAACTTGGGATTCTGTATGTCCCTCTCTCTCTGCTCTTCTCCACAAGCAATCACACACACACACACGCTCTCTCTCTCTCTCAAAATAAATAAATAAACTTAAAAAAATAGAAGTTTATCAAGGGTGATTTTAAAATTCATATGCAATAATCAGGGTCCAAAATGGCAAAATATTATTTGAGAGAGTATTTTCTTACCATATCATATATCAATCAAAACTTAAAGTTCAAGTGATTTGGTATAGCATTGGCACAGGTAAGTAGGACAATGGACTATAAAAGAGCTTAAATAAAAACCTATGCAAAATAGTTTCTTGAAATAGGAGAAAAATAATTTTCAAAGATGAGAGGGGGAATAGAGCCTATTCAATAAATGGTTCTGCGACAACTGTTTATTCATGTGGATAAAAACTATTATATCATGGGATAACACTGAAATTGAGTTCCTGACTCACACTACATATCATTATCAATATCAAATAGATTATAAACTTAAATGTGCAGACCAAAACCATAAAATTTTTAGAAAAGAAAAAGAATATTTTCCTAACCTTAGGATAAAGAAAGATGACATGAGAATGAGGACATAAATTGTAGCCTATTTATACTACAGAATATTCTACAGTAATAAAAATTAACTAACCACAGCTACATATAACATAGTAAATGGGTTATTCTTAAAAATGTCAAGTTAGTGTAAAATAGCAAGTAACAAAAGACTACTTAAAGACTGATACAATTTGTATAAAATCAAAATAAAACAAGCAAAATTAAGCAATATATTATTTAGTGATGCATACTTCGGAGATTTTTTTTTTAATTTTAGTTAAAGGAATTTTATAGTTTTATTTTTTTTTTTAGGTTTTTATTTATTTCTAGAGAGACAGAGAGACAGCGTGAGCAGGGGAGGGTCAGAGAGAGAGGGAGTCACAGACTGAAACAGGCTCCAGGCTCTGAGCTGGCAGTCAGCACAGAGCCCGACGCGGGGCTCGAACCCACGAACCGCGAGATCATGACCCAAGCGAAAGTCGGACGCTTAACCGACTAAGCCACCCAGGCGCCCCAGTTAAAGGAATTTTAAAACACAATACTCACCTTAACGGTCACTTCCCAGCATAGGAACATCAGAGGGAATCAGAAGAATCAACTCAATAGATGCCATGGCACTGGTAATATCCCATTTCTTCAAGCCACAACTGTTTTACAGTTTTTGTTTAATAATTTGAATGTATTTTATTTATGTTCTGTAAGTTGAGGATATGCCACAGTTTTAAAATCAAAATTTCAATTTTAAAGAGATTTGTGTTCATTCTACAAGGTCTAATTTCATTATAATTAGAGTTGTGCAAGTCTAAGTGAGGATCTGTAAGGTACGGGGTACAGATGGGAGTTTCAACTGGTAATGAGTTTGTTTTCATTTTTGTTTTTTTGTCACTGGGATTAGTCAGGCATAGATAGGTAAATCCCTTTAAATTATTGTGAATACTTCAGTTTTTATTAAGTTTGAGATGGGGGGAGCAGAGAGAGAGAGGGAGAGAATGAGAATCTCAGGCAGGCTCTTTGCAGACTTGATGCAGGGCTCAAACCCACAAACCGTGAGATCATGACCTGATCCAAAGTCGGAGGCTTAACCAACTGAGCCACCCAGGCATCCCAGTTATTGTGAATATTTTAGAATAAACTTAGGCATTAGTTGGTTGTCTGCATTAAATCCCTTCCATATCTTAAAGACTAGTATTCTGTACATCAGAATGTTGAGTCAAATAATTTAACTATTCATGTTAGCCAAAACTGTAACTACAAAGAGTTCATACAAATATCACCCTGATCTTCCAGTATTGGAATTAGAATGAATTAGTTGTTCCCAGAGGAAGCTAGGGAACAACTTCACCTTACAAGTCACTTGTTTCTGTTTTTCCTTTAATGATAATTTAATCCATTCATTGTAAAACATTATTCCTTGGTGAGGGGGAGGAAGGAGAGAAATATATACATGTTCAGCATTTTCATCTAACTTAATTTTATGCAACTAATTACTTAAAAATAGTGTTGAAACTAATTTTAGCAAGTAATAAATTTTAGGCAGGGTCTTAGAGAATATTATGCCTTTTAATCTTCAAAGATTATGGAGTTTGAAGTAGAAGGCCACTTTACTCAATGTGTTACCAAACGTTTCCAGATCCCTGACCATCAAGCAGCCACTGAAAAGGCCAATCAAAGTGCCAAGACTATCACCTACAGGGAGCACTTAGAATTAACTTAAAAGCACAGATTAAATAAATTCATCTGTGCCAATGTCACAGATTGCCAAGGGCAATCTTCTGAGCCTGAAAATGAGAGAAGCCAGAAGGACCCACAACAGAGAGACTGCTGGTGTCCACTAAATCCACACTGAAAATACAGCCCATTCGTCAGATCATTCAGATTAATTATCTCTGTAGACAACCCTCTCCTAAGTGCCTTCTCCCTAGGAGCTTACTAACCCACCCATCTATCTTCTGAGCAACACCAGTTTGGGTTGTTAATTACACCAAGAAAGAGGGCTCATGACTAGAGACCCACAAATTCGGGTTTTATACCCAAGTAGGCTGGAGGAAGAGGTTGATGCCAAGATTGGAAATGGGTCCATGCCCCTGAGTGACACTCTTATTGATGTTTCTCATTGCATGTTGTGTCTTTTTTGGAGAAAGTCAATCATGTCACTCTCTTGAGAAGAGAACGGCGATCAGCAGACACTTCTATAGTTTAATAAATGTATACTACTCCAGACATGCATCAAGGGTTCTATTTGCTGTCTTCTTTGGGTCAGAGTGGAAGAAATCCAATAAAGAAGAATAAGGGAGTAGCTTATCTTGCCATGGAAATCACTTCTGGCATGCAGGAATTTTGCTATTTGTCTGAAAGTGACCAAAAAAAAAAAAAATCCTCTGGTCAGTCACGTGACCCTGGCAGATCTCTTCTCATAAGGGCGCTGTGTGGAGCTTCTGAAATTTGTGGAGACTTTTCTCTGCAGATGCAGGAAGAAAGCAGGTGGATGGGTGAATAAGTATGGCCTTGTTCCTGGTCTCCTTGCTTGCATTCCTGAGCTTAGGCTTAGGATGTCATCATCGGATCTGTCACTGCTCTCACAGGGTTTTCCTCTGCCAAGAGAGCAAGGTGACAGAAATTCCCTCCGACCTTCCCAGGAACGCAGTTGAACTGTGAGTATCAGGGGCAGCGGGAACAATGGTGGGGCTGGCATTTGCATGTTGTGTGCTATTATTATTTTCACATGAGGCTGATAACTGTTGGGCTGAACTATTTCTTTGCTGACCAAAGGATAGAATAAAACAACCCTCCCATCCTAACAACACTGCCCTGCAGCTCTCCCAGGATTTTCCTGAGAGTCTGTCTCAGCCAGAAAAGGAAGGGGAAGGGCAGTGTGGAAAGCTCAATCCAAAGGCAGAAGGAAAATACATGAGTCTTTTCAACACATTTGCTCTTGGGTTCTGTACTATATTTGGTGAAATCAGAAAAGTAAAACTAAGAAAAACTAGAAACTTTGAAGGCCTGGAATCAGAGGCAGAAAGACAGTTTCGATTTAAGTGGAATACACAACATGTCTCCTAAGGACACTGAATTCAAGAAGACACAAGTCACTGTCACTTTGGAGCCACTGGCAAATAATTCCTCAACTGAGGTTCTGCTTCCTGGGAAACAGGGAACTGGAGGAGAGGGGCAGGGGTGTGAAGAAAGAGGAGACAGAGTAAGCAGGAAAAATATAGCATAATCACTCATACAACTGGGAAAATGTGATTCCCAACTTCAGAATTTTACTAAACTATTTAACAGGAAGTCGACAGACTCTCAGAGTTGGACAAGATCTTAGATATCAGTTCGCTCTATCTCTTCATTTTGCAAATGAGGAATCTGAGATCTGGAGAGTCAAGAGATTTGTCCAATTTCTTACAAGGAGCCAAAGCACAGCTGAAACTAGAAAATGGGCCTTTTGACTCATGGTCCACTCTTCTTTCCCCCAAACCTCATTCGGACTGTCCAATTAATTACTACCTCCCCCAAAGAACTGGCAAGTTACAGCTCAGCGGATGTAGATACACTCAGTATTTTTATTCCAAATATTTTAAACAGAAACCACTATTCTGGACACCTCTTTCACTATTGGCCCCATAAGGCTAAGGAAGACTTATTTTACTGCAGAGTATGGTCATCTTTTCAGTTCACAATTACCTCGGCCACACTCAAACATGGTAGTGACTCTGATTGTCATTCAGGGACAAGTGGTTAGTGGTACACTTGGTTAGTTCCACTTGCTACTTTTTCCATGGACGTTCTAAGTCCTCAGTTCCTCTCCAGGGGCAGCTGCAGCAGCAGAGAAAATAACTGGTCAGCTCTGTGTTTTGGCTACACTGCCTCAAATGAGACAATTATTCCTGATTATGGGGAAGAATGTGTCTATGCACAGTCTAGTTTATTAGGTCATTATAAACACAGGAGAAGGCCAATGCACCTGAGCTCCTGCAAGAAGTCACTTGCTCCTAAGCAACTGTGAACAATTATTTAACCTCTTCTGGGCCTCAGATTCCTCACTTCTAACGTGGTTTCACTACAGCCCATTTGGTTGGGTTGTTGTTGACACTCAAAGACGTAGTTCCCTCACAAACAGCCATTTTTAACTCTCCACTTCTTCCAATGTTTCTCTATGAGCCAAAAAGTGCCAACCAGTTACTACAGCAGACAACCCCCAACAAGGTTTTCTTTTAGGGAGATAATCCTCTGTCTCAAACTACCTTCTGCACTAGGCCATCTATTTTCTCACTTCTCTTTACCAGAAGAGAGATTTTTTTCATTATGCATAGAATACATGAAGACAGACAAGAAAGAAAGGAGGGAGGAAAGAAAAGAAAACTCGTTCCCAAACCACAAACCTCAGGGAGTATGTGTGTATAATGTGGAAGGAGCAGGAGTATGGTGGGGTTTGTGGTTTTGTTTTTTTTTGTTTGTTTATTTTTTTTGGTGTAAAAGAATTTATTCAGTCACTCAGCTCTATTTTTCCATCAACCTCCCCCCACTTTTGTCCATCATCCCACTCTCCGTATATATATATATATAAATGAAACACAAAAAAGCAAAAACAAGTAATTTCTAAAAGCAATTTTTTTTTCTATTTTCTTATGTAAAACTGCATTTCTTTCAGGTTTCCTCCACACAGTCTCAGTTTTGGTACAGTTTTTGTATAACCCACTTGTACTTACAAGCAAGACAGAATTTTTTTTTTTAATTTTTTTAATGTTTTATTTATTTTTAGGAGAGAGAGAGAGACAGCGTGAGCGGGGGGGGGTCAGAGAGAGAGGGAGTCACAGGCTGAAACAGGCTCCAGGCTCTGAGCTGGCAGTCAGCACAGAGCCCGACGCGGGGCTCGAACCCACGAACCGCGAGATCATGACCTAAGCGAAAGTCGGACGTTTAACCGACTAAGCCACCCAGGCGCCCCAAGAATTATTTATTTTTAAGGAGTATGATTTTTTAAAATAATCCATACTAAGATATAAAGACTAAAATGTGTCTGTCCAAGAGTACTTTCTAATGGAGAAAGAGGCTGTAGGTGAGTGTTTTTAACTCTTGACAAAAGGTAGTTCTGGATCAACCCCTTCCTTAGGTATATGTACTAGAGGACAAAGTTGCATAAAACTAAGAAGGTGAAATAAAGTACTTGCCTATTATTTGCATTTCCCCCCATCCCAAGAGTGAGTATGGTTGCCTGAGAGTATTCAGGACTAAAATTCTCCCAATTATCTACTCTTGAGAAAATTCTTTTCTCTGCACACTCACTGGTAGGGTGTGAGTTGGGCCATTCTAGAGTTTAGCTTTGCAATCTTCTGGAAAAGGTCTGTAGAGGAAAAGAAGATACATATTGCTTTGGCTGCTAGACATAAGAAATTAATTGAGGATATTTTGGACGTTCGTTTGTTCATCACTGAAGAACAGATAACATGCCACTTGAACTACAACTCAGATGCTGACTGATAATGAAAGAACCATTATTTTTATTTATTTGTGCTTTTTAAGAGGATTGGATTGGGTTTACCTGGAACATTGGCAGAGGGAAGATGACACGACTTATTTAACTAAGTATTTCTAGTTCATCTTGCAGTCTTCTGCATCTGGATATTGACTTTAATGATGATGACATCAGGTGGAGATGGATGGAGTAGCTGGGCTTCAGTGACTGCAACTGTTTAATCCATCAATACATCACAGTTTCATTGTTTGTCAGATTCACCCAGGGGAGAACAGTTGCTACATCTTACCACGTACAGTTTATCCTAGCAATGCACCCACCTTGCGACACTTTCATTCTATCTATCTGCTGGCTTATCACTAGAGATTTCTAATTCCCAACCACCAACACATGCCAATGTTAACACCAAAGAAACGGGAAAGCATCACGAACAGGCAGGTAGACTCCATTTACTAAAGGTCCCATGCTATTTGCCTGAAGTTTTACACAAAATATTTCATTAAAATTTCACAGTAAAACTGCAAGTTTTGTATTAGTGCTCCATTTATCAAATAAGGCAAACCAAAAAGTTCTAAAATTCAGTAATTTGGACAGACTTAGCCCTGCAGCTCCTGGATGGCAGAGTTGGGATCCAAGCCTGAGCCTGTGCTCCCACATCTTATCTCTGTTATCTATAATAAAAGCCTCTAAGTCCTTTCATTTGTTCCTCTTCAAACAAACAAAAGATGTCCTTTTGAAGTTTGAATGGAGGTTAGCAGTTTTTCTATTAGAAGCCAATAATAAATACATTAGGTTGTATGGGCCATAAGTTTCCACTCCAACTATTCAACCCTGTCACAGTTGTAGGAAAGCTGCCACAGACAAAATGTAAATGAATAGGCATGGCTGTATTCCAGCAAAGCTTTGCTTTTTTGCCATTGAAATTTGAATTTCATATAATGGTTGCATGTCACAAAATATCATTCTTCTTTTGATTTTATCATGTAAAAGATGAAAAATAGTCTTTGCTCATGAGCCACAGAGAAACAGAGGGCAAGCCAAGTTTGATCCACAGGCTATAGATTGCCCACCTCTGATTTAGACTAAAACTCAAAGTAGCTAAATCTTACTGGCTTAAGTAGAGTTGAGGCAGCCTAAAACAATATGACGCCATGGAGACAGTACTAAACTAGGTAAGGTGAGTCAGGAACGGAGGGAATTCTAAGATAATATTCTTTACAATATTATTTTTTTACATTTATTTATTTTGCGAGAGAGAGAGAGAGACAGAGAGAGAGAATGAGCCAAGGAGGAGCAGAGAGAAAGGGAGAGAGAATCCCAAGCAGGCTCCATACTATGGGGCCTGAATTGGATGGGGCTGGATCCCACAACCATGAGATCATGATGCTTAACCGACTGAGCCACCCAGGCACCCCAGGTAATATTCATAGAAGGGCCTTTTTCTGTTTTTGACAAGTCACAGATGATATGGTATAGCCTTTAGAATCCAAGAGACTGGAGTTTAAACCCAGGCTATGACACTGCTTTTTGCTCTATCACATGGGCTCTTGGCCCTATCATGGAAACTGCAATGTGAGCTTTTTTCAAAGAGTGGTTGTGAGGACTATATGAAATAATGAATATAAAACACTTAGCGCAATGCCTCTCAGATGGGTGGTGGTAATGGCTGTTGCCATTGTCATCTGTAAAACACCAGGAGAAAAAAAAAACACCAGAGAGCATTCACAATGACCAAATGAATCAATAGGTATGAGAATGCTTTTCACAATTGATAGAAAGATCTTTATTACTCTGAGATAGTTTATAGTCTCCTACATAAGAATAACCTCCTCCTCCTCCCAGTGGCTGGAGGACTTACTCTCTATGCACTTACTTTCTAAGTAAGAGAATGTGGCAATGAGAAAGAATGAAATCTGGCCATTTGTAGCAACAGGGATGGAACTAGAGGGTATTATGCTGAGCGAAATAAGTCAGGCAGAGAAGGACAGATAGCATATGTTTGCACACATAGGTGGATTAGGAGGAACTTAACGGAGGACCATGAGGGAGAAAAAGGGGAAAAATAGTTGGGGAGAGGGAGGGAGGCAAACCATGAGAGACTCTTGAATGCTGAGAACAAACTGAGAGCTGATGGGGGTGGGGGAAAAGGGAAGGGGGGTGATAGGCATGGGTGAGGACACTTGTTGGGATGAGCACTGGGTGTTATATGGAAACCAACTTGGCCATAAACTATTTAAGAAAAAAATGTGTTCTTTTAGGCTTTAAATATTTGGCAAGAACTCAGGGAGGTTTCATTCTGACCAAAGTCAAAGAAATTTCGATTTCTGACTTACCCTAGGAACTCAGTTTCAGTTGGAGGCAGTCAATGAATCGAGAAAGGACATTTTGACCTTGCTTTATTCTTCCCAGAGTTACAATTTCTAAGGAGAATGTGAACACCCATTCAAAATCTGAAATTTTAACTAAATAACAGTACAGACACAGCTATCTTTTTCTTCAGCAGGGTCAGATGACTACAATACTAAGAGAAAAAATGGGCCCACTGGTGGTCACTGTTGACACAGAGAGATCTGTATTCAGATTTTATTACAGGCTGTCTTTTTTGGCCCCTCTTTTCACATTAAGTTCCTTTATCTCATTGCAATCTCAGTTGACCAGCCCTTATTTCTAATTATCTAATTATGACTTTTTTGTTTTATTTTCTTCTATTCCCTTATGTTTCTTGTTTCACTGCTTTGATTTACATCACTGTCTTTTCTTCATAATCATAAATTATTGTTTAGCTAGGGGGTTCTTTAGTCTTTCCTTAGGTCTAAGGAAGGTATCAGCACTGTGTGTCAAAAGGGAAGATTTTTCCTATGCCAATAAAGCTCTGTGAGCTCCAAGAAGGAAATACAGCTTTGGATGTTTGCAAACAAGTTTAATTGTACTTTTTTTTCCCCCCCTGAAAGCATATTCTTGAATTAATATTCTGCAGAACACATTGTAGGAAAGGCTGATTCAAAGGCTAGTCTATCTAACCCCAGCCACCAGAATGAACCCCTTGTCAAGTCTGAACTGTAGCTTGCACCTCCTGACTCCCAATTCAGTGTTCAGCATCAGCTGGAGATGAAACTTTGGCTAGGTTTTTAGTGCTTTGTGCCCGAGAAGCTAACATCATGAAGAAGATGGTTTTGAAGACCATTGTCATCTGGAAACTAGAGGTTACTTATACTGAAGTGAAGGAAAGATAAAACACTGGATTACAAAGCTACTGGAGTACCTGGGTGTCTCAGTCAGTTGAGCATCTGACTTCGGCTTGGGTCATGATCTAATGGTTATGATCTAATGGTTCGTGGGTTCGAGCCCCATGTCGAGCTCTGTGCTGACAGCTAGCTTGAAGCTTGGAGCCTGTTTCAGATTCTGTGTCTCCCTCTCTCTCTGACCCTCCCCTGCTCACCTGTGTCTCTCTCTCAGAAATGACTTTTTAAAAAACATTTAAAAAATTCAAAACTACTAAAACCACACTCTGTTGAGTACTGATGGTTTACTTTCTTGGTTGCCTACATCTAATCCATTTTACAAACTCCCTTCATGTTACTGCTACCTGTAATTCTTTCTTTATTGCCATCATCTGTTTGGGCCCTGAACATCTAAAGCCTGGATTGTATAATTATGTTCTACTTTATTTCCTTTCAGCCAGTCTCTCCCTCTTCTCCAAATTAGCCTGCACACTGTCATTGAATTTTTCTCCATAAAATAACCTTGCCACCATGTTATGATTCCCCAGCTCAAAATTACTCAACGGCTTATTTTTCTGACTGCCTCTCACTGGTCTCCAAGAGGAGCCATCTGCCCTGCAAGGCTGATGAAGGCTGGGTCTTGAACTCAGTATGTGGATTTCTGCCCCACTGTGTTTTCATGTTATGCCACCTATTTATACTATCCTCAGTTTCTTCCTTCTTGCCTCTTGAAGTCTGACCAATTTATCATAATCTTCCTCAAAGGTTACCTTCTTGAAGAAGTCTTCCCTGACAACTCCATCTTTATTTAGTCTGAATGCTAGTACTCTTCAATTCACAATCTTACCTTGCCTGTATTTGTTCATGTGTGTTGTATTTTCTTAACTGCAGTGACAATTTCTTTTGTACTTATTGTGTCTGATTCAATGCAATGTATGTTCTGGACCCTCAATTACATGTAGAACAAATAATATAATAAATCATAGGGAATTACATCTGTTTATTTGCTCTGCTCTTCAGTACTAAGGAAAAGATTTTATAAAAGATGATTATTGCTCTCCATATGGTGAAGTACTATAGGACTTCATAGTTTTCTTATTTTCCTTGCTTTTTATGTGTTTAAAAAATGCCTATATGTAATTCTAGAATTAATTTTTTTTCAGAAAGATACAAAGATCAGAAACAAAATCTCCTAAGTTAAAAGTTGAACATCCTATATTCTTGGCACATCACTCAATTCTCCTGACATAAGTAATACTACCTCCCTCTCTATACCTAGCAAGAATATTAAAAAGATAAATGAAACTGCCTAAACAAAATCACTTTAAGCCAGGAAGAAATGTTCAAAGAATTATAATTTTTGCAGATTAAGGTCAGATTCCAAATCCTGAATGTGAGGTTTTCTGTGTTCCCCGGATGTGCTTTGATTACTGTAGTTCTGTGTGGATATCAAAACCAAACACCCCACTGTGCAGATTGCCCCAAGTGCCCATATCCAGACTCCTGCTGTCTTGTTTAGATATTTCTTTGAGAGAAACAAATGGCACAGTTTTCTTGCTAATGCATACATAATCCTTTCTCTCGCAACAAAATCCTCTACCTACTTTAATGAGAAATGGTATATGTATGTCCAACATTTGGAATTTAATTGGACTGAAGTTAAGGAAGGCTTATATTCCCCATGGAGGAATCAGAAAAAATGACTATAGGAAAAGCTATATGATGCTTACCTTGAAAGAAAAAAAGTAGAAATTCATATTCTAGGGAAAGAGTCCTTTAAAATGTAAGATGAACTCTACCCTCAGAATTGGCTAAGAGCTGTAATTTACAGAGTCATTATCAGCAATTGAAGAGTAGAGGTTTGAAAGAACAGAATTCCAATTTCTTGGTGATGATAAAACGCCTTGTTTACCCTAAAGGTGAGCATTGTCCTTCCTCACCCAAGTCCTCTACCAAAGAAGCTTGAGCCTCAGAAGTCATACATGTTGGCAATAAATGGGAAGTTCATCTGACTTTTGATTTTCCTTCTCCAAAGCCACTAATTGGGTTATCTAGTCACTATGGTTGATTGGACTATACTTTTTTTTTTAAGCTGTTAGATTTAGACTCTCTAATTTAGCTTTATTTAGACTAGACTAGACTCTAACTTATATATCCCACAAGGTCAGCTAGAAAAGAAAGTAATTATTTTTAATTGCTTAGGATCTGATTATAATGAGATCTGGATGTTTGTTCTTAATCTGACCTCCTCGAAAAGTATCTCAGAGCATGTTGTGTGTCTCTGACCTGAACATGCCATCACCTGTTCTTTCATATGGAATATGCCAACGGATCTGAAAATCTTCAAGTGACAGACCAAAAAAAAAAAAAGAAAAGAAAAGAAAAGAAAATATAAAGTAACCAAAGCCTTGCTGTAGCCTTGAACTCAGATATTTTTAGTCTTAGGAGTAGCTTGAGTCCACTCTTTCATCCCTTATCCCAGACCATTTCAGCAACAGCTAACACAGAGCCATCACAGAATCCAATGTCAGAAATAATGGAAAATAAACAGCATGAACCAGTTTTTACATCTCCCTATTGCCAAGCTTGATGAAAACCTCTAACAAGTAGGAACCCAAAAAGCTTAGCTAGGTTTCAGTGAAACAGAGAGATTAATTAATTGAGGATATTGGAGAGAAAATTCATCAGTAGATTGATGAAAGCTTGAAATAGAAATGATGCTAAAATTTCATTCAATTCTTTTTAAGCTTATTTTGAGAGAAACAGAGAGAAAGAGCTAGCAGGGGAGGCAGAGATATGGAGGGAGGGAGAGGGAGAGAGAGAAAATATCCCAAGCAGCTCCCACACTGGCAGCGCAGAGCCCAACATAGGGCTCAAACCCACAAACAATGAGATCATGACCAGAGCCGAAACCAAGAGTTGGATGCTTAACTGACTGAGCCACCCAGGCACTCCTCATTCAATTCTTTTTTTTTTTTTTATTACAAATAGTTTATTGTCAAATTCGTTTCCACATAACACCCAGTGCTCATCCCCACAAGTGTCCTCCTCCATGCCCACCCCTCCTCCCCCCCACATCCACCAGTCCTCAGGTTTTGTCAGCATTCAAGAGTCTCTCATGGTTTGCCTCTCCCCCTTTCCCCCACCATTTCTGCCCTTCTTCTCCCCCTTGGTCCGGCACTCCTCATTCAATTCTGAAGTACTTCGATTTTACAAACATCTTCAGGCACTAAACTTCCCAAAGCAAAAAAAGCTTTTTCTAGGTCTCAGAGTCCAGCAGGTGTGTGATTCCTGAACTGTGATTTCAGTTTTGGGATGGGGGGTTGGGGTTCCTTTAGGCTCAGTAGACAGTTCTGTTGTTTTTGACGTGAAGCACAGAAAACCTCCACACAGACACTTCTCTCTCATTAGTTTCAGTTTAGAAAAGGGTTTTAAATTTTTTTTAATGTTTTATTTATTTCCAGGAGAGAGAGAGAGAGAGAGAGAGAGAGAGAGAGAGAGACAGCGTGAGCAGGGGAGGGTCAGAGAGAGAGGGAGTCACAGACTGA
This sequence comes from Proteles cristata cristata, assembly GCA_017311185.1. Classification (NCBI taxonomy): domain Eukaryota; kingdom Metazoa; phylum Chordata; class Mammalia; order Carnivora; family Hyaenidae; genus Proteles; species Proteles cristata. The sequence continues at coordinate 631,123 of JAESUZ010003155.1, read as the reverse complement.
AACAGGTTCCAGGCTCTGAGCTAGCAGTCAGCCCAGAGCCCGATGCGGGGCTCGAACCCACGAACCGCGAGATCATGAACCAAGCGAAAGTCGGACGCCTAACAGACTAAGCCACCCCGGCGCCCCTAGAAAGGGGTTTTAAACAAAGATTTGTGGGAGATCCCATCTCCAACAATGAAAGCAGCTAAATAAATAAGGGCCAATGGGAAGTCATGGAACATTTCATCCACAATCCCCCTGGAATAAGAAGGATATGAAAAAGAAAGACCACTCAATTGGAGGGACCACCGCCTGGAGCACTGGATTTTTCAAAAGTGGCCCCAAATTAAAATATTCTGTCCCTTCTAATAAAGTCTACTAAACTTTGGTTCAGACAATGGATCACATCCCTAGAAGACAGGGTTGCCTCTCCATGTGCATTCTTCATCATCTCACAGTAACCTGAATTGGTATCAGTGCCTTCAGCCTCCTCTCCTCCCAGCTCGCTGCTCTGAACTCTTGCTGTGGTTTAATTCCGCCATGGGCTCCAATACCCGGATTCAGGACAAAAGTCCCAAGTCCTATGTTTGACATTAAGGTCTTCCACATTTTGGCCTCAGATTAGCTCCTCTGTCTTCTGTCTTGTCTTCCATCCTCTTAACTCCTTGCTCTGTGCACTACTTTCTATTTCCAGATAGGTCTTCTATTCTCCTACTCAAATACTATTATCTTCCCCAAACTGAAGTATATTTGCCTACTTCAATATGATCCAGTTTAGAGATCAAAGTAGAGATGCTCATCTTTCATGAAGTTTTCTTTTCCTTTTTTCTTTTTTTTTTTTTTTTACAAATAATTTATTGTCAAGTTGATTTCCATATAACACCCAGTGCTCATCCCCACAAGTGCCCTCCTCCATGCCCATCTCCCCCCTCCCTCCCCCATGAAGTTTTCTTTTAACAGCAAATATTTGGTTATGTTTGTGCAAGCACTGTACTAGGCTCTCAGGAAAATGGAACCAATAGGAGAGGAAAGATGTGCTTGTTCTTGTGGAGTTGCTCAAAGAGAAGACCATCAAAGTTCTTCACCTTTGCTCACAGAGATCAAAATTCCCCTGAGATTCCAGCATAGTCATTGTTAAACCCACTCATTTGAAAATTAATTGAAAGTTGAAATCTGAAATAATAAATTGTACAGACTGGAAGAAATGGGTGCCCAGTAAAAGCCAATGAGAAGATGTCTACCTGTTTGATGTCAGAAGAAAGTTGAGAAGATGAATATCTGTCTGTTCCATAGAGACTTGCCTTTTGACCATCTAGGCTTCATTTCAGGAGTTATACAGGGCCACTTCCAGAATAGTGTAGTCTTTAAAAGGTCAGAAAAATCCTTGCTTTATTTTACAAGGAGAATATGGACCTCAAATAAAAGAGAATGATGAATGAACACCAGCAAGCTTATGGTAGGGTTTAACAGACAGATGTCCAAATATTTAAATTTGACTAGAAATTTTTAAATTGTGGAAGTACAAGAGACTGTGTCCTTTGAGTTAAGATAAAAGAAATGATACAGAAGGTGGAAAAAAAGCACCAAAAGGCTAAGCTTAGTCTGCACTGTTTTTCTTGCCAACTTTATAATTTTCCCCAAGCTGCTGTATTCATGAATACTATTTTATGGATACCAGGAGAGAGTACATTAAAGGAATATATGTATTAATGGACTGTACATGCCAGCTTTCCCCTAGAGAAGCCGAGTGTCATCTCTGAAATCTGGTAAGCATGTAGAGTTAGTCTCAACAAAGCACAGATGTCTCTTCTGAAAATGACACAACTTAAAAATTTCAACTTTGGCAAAGGGAGGACACTAATAGGGAGTCCTTAAATGCTCCTGAATGTACAAGCAGTTTTCTTTTTGTGTAAATTTCTAACTGTTTCTGCATGGTTATGTTAGCTTTAGAATAGAAAAACAAATAGAACAAAAAAGAATGCTCACTCCACCATCAGAGAATGTCTGAACAAGTATTGAGAGTCAGCCCAAACCTTTGCCACTGCCATACCCCCACTAAAACTAACCTCTGTTCAGGGCAGGAAGGGAAGAACCCTTCATTTAACTGGTGTTTGTTTTGTACACAACAAGTTGTATAGAATTTCTGAAAGTAAATATATAGGTGTGAGAGAGAGGCAGTGGAAAATGCAGCAAGAAACACTCTTTTAATTTAGAAGACAAGCTGAAAAGGCAATGAAAGAAAATATAAGTATATGGTGAAGAGCAAAGAGGTCATCTGAAATTCTACATACAGTAGCAGAAATGCTTATCAGGACCCTGATTGTAAAAATCTGTTGAGCTCCTTCAATAAGAACATACAGTCTTGGAATGGTATCTGATTACCCCCAAACAAATACTAGAGACAAGAATAAAAAGAACAAACAGTTATGATACCCAGATAGGAAAATTACAAAGTAGCTCTGGGGAAAATTACAAAGTAGTTCTGGAAGCAGAGCTTTCCAATAAGATGCCAGAGGAAGAGCAAAAACAGCAACAGAAGCTGGAAGGAAGGAAGGAAGGAAGGAAGGAAGGAAGGAAGGAAGGAAGGAAGGAAGGAAGGAAGGCAGGCAGGCAGGCAGGCAGGCAGGCAGACAAATCCCTGGGCCTTAGAGTTAGGAAATCTCTGAGTCAGTATCTAAATCTTGCCTCTTGATTTGGTCAAATTCCCTGAGTAAGATTTTCCCAAGCTCCTACCCTGATGGTGAAGCCTTATGTCAACATTCTGGTAGCTGAGAAAAGGGGCTAAGGTCTTAGCATTTGGCATCCTAAGTACCCCTTGGTGTCCTCTGGTCCAGAAACTATCTATTCTACTCTCCTTAAAGAATAAACCTTTGCGTTTTTGCTGAAGTGGGGAGAAGCACTTGCCTGAATGCTTCAGGAAGGGAGAAACATGTCTGCCTCTTCATCTTTCTACCAATCCTTGTGTTTTACCCATCTAACCCTATTTCTTCTCCCTTTCCCATTTTCAGAAACATCAATGACTCCAATCTCTTAGTGTTTTATGGATTGTGCAGTGTAAGCCACACTGGTTTAGGGTTCCATTTTCTAGAGTCTGCCAAGTCAGTACTTCTTAAACTAATGTGTAGGCAAATCAGAAGAATATATTGGGAAAATTCAGACTCTCGTTCAGTAAGTCTGGAGTGAGGCCTGAAAGTCTTCATTTCTAACCAGCTCCTAGAAGGCTTTGTGGCTTTATGCCTTTAAAAAAAATGCTTACCTCTCAGTGGAGCTTCAAAAGGAAAGAAATAGTTACATGTTTACTATGCCATCTCTTCTCATCAATCCCCACTCATTATTCAAACCACTCATTCTGGCTCTCTTCCCATAGGAACCATTAAAAATGTTCTCGTCAGAGGTACCCATAAGCTTCTATTTTCATTATGTTTTATACGATGATTATAGTAGTTTCCAAATTAAAAAAAAAAAAAACACTTGAATATAAGAGGAATGCCACACAATTCAGATGCCAAATTCAGTGATCACTCCCCTAACCACATGTTACATGCATCTCAGTTCACCATCTTCTTGCCTGAAACACTTTTCTACCACACTAGACTTCCTCCTACATTTTATGCCAGACCTTGGTCTGTGCTGAGTTCCTTACTGCATCACTGTCTTTAAATGCTAGAGTTTCCCAGCCTTCACATGGATACTGTTCTGTCATACATCTATACTCTCTGGAGGGATCTTATCCAGTCCACGGCTTTAAATAGCACCTCATCTATATTCAAAATATATATGCTGTGCCTGACCTCTTCTTTAAGCACCAGACAGGTAATATCCAGCTGAAATCTTGGTATCTCCACTTGGATCTCTTACTGGCATCTCAAAACAAAAAGAACAAGTAGAAAATAGTACACTTAATCACTCTCCCCTAAACCTCTCAGAATCTCCTCTCCCAAGCTTCATCATCTATAGAAATGCACATATCACCAGCCCTCCATTCCTAAATCCAATCCAATACCAAGTGCCAGAGATCTGACCCCTAAAAAAAGTACAAGCGTCTCCACTTCTCCTTATCTTCTCTACTATCACTTTAGCTCGAACCACCATTGTCTCCCACCTGGGTTACTGCAATTGTCCCCACCACGTCCATCCCCTGGTTCCACTCAAAATGACAATGCAGCCATCACACAGTAGCTCGATAAAATTTTAAAGAGTATGACATATAATCAGAATTCCACATAGAATAAAACTTATTCAACCCATGTTTCATGATTATCTTCTATGACAGGCACTGTTGTAGGTGCTGGAGCACCAATATTGAGTAAAGTAAAAAAAAAATCCCTTCACCCTTGGAGCTTCTATGCTTTGCCACAGCTTTAAGGCACTCCGTGATCCGACCTCTACCTGCATTTCCAGAGGCATAGTGTACACCATGCACCACTTGCCCATTACCACTAATTTTAGTTGCCCTAGGCCTCTTTCTGCTCTTCTAATACCTCAAGCTCTGTCCCACCTTGGGTTTTTTGGGTTTTTTGGGGCTTTTTGTTTGTTTGTTTTTATCTTCTATTTCTTTGCCTATAATGACTTTTCTCCCCCTATTTCATGGTCTTTCATCTTTCCAGCATATACCGAAGTGCCACCTCCTTAGAGAGGTCTTTTTTGACCAGTCTGCTATAATAGCAATCCCCATTGCTCTAGCACAGGACTCTTTTCTTTCATAAAGTTGCTGCAATTTGAATATTTTTACTAACCTATTTATTTTCATCTACTAGAAACAAAAAGTAAAGTTTCATCATGGCAAGGATTCCAGCAAGCAGAATAGTTCCTGGTACACAGTAGATGATCAATACATACATGAATGAATAAATGAAATTCTCTTCAAGCAAATAAAAACTAGAAGAAAAGACCAAATGTAATAAACATCTAGTAAGCCCTACTATATAGCACCTTGCTGCTTGCTTCTCATAATATCTCACCCAATAGTCTTGCAAAGTAGCTATCACTGTTCTCATTTTGGAAACCAAGAAAATGTAATTAAAGAACTAACCCAAAGCTTTTCAGCTTCTCAGTTTCAGAACTGAAATTGAGATTCCTGCTAAAACTGATTTTAAAATTCCCAGTCCTTGTACTAACCATGAAAAAGGGACAAAGAGGATCTCCCTGTGCTCTGAACTCCTAAAGCAAAACAATCTAAACTCTTCACTGAGCTTAAATACGTACAATTCTAGAGCCACCCATAAATGAAAACTTACATACTATCTTGTCTCTCAAATACAGTAAGCTCTCTGAGGGCCAGAATTCCACCCTTCCAGCCATCTATGGTTTTGTATGCAGTAACTAATGAACAGAGAGTGCACAGACAGACAAAAGATGAATGAGTGGGGTCATAAATAAATAGAACTGAAAAGCAAATGTCAATGGCCATTTCCAGTGATAAGTTGCAAAGTAACCAGAAGCTGTCTAATAATGCTCAAGAGCTTCTTGAGTGATATGTGCACCTGTGGAAGAGGTAATTGGCTCTTTTCTCCGTTGCCCCTTACACATTTCCTGTGAAGATAGTCCCTCAGAAATAATTGTAAGCAGATTGAGTAGCTGATCATCTGTAGCTGTAGAGGCTTAACCAAAGCGAATGCTACATGAAAATGCAGTGCTTCCTGAAGACTTGGAGAGCTCTGTAGATGCTCCCTAAAGGGTCCTTATGAAATCATTATGAACCTTGAAGATTATGTTATAAAACCTCCACAGAATATTTAAAAAATCTTTATTGATCTCATATGACCTCATGGCTTCTTTTCTATGATTTCTCCTAGATTTGAGGAACTGTACCTCTGTTGTCTCATCTTGGATGTAGTTTAAGATCTGGGCTGAGTTGCTCTAACTAGTCCACATCATATGTAAAATGATTTGAGAGGCACCAAGCTGGTTCAGTTCACCCAAAATATCTCCCCTGCTACTTGTCACAATGCCACCATTAATAAATAAACCCTCACTGCTTTCAAGATTTCCTCAATTTCCAAGACTCTGCAATAAAATATAAAATCTTCTTGGAAAAAAAATATCTTAAGCTTTTGAAAACTGGCCCTTCGCTCTAGAATTTTTCAAAACATATTCCTCATAACTCTACTTTTAAAAGGCTCTGTGCTGACAGCTTGGAACCTGAAGCCTGCTTCATATTCTGTGTCTCCCTTATTCTCTGCCCCTTCCCTGCTTGTGCTCTCTCTCTCCCTCAAAAATAAACAAACAATTTTTAAAAAGTCACTCAAGAAAAAGTAAATTTTAAAAAGTCTTCCATGATCAAACTGGCTTGGGAAAATTGCATGCTATACCCCCATTCTAAAAATTCACCAAGCACATAACATATTAAAGGCTCTCAGAAGCATTCCAATTTTATATAATCCATACGTGTTCTAGAGAATACACTTCAGCAAACTCTGATTTCGTGAGCTATAGCTAACTAAGATTATGCTTTGGCAAATGGGCCTCTGTATATTCTCAGAGAAACTAGAGAGTTGAGAAAAGTAGTATATACAATCCAATATATGTGGTAGACACCAAAACCTATTTCCTCTTTTTAAAATTCTATGTGTGCCAAGTCTTCACCTGTGCAAACCTGTTTTGCTCTTCCAATCAGAGAATTTTTCTGCTACATGAACTTCAGAGAGCATACGCTTCCTCCATCCTTTTAAGAATTAAAAATGAGGCCCAGCAAGATGAAATGACTTGCCTAAAGTCATGTGGGTAATTAAAGGTATTGTCCAGCCTGTATTTCCAAAGCCAAAATTTTAAACCCACAATTGACAGGTTTCTATGTCTGCCTTGCTGATAAAGCATGCCTCTCTCCTCCCACAAAGAAGAAACAAACACGCACTACCACTACCACCTCTAACTCTTCTCACAACCCTGGGAACACCTTTCCAGATATTCATTAGAATTCTACTGCATTTTCCTTTTACCTTCACCTGTTTCTGAAAAACACCTTTATTAACATAGTATACAGAGCTCACAAGTCATTCAAAGTATACATTTCAGTGGTTTTTAGTATATTTGCAGATATGTACAACCATCACCATAGTCAATTTCACAACATTTTTATCATCTCAAAGAATATCCCTTTCCTTCAGCTATTACTACCCTACCTACTTTCTTACACCCAGACCTAAGTGGTACTAATCTACTTTTTGTCTCTAAATTTCTCTATTATGGACTTTCATATGAATGGAATTATATGAGACCTTTGTGACTAGCCTCTTAGCATAATATTTTCATGGCTCATTCGAATTATAACAGGTATCTTACTCCATTCTTCTTATGGCTGAAAAAATTCCTTTGTATAGGTATACGACACTTGTTTAATCATTTGTCTGTTGATGGCCATTTAATTACTCACCTTTTGTCTATTATAAATGACACTACTTTAAACATTCGGGTACAACTTTTCGTGTGGATATGCCTTTTCATTTTTCTTGGTATAAACCTTGAAGTGGAATAGTTGAGTCATATCGTAACTTGATGTTTAATATGTTAGGGAACCACGAAACTGTTTTCTAAGGTGGCTGAGCCATTTTACATTCCCATGAATAGTGTGTGAGGTGCCCCTTTCTCCATATCCTCATCAACCCTTGCTGTTATCCAACTTTTTAATTCTAGCCCTCCTAATGAGTATATAGTGGTATCTTGCGGTTTGATTTGTATTTCTCTTATGAGCAGGATGCCTAACACCTTTTTGTATGCTTATTGGTCATTTGTATCTCTTTATTGAGTATCTTATTCAGATTCTTTGCTCATTTACAATTGGCTCGTCTTTTTATTATTGAGTTATGAGAGTTCCTGTACATTCCAGAACCAAGTCCCCTGTCAGATATGTAATTTGTACATTTGTCCCAATGAATTGTCTTTTCATGTTATTGATGGTGTCCTTTGAAGTACAGACTTTTTTTGAAACTTTTATAAAATCCAATATTTTTTTTAAGTTTTGTTATTTGTGCTTTTATGGTGTCATATCTAAAAATAACTTACCAAATTCAAGGTCATAAAGATTCATTCATAAGTTTTCTTCTGAGAGTTTTATAGTATTACCTCTTACAGGAAGGCTTTTGATCCATTGGGAGTTAATTTTTGTAAATGATATTAGGAAAGTGGCCAACTTCATTCTTCTGCAAGTAAATATCCTGTTGTCCCAGCAAAATTTGTTGAAAAGATTACTCTTTCACTATTGAATAGTCTTGGCACCTTTGTTGAAAATTAGCTGACCACAGAGATATAGATTTATTTCCAGACTCTCAATTGTGTTCTACTGATCAATATGTATATCCTTGTGTAAGTACCACAATGTCTTGCTTAGTAGTGATTTTGAGTAAGTTTTGATATCAGGGAGTATGAATCCTCCAACTTTGTTCTTTATCAGGATCGTTTGATTTGCATTTCCATATGATTTTTAGAATCAACTCAATTTCTACAAAGCAATCCCACCTGAGATTCTGATAAGGGATTTCACTGAATCTGTAGCTCAGTTTGAGTATAGCCCCTTCACAACAATGTGGAGTCTTCCAATTCATAAACATGATAATTTTCCATTTATCTTGATCTTCTGTAATTTTTTTCAATGATGTTTTATAGTTTTCAAGCTATACATTTTGTACTTTTTATTAAATTTACTGTTTTATCCTTTTTGATTCTTCAATGAATCAGTGTTTTAATTTTATTTTCAGTTTGTTCATTTTGAGCATATAAAAATACATCTGTTCTTTGTGTATTGATCTTGTAACCTATAACCTTACTGAACTCCCTAGTTATTTCTAAAAGGTAGTTAATCCCATAGAATCTTCTATATACAAAAGCATGTCATCTGTAAATGGAAATACTTTTCACTTCCTCCTTTCTAATCTGTACGTCTTTCTTACTTTTTATTGCCCACTTGCCCCACCTAGAATCTTAAGTACAATGTTAAGCACAGGTAGCAATACTTGACTCACACAATGAGTTGGTAATGTTCTCCTCAAAATCTTAAACAGATTTTGTGAATAATTGGTATTAATCTTTCCCTAAGTCAGTAGTGAAGCTGTCTGGGTGTGGAGGCAATTTTTTAAATTAATTCAATCTCTTTACTTGATATAGTTCTGTTTGGATTTTATAATTCCCATTGAGTCAGTATGAGTAGTTGCAGTTTTCTAACAAATTTCCCAATTATTCTAAATTATCTAATTTTTTGATGCACACTTATTCACAGCATTACGTATTGTTTTTGTCAAGTCAATGGTAATGTCCCTTCCTTCACTTCTGATTGTTGTAATTGAGTCTCTTTTCTTCTTGGTGGTTCTAACTAAAGTTTACTCACTTTAAAAATTTTTTTCAAAGAATCAGCTTTTGTTGTTGTTTTTTTTCTGTTCTCTCTTGCATTAATTTCTGCTGTACTCTTTATTGTTTTCTGGATTCTACTCCCTGTAGGTTTTGGTTGCTCTTCTTTTTCCAGTGTCTTCAGGTGGAAGATTATTGATTTAATATCTTTTTAAATATAGGCATTTACAGCTATAAATTTCCATATAAGCATTGTCTTAGCTGTATCCCACAAGTTTCAGTATGCAATGTCTTGATTTTCCTTTATCTCACTTTTTGTTTCCCTTTTTATTGATGATACATTGGTTACTTAGTATTACATTGTTTCTTTTTGGCATATTTGTGAGTTCCAAGTTTTTTGCATGCCATTAATTTCAAATTTCATTCCATTGTAGTTGGATAACACGCTTTACTTCTAACCTATCAAATTTATTGAAGACTTTTTTATGGCCTACTATAGGGTCCACTCTGGAGAATGTTCTATGTGCACTAGAGAAGAATCTGTACATGTTGTTGTTGAGTGTTCTATATATGTCTGTTAGATCAAGTTGGTTAATAGTGCTGTTTAAGTGTCCTATGTATTTGTTGATCTATCTAGCTGTTCTAACCATTATTGAAAGTAGAGTACTGAAATCTTCAATTATTATTATTGAATGTTCTATTTCTCCCTTAATTTCTATTAGTTTTCACTTCATTTATTTTGGTGCCATGTTATTCAGTGCATATATATTGATAATTGTTATTGTCATAAAATATCCATCTATATCTGTACTAACACTTTTTGTTTGTTTTAAACTTTCTTATCTGATATTAGTTAGCTGCTCTAGCTTTCCTGTGGCTGCTCTTTGCATATCTTTTTAAAAAATACTTCATAATGTTTTATTTCTGAGAGAGACAGCATGAGCAGGGGAGGGTCAGAGAGAGAGGGAGACACAGAATCTGAAGCAGGCTCCAGGCTCTGAGCTAGCTGTCAGCACAGAGCCTGATGTGGGGCCCAAACTCATGAACCGTGAGATCATGACCTGAGCCGAAGTTGGACACTCAACCGACTGAGCCACTGAGGCACCCCTTGGCATATCTTTTTACATCTTTTTACTTATAATCTATTTTTGTCCTTTAATGTACTGTGTGTCCTTTAGAATATATATTTAGATCATGTGTTTTAAATCCAATTTGCCAATCTGTCTTAAAATTGGATTAATTCATTCACATTTACTTTTATTACTGATACAGTTGGATTTACATCTGCAATTTGATTTTTTGTTTTCTATGTTTCAGGTCTTCTTTGTTCTTCTAGTCATCCTTTACAACTTTATTTCACATTAGATAGACTTTTCTAATGTAGCTTATTTCTTTTTTTTTTTTTTTAGTGTTTTATTTATTTTCTGAGAGAGACAGACAGACAGACAGACAGTGTGAACAGGGGAGGATCAGAGAGAGAGGGAGATACAGAATCTGAAACAGGCTCCAGGCTCTGAGCTAGCTGTCAGCAGAGAGCCTGATGCGGGGCTTGAACCCACAAACTGTATGATCATGACCTGAGCCAAAGTCAGAAGCTCAACCGACTGAGCCACCCAGGTGCTCCCATATTAATTTCTTTAATGATTTCTTTCACTATGTTTTGAGCAACTACTTCAACAATTACTCTAAGGTTTACTATATATTTCTTATCAGAATCAGTTTTGGGTTTATGCTAGATTAATTCCAGAGTAAGAGCAAGATTGAGAGATACAATGTTACGCCTATTATTCTATTGCCTATCAGTTAAAAACAAAAAAAAGGAAAAAATATGCATTTGTGGAATCTTTTATAATTACATATTAATCTTTATTAGTGCTTTGTCTGTGTGAATATGAATTACCATCAGGGGCCCCTTGCTTCAGCCTGAATATATTATTTTATTATTTCTTGTAAGGCAGGCCTGCAATCAACAAATTCTCTCAATTTTTATTTATCTTAGAAAATCTTAATTTTACCTTCATTATTGCAAGATAGCTTTTATAGATATAGTATTCTTGGTTGACATGTTTTCTTCCTCTGAGCAGTTTAAATTTGTTATCCCACCATCCCAGACCTCCACTGTTTCTGATGTGCAGTGAGCTGCTAATTTTATTGAGACTGTGTTGTAAGTAATGTCATTTTTCTTTTGCTGTTTTCAAGATTTTTCTCCTTTGACTGTAAGCATTTTTACTGTAATGTATCTTTTATGGGTCTCTTTGTGTATATCCTACTGGAGTTTATTGAGCTTACTAGCTGTGTTGGATACTGTTTTTCAATAAATTTGGGAAGTTCTCACCCATTATTTCTTTAAATATTTCTTTTCCCTTTCTCTTCTGGTACTCCCAATGCACACATACTGGTGTGCCTTCTTTTGGGTCATATTTCTCTGCGCTCTCTTCATTTTTCTTCATTCTTCTTTCTCTCTATTCTTTGGCTTGCATAATCTCTATTGATCCATTTTCAATTTTAGTGATTCTTCAGCACGTTTAAATCTACTGTGGAAACCCCTCCCCCCCAATTAAAAAAAATACAGCTGTAATGTTGAACTCTAAAATTCATATATGTATTTTTTTTAACATTTATTTACTTTTGAGAGAGAGGGAGAGTGAGCAGGGTAAGGGATGGGGCAGAGAAAGAGGGAGACAGAGGATATGAATCAGGAACCCTATGAGGGGCCTGAACTCGTGGACCCTGAGATCATGATCTGAACCAAAGTCAGATACTTAACCAACTGAGCCACCCACATGCCCCTAAAATTAATGTATTTTAAAATAATTTCACTTTATCAATATTCTCACTTTGATGTAATATTGTCATACTTTATTTCTTTAATCATGCTTTTATTTTTAACATATTTATAATAGTCATTATAAATGACTTTGAAATTCTTTTCCAAATCTGGCATCTGGTTATTCTCAGCATCAATTTATGTTGCTTGCTTTATTTTCCAGTATATGAGTCATATTTTCCTGTTTCTTTGTATGGCTCATAATTTGGGGCTGGAAAGTTGATATTTTAGAAAAGATATTGTATACCATTCTAGTTGCTGATTCTCCCTCCAAGGCTTGCTATTTGTTTATTTATTTACGAACTGGCTAGATTATTTTAGTCAAAGACTCCAACGTTCTCTTCAGGGAGGTACAGCTTTACATACACCTACAATCACCCGGGGAGGACAGTGGTACTGACAGGGCTCTCTTTCACCTTTCCCTGACCACATCCAGATGTTAACGTGTACTACATGCAGGCAGGCAACGTTATGATTTTCGAACAATACCCTGGAGACTTAAGTTTCTTTACAAAGTAATCAAATTGTGGCTCCTACAAAGAAATCATTCCTGAGGTCAGTGTTTGATATTTGTTCTGACCCCGTGAGGGCTTCTTCCAGCTGCCTTATTTCCCTAGTTCTTTCCTGCAAACCAGCCAACCTACATTAGATACTTATTAGACCCATGAATCTCCCAATTGCCTTTTACCACACCTCTACTATATTTGAGAATGCTCTTTGGCTTAAATTTCTCCATGCTCTGTTGCAAATGAAGTCTGTTCTTTTGAGAAGAGAATACCAGGTATCTGTTTTTGCAGTCGGCTTCCTCTTTACCCTGCTAGGCAAAATCTCAGCCAAGGCTCTGGAGCTGGGAGTGAATTCAAAGGCAAGCTTGTCTCTGAGATCTTCATTCTAGGAGCTAAGCACTTGGTGGAAGGTAGGATAGCAGCCTAAGATCCTCTCAGCTTGATTCTCCTACCATAGAATCACCACCTCATGAATCCAGGCAAGAGCTATTGGGGCCCCAGTATTCTCAGTAGGCTACATCCAAGATAGGGCCTCCAATACACAAGTGTGGCTTGGCAAGAAGAAAAAAGCCTACTTCCTAACAGCATTGGTCATATGCAGGACATAGCCTCGGCAACAGGCACCTGGAGGCAGAATAAGAAATGCTGAAGTCCTGTTCCTCTAGGGGAAAAAAAAAAAGTTCTCTAGTTGGAAGCCAGAAGGAGAAAGAACCCTGTGTTCTTAGCTGCAGCAATCTGGAGTGGAGTCTCTACCTTTCTGAGGTGGGAGAGACGAGAAAAGGAGAGAGAAGTAGTGGTTTTGGTTTAAATGCTATAGACTTTTGCCTTTTTTTTTTTTTTACTAGATTTTAATATATTTTCTTAAGTAGATGTTTCCTCCTTTGCCTGTGCCCTTAGGACCATTTCTAAAGGCTTTGAATAGTTTTTGTTTTTGTTTCCCTTTGTTTTGTATAATTTTTCTTGTTTTTATAGTTTTCACCAATTTTCGCTAGGGAGCAGGTCAGCATAGCTCCTCACTCTATCATGCCCAAAGTCAATCTCACCACTATGTTCTTGAACAGGCAAAACAGAGAGGGAGTGGGCTGGGGATGAAAGCAATAAAGCAGTCTGGTACCCAGGATTATCTTTGAGGTTCTTTGTGCGCCCTTGAACTAAGGGAACAGTTGGGCAAGCCAGAGGAAATAAATGTTATCACAACAGAGTTTTTATCCCATTTTTTACATTAATTTTTCTCATGCACATTATTAGTTTTAAATAATTCAGTACACATGTCCTAAATATTGGTCTGGTGCATGATAATGGCCCTATACCCTCCAAAGCAAGGCCACTAACAACTGCTCTTGTCAGGCCTAACTGTTTCTTAAAAACTGTGATTTGGTGGAAACAGGTGCAAATGGAATTACAACAGAAAGGATGCTTTCCAGGTCTGCGTCAGTTTGTTAGATCACAGGAAAAGAAGAGATTCATTTTTTTGTGAGCAGAATAGAGAAAAAAAAACCCTTCCCCCTGTGTATATATAGTCCTGACCATTTGACTTAAATAATTTCAGCAACAGAGAACGTGCAGTGGTACCAAATGGAAAACAACCCAAAAGGAATATCAAAACCCTGAGTTCAACACCTTCACAGAAAAATCATTGAGACCCTAAACCAAGCAGTACATCTTCTACAGCCTGGTACTCCAGCAACACACCTATATTGAACACTTAACTGTTTGTACAATCATTTGCTGAGATAAAGAGCTGAAGATATAGCCCTGACACATGAACTCTTTTTTTTTTAATGTTTTTAGTATATTTGATGCTATATGACTTTATTTTTTTTTTTACAAATAGTTTATTGTCAAATTAGTTTCCACATAACACCCAGTGCTCATCCCCACAAGTGTCCTCCTCCATGCCCATCCCTCCTCCCCCCACATCCATCAGTCCTCAGTTTTTGTCAGCATTCAAGAGTCTCTCATGGTTTGCCTCTCTCCCTTTCCCCCACCATTTCCGCCCTTCTTCTCCCCCTTGGTCCTCTGTTAAGTTCCTCCTAATCCTTCTATACGTGCACACATATATTTGTCCTTCTCTGCCTGACTTATTTCGCTCAGCATAACACCCTCAAGGTCCATCCATGTTGCTACACATGGTCAGATTTCATTGTTTCTCATTGCCAGACACATTGTTTCTCATTGCCAGCTCTTTACATAGCTGAAAAGAGTAGATGTACACATATACACATTCACAGAAAAAGGTGGCTTTTCAGTTTATCATGTGATTACATAAGAATAGAATAAGCACAACAATATTTGAGTACTTGTATGAATTTTCTGAAGGGAGAAATCCCTATGCTTGGGATAAAATTTAGGGTACTTCCTTGAAAAGGTGAGACATGTGCTGGATATTTTTGAAAAAATTTAAATATATGGTACACTAAAGGAGAACGCATAGTAGGTAGAAATAACACCTAGAGAGCTAAGCAGACAGCTGCAAATCAAAGAGAGACTTTCTGCTCCTGAAGTATTGTTTTCTGAAACAAATTCATCTCTAGAAATGTGCCAAGTACACGTTCAGGTGATGGGGGTCAGGGGTGTGGAAATTAGCATATTTCCACTCCAGATCTTCAAATTCAATAAATATTATCTAGCAGGAAGAATTCATTTACTAACAGTTTGTGGAAGTTTGGGTGAAAAGGACCAACACGTAGTTCAGAGAAACTTATTGGGTTGCAAAAAATGGCTTTAAAAATCTCCATAACGAAATGTATGACAGATTTGACCCTGCCTTACTTTGCAGTTAAGAAATACAAATTACTTAAGTCCCTTGAAGTCTTTTCAAACAGAATTAGTTTTTTATTCATTTATTTGTTTCAAGTGCCTGGAGTGCGGAATAGCTGAGATCATATTATGCCTCGAAGATCTTTGGATCTAAAGACACATGTTCCTAAAATATATAATTCCTTCAGAGAACTTAAACATTGAACTAATTTATTCTTTTACAAAGTAAGCAAGTAGGCTCCAGGTAGATCTAGACTACTTCTCTTAGAATTAACCTGAAATTACCATGTTGCTTGTTGATTCCCAACTTTAAAAAAAAAAGATGAGATGAATAAATGAATGAATATAGAAAAATTTAAAGATGTCTCAGATATCCTGCCTCCCCATTTACTATATTTTTCTAACTTTGCCTTCAAGACGAGCAGTCAAAATCAGCTACTGTTCTGCAGCCCAACTAATTTTGTCTTTTACTCTAAGGTGTCTGCCTTCCAATAATCTTTATGGTTTAAGTGACACTCCAGGGAAAATCAATTCTTTTTTGACAAAATAAGAAAGCTCACCCTGTTTATTTTGCTGTTGTTTGAGCCGTACAACAGCCACCCTCTTCTTTTCAGAAAAGCTGAATAGCCTGTCTCCTACAGCCTCTGGGGAATATTTGTTAGCCTTTAGGAACTGCCCCCCACCTCTTGAGCAGGAAATAATTAGAAGCACTTAGATATCAGAACTGCATTTCCTAGCAATTCGAATTGGCTGGCTGCTGTTTTCCTCTAGATTGTTTAAAGGAAAAGTCCTTTAAACCACTAAGGGGATAGACTCTTTCTTATTTTCTCTTCACTAAGAAAGATGTGAAGCTACAGAAAGCATTCAGATTTGTAAAACCCTCAAAAACAAGGATTCCCATGTCTCATTTCTGTCTGACTTAAGTCTGGCAAGTATTATGCATGACTCAGACCTCAGGAGATATTTTTTGAATAAATGAAATGAGTGATTTGCACTAAATTGAACTGATGAGTTGAATGGAACTCGGTTATATCAGATTAGAATGAGCCAAATTAAGGTTCTCTGGACTAACAGAATAGCTATCATGAAAGTAGGTCTAGATATCCCAATCTCCAGTAAATCAAACCAGAACTTGAAATGATCAGGAGTCTAGGCCTTCCTGGCTGTTGATAAAACTGAAATTAAAGGCTTCCCCAGGACAATAGCCAAGGGGCAGAGAACTGAGACTCCAGATATAACAACAATACAGACAAGTAATTGGGTTTCATGTGTTAAGGACCTACTATGTGCTCCAAGTGTTTTAACTGTATCTTATTTGCTCATCATAGCAACCAGGCAGGCCAAGCCCTACTCTTATCCCCCCTTTCAGAAAAAGGAACTAGGCACAAAGCAATTAAGTAACATCCAGGATTTGGATCCAAGAAGCAAGACCCCAAGACTCTTAATCATTTCAAGACATCATGGGGAGTGGAGGAAAAGAGTTTGTAACATAGCTTAAATAAGAATTTTAAGAAAGGAAAATATCATTTTAAGAAAATGGAAAAACAGAAGAAAGGAGGATTATTTCCTTTTCTGAGAACTTAAAGATATGTCAAGGTTCTAATTTCTGCAAATGCCATAAAGTAAAGCCTTTTAAAAAAATAATCTTAATCTCTTATTTATATTTTTCTAGCCTTTACATTTCAAAATATAGCCCCATAATGTTGAAAATGTTTAACTAATAGCTTGGGACTCAGAGACCGTAGTCAGGTCTGAATACTATGCCATAGCATGGAACAGGAATCCTGACATAGCATTATCTCCCTGCCCTATATAGAAAAGTCCTATTCAACTCTGATTTTTTTAAATGATTATTTTCAAGAGGGAGAGAAAGAAATAGACAGAGTATGAGTGGGGAAAGGGTGGGGGGGGGGGGAGAGAAACACAGAATCTGAAGCATCCTATGAAGTTTTTGCTCTGATTAGTGAACAGTGACCAAACACTCCCACTGAGCCATGCACATAGAGGTATTCTAATTATCCTATTAGAATCAGAACTACCCAAGAGATTCTAATTATTCACTTCTCTAGTTCTGACCATCCAACCTCTTTAGATTCTGAGCAAATAGAACATTACATATATCTTTGTAGATCACTTGGTAGTCACTGCTCACGGGGACTCAGATGGAAATTAGGCCATTGGATATTACTATTGATGGAGAGAGGCAAGCAATGACTCAGAATCCTCAAATGTGAATGATGGAGGTGAGGTGTGAGGCAGAGGCCAGTTGCAGAATAATACTCAAGTCCAGCATTTTCTATTGAGTGGACAGCAGTGTCATTTCCTGGATTATGTGAGCAGATTGGCAGGGGATGGGGAGGGTAAAGACAAAAGTAAAGTTTGGGAAATGAATTTAAAATGAGTTTGAAATCCATGAGTGAAAATAACAAGGAAATACATGAATTTTCTACAAGATTCATGTGCTTTAACCACCAAGTGGGATGAGGACATGAAATTAGTATCATTGTGTCATGTTCATAATGAATCCAAGCTTTTTTTCTAACTATTGTTTTGTTTTATCTGTTTATTTGTAAAGACCTCACCAACTGTAAGTTGCTGAATCCTAGAAGAAATTACTATTAGAATTGATGTTTTCTGTTCTATAGTTTCGATAATCTGTTTTCTATCTTTCTTTAAAAAAATTTGTTACTTGTTACTCTCCAGTCTTCTGATACCATTTCTGTGGTATGCTACCCTTCTGTGTCTGAAAGTAGAAACACAAATGAAGCAGCTTGCTCTTCCCTTTCTCTCCTCTGATATATTGAACTTGATTTCTAATATGACAAGAGTATTCAATGCTTTCTGGGACTATTATCTCTGATTAAGAAGGTATAAGTCAAACAGGAGTCAGTTACTTCCATGTTCTCTTGTTATCTGTGTTACGGTAGCAGCAGGTTGATCAGTAGTTCTTGACCTAAATGCAGACGCAAATTCTTCTTGGTAAGTCTTACCATTTTTCACAAGCCCCAACACATACTAGGGTTGAGGTTCCTGTCATTCTTTGGTCTTTATTTGTAATTTTGCGTTCCTTTGTTTTGTGCATAATATAATTTTGACTGTAATATTTTTCAAGATGTTTTCTCAGTCTTGTTCCATTTGTTCATATAGGTATGTATTCAATATCCTTTATAAAGTCTTTTAATTTTATTATTATTTTACTGGAACAAAATGTTCCCATTCATTCATTTAATAAATATCTTTTGAACACACACTGAGGTAATTACTGTGAAGCACAGAAAGACTAACCAGACACAGATCTGAATTCAGGAAGTTAACACACCAGCATGAGAGTAAGCCATGTACAAATCACAGGGGCCACAAGAGATAGAAGTCTTGTGGGAATTCGGAGAAGGCAGCATTTGTGGATAACAGGTGGATAAGAGAAGGAAGTCTTCATGGTATAGATAGCAGTAGGCATGCACCTTGAATCATTTAGATAAGGGACAATGAAGAGTATATGAGTGTGTGTGCATGTGCATGTGTGTGTGAGATGGTCTTTGTTGAGGGAAATGCAGGATATTTCAGAAGGAAGAAAGAGAACATTATTGAAAATCAGTTTTTGACACAGGGAACTTGTAAGTGTATACTTCTTCCATTTCATTTCTTATTACTTTATTTTCTATGGTGCACATTTCTTGCAATTTCTTATCTGTGTCTTTTTTTCTGAGAGACAGAGAGAGAGAGAGAAAGAGGGAACAAGTGAGTGAGGTGCAGAGAGAGAATCCTAGGAGGGGCAGAGAGAGGGGGAGATTGGAGCAATGCTCACCTGAAGCAAGGCTTGAGCTCACCCGAGGCAGTGCTCAAACTCATGAACCATGAGATTATGGCCTGAGCTGAAGTCAGATGCTTAACCGATTGAGCTACCCAGGCACCTTTCCCCACCATCCCCTAGTTATCTGTATTCTTTTATATGCTCAGATATTTCCCTTATTTTTGCCCCCTTAAGACTTTTTTTCACCCAAGATCATTACTCTCCAACTTTCCCACCTCTCCTTCCTTGTGTTTACCCAAACCATCCTTGGATGCTCTCTGTTTCTCTGACAGCTTGACAGAAGCAGACAATCTTTCTCTCTGGGGAATACAGAAAGCAGAGATAAAGGGTGAATACCTCCCTATGGGACAGGCCTGCAAGCCACCCTTTTAGCACTCAAGTTTTACCTCTTGAGAGGACAAGGAAGCCAAAATGTAGTGGAATGACCCCAGGTCTTAGAGGGAAGAGGCCTGTTCTCTGGTTCTAGTCCCAAGGGTGCTTCATTATATAACCTAGGAAAATTATCTAACATTTCTGGGCCTCTGTTTACTCCTGTATAACGTGATGTAATTAAATCCAATGATCACCAAAGTCATGTCCATCTCCACTCAACAAAAAGGAAACTTAGCCCTGGGCATGAATTGTGACTGAAGTTACTCAACCATTTGATAATCAAACCAGTTTCATGTCTGGTTCACTTTCCTCCTCAAACTGCCACTTCCAGAGACTCTTCAAGCTTTTTTCATTTGTGACCCTAGGAATCTTACATTTGGGGGTTTTTGTTTGTTTGTTTGCTTTTTGCCAGCCACTTTCTTCTGGCTTGTCATGATTAAGTTGCAGCAGGAATAAGCTGAGGGACCAGCGTCTTTTCATTGACAGCTTGTCCTCTAGACCCTGCCCCAGGAGGAGAGGGAACAGAGGTTAACAGGCTCACCAGCCATCTGCAGTTTCCTAGTCTTTAGGTCTGTTAGCAACTGACATTTTGTCCACACCACTATAACCAGTGGCAAGTCTGGGAGGGAGGGCCACTTCAAATGCATGTGACTGATTGTTTCTGGCTTTCTTTGTCCAAATCTAATATTTAAAACCAACAGCTCTTCAAGTCTGAAGCAGAAGATGACCTTAAATTCTTCAAGTAATTGAATAAATATCATTTCCTATATAAAGAAGAAAGCAAAGATGGGTGACCACCAATTCTTTCATTCATTCAACAAACACACACTGATTGCCTACTGTGTGTCAGACAATGCTCTTTATGCTATAGACATAGAAGATAATAAAACAGGCTTCAGGAATAGATAAAAAGCTCTTGTGGAGCTTTATTCTATAGTAAATGATTTATAATGAACATGAAAAATAAGATATAAAATATGCTAGATGGTGATGTGTGCTACTAAGAAAAATAAAACTAGGAAAGGAAGTAGAGTCGGTCAGAGCAGTAAATACGCTCACCAGGAAGCACTTCAGAGAAGGAAAAATTTTGAGTCAAGACCTAAAGAGGGTGAAGGAAAGAACTACGTGATCATAAGGAAAAGTATTATAGGAAAGGAGCCAGCAAGAATGAGGACTCTGAGGCAGGGACATACCTGCATGTAAAAGGAAGGGCAGAAAACTCAGAGTGAATGGAATTGATGAGAAGGCACAGTGTAAGATAAGGTCAGAGAGTCACTGAGAAGTTTGCATGTCATGAAGGATGTATAGGCCTGTCTAAGGACACTGGCTTTTGTTCAGGATGAGATGGGAAACTATGAAAGAGATGTGATCTGATTCAAGCTTTCACAGAATTACTGTTAAGAAGAGACTAAAAGATGTCAAGACAGAAGCAGGAAGACCAGTTAGGAGGCTATCACTCATATGAGAGCAAATGATGGAGCAAATAGGAGGGTAGAAACAGTGGAGATAATGAGAAGGGGCCAGACTCTGGACATATTTTGAAGGCAGAGAAAATAAGATCACTGACAAATTAAATATGGGGTATAAGGGAAAATACTGTCAATGATAGTCACGGGGTTATAAACCTGGACAAGTAGAAAAATGGAGTTGCCTTCCTAGGATGGGGAAGAATCAGGGAGAAATGGCTTGTGGGGACGGAGTGTGTGGATAAAGACTATGAGACAGACCTAATCAAAAGACGACAGATTTTTAAAATTTTATTTATTTTGAGGAGAGAATATGTGTGCACACACAGTAGCAGGGGAGGGGCTAAGGAGGGCGGGGGGAGACAGATAGAGAATCCCAGGCAAGCTCTGTGTTGTCAGCTCAGAGCCCATTGCAGGACTCAATCTCCTGAACCGTGAGATCATAACCTGAGCCAAAATAAAAAGTCAGATGCCTAACTGGCTGAGCCACCCAGGCACCCCTTGATCTTTATCGACTTAAAAATAACTCCATAGTCTAAACATCTGCTTTTGGTATTTAGCTATATTCTTGTTTTTTGATGCTGTCCAGGCTATGCTTCTCCCTATCTCTTGCTGTTAGAAAGGTGCACTAAAAACTTATACTCAAAAAACAAAATAAAACTGAAGACCTCCTGAATGATTACATTATACTTCAAGATTAGCTTTTAAAAAATGCCTCCAAAAGGGGAACACTTTTACACTGCTGGTGGGAATATAAACTAGTACAGCTGCTCTGAGAAACAGTATGGAGGTTCCTCAAAAAATTAAAAATTGTACTACACTATGACCCAGGAATTGCACTATTAGGTATTTATCCAAAGGATACAAAAATGCTGATTTGAAGGGGCACACAAACCCCAATGTTTATAGCAGCGCTATCAACAATAGCTGGATTATGGAAAGAGCCCAAATGTCCATTGACTGACATTGACTGGATAAAGAAGATGTGATACACACACACACACACACACACAATGGAATATTGCTTGGTGATCAAAAATAATAAAATCTTGCCATTGGAACAATGTGGATAGAACTAGACTGTATTGGGATGCCTTTGTGGCTCAGTCAGTTAAGCTTCTCACTTTGGCTCAGGTCATGATCTCATGGTTCATGGGTTCGAGCTCCGCATTGGGCTCTGTGATGAGAGGTCAGAGCCTGGAGCCTGTTTCAGATTCTGTGTCTCCCTCTCTCTCTGACCCGCCCCCTGCTTATGCTGTCTCTCTCTCTCTCAGAAATATATAAAATATTTTTAAAAAATTAAAACTAGACTGTATTATGCTAAGTGAAATAAGTCAGTCAGAGAAAGACAAATATCATACGATTTCACTTATGTGGAATTTAAGGAACACAACAGATGAACATAGGGGACGGGAAGAAAAAATAAGATAAAAACAGAGAAGGAGGCAAACTATGAAAGACTCTTAAGGAGAACAAACTGAGGGTTACTAGAGGGGAGAGCTAAATGGGTGATGGTCATTAAGGAGGGCACTTGTTGAGATGAGCACTAGATATTTTATGTAAGAGGTGAATCACTAGATTCTACTCCTCAAACCAGTACTACACTACATGTTAATTAACTTGAATTGAAATAAATAAACTAAAAAAATAAAAATAAAAATGCCTCCAAATAGCTAAATAAGTTCCCTCCAGCTACTAATATACACCACGTATTTTCTAGTGATGATGCATGGAAGACCCCATCTTACCTGAGGATAGCCTTTTGATCTGTACGTTTTATGATCAACACTCCATACCCCTTCTCTTTGCTTTCTCCTCCCCCGTGGCAAAGTCCCAGTGCCTCTATCAAATCTCTTCTCTCCTTCCCCACCATGTCCCCCAAAGAGCAATAAGATATATGAACCTTGCTTAGAGGGCATGACTCTTTCAAAACAGCTTACAGACTTGATATGGAAGAGTGTGTCTCTCTATATATTACCATATTACTCAAGTAAATAAGTCATTTGTCACACTCCAGTTTTTTTTTTATTGCAAATCAAAACATGGGGGGAAAATGAAAAATGCAAAAAAGACAAGAGGGTGGGGGGGAGAGACTGAGGAAAATGAGGAAAGAGAAATACTACAGTTCTTAGAGAACAAGATTATAGTGGGCTAGGCAGATGGACCCCAACATATCTACTACATCCTTCACTTCATAAGTGTAGACATTGAGATCCAGAGAGTTGATGGGACCTTTCCAAAAGACCCAGAGGCAGTATTTGGCAAAACCAAAAATGGAGTCCAAAATTTTGATTTTGACTCAGAAGTGAGTCCTCTTCACCAGGAGAGACTTTAAAAGGGAGACAGAGGATTGTAGATTCAATACAACAGACAATGGGAAACCCTCATGGGCTCTAAAGCAGGAATAGGAAGTCATGTTTTCCGAGTGTTTGCTTAAAGATTCATGTCCAAGACAAATTAGGAAAAAGAGAAACTGGTGAAAAGGAGACAGAGTAGAAGCTATTTAGTCATGAGGTGAACAGGACTCCTGAGCAGAATAAAACTAGAAATGGAGAAAAAAGGGTGGATCGATGAGAATTTTCCAAGGAAGAGAATCAGACTTTTAAGTAATGGGAATTGAGAGCAAGAGACAAGTCAAAGATGACTCCAGCTGTCATAACCACAGAGGCTGGCTCACTTTTTCAAAAGCTTATAGTAATCCTGTAGATCCATTCCTAGAGGAAGCCAGAGCTGTCCCCCATCCCTGCAGTTGGAGGATGACAGTTCTGTCAGCATAATCAGCAAGGCACCAGCTCATTTCTGTGTAAGCCAAGAACATGCCAACATGAGTCTGTCAGTCTGTTCCCCCCTCCTTCTTTCCATCTTGAAGGTACAAAGACAAATGCTCAGAGCATGCTTTAGGCAAAGCATACTTTATCCCAAAACCGAGAAAGAAAAAAGTTCACCTCTTGTACCATCAATGCCAGGATTTTTAAAGCACCAAGAAGTGGATCAAAGAAAATAAGCTATAGTGAGGGCTCTGATTCCTTAGTTAGGAGCAATTGCCGTGGCATGAATGTCACCTAACTAAGCAGGCATCAGGGAGGGGAAATAGAGGAAGACGATTTGATTGAAGTGCCTTGGATAAAAATTGTCTCACATAAATAACTGGAAAAAGCTTCATGCTCAAGAGAAAAAGTATTCATTTTTGTCCTCAAGAAAAAGATCAAAAAAGGATGAGGCAGAGAAGAGACACTACTTTATGGGTATTTTTCTGAAGAAAAAAAGATCTTTGTTACACAAAATGGAAGATATGGTTTTCTTCAGTCTTCTTATGATGAATTTCGATGTTGGAGTTTGGGTTGCTATGCATGTACCTCTGCACCCTAAGCTTCTCTTCTCATATGCACTGAGGCATTCAGAATAACTTAAAGGCAAAGCTAAAGTTACATAGGCGTCTATCAATGATACCCAAAACCTCAGTTAGGTATGCAAAAGCCCTCACAGAAAATCGGGAATATAGTAGGTACCCAAAAATTAATTATCCCCCTTCCTGTGCTGCCCTCAATGACAGTAATGTTCTGGGCTAGGGACTTTTAGAAACATCAGAACAGGGCAGATTTCTGGTCCTGAGAGTTCTTCGACTTCATAACAGTAGCTAACATTTACATTTAACAGGCATCTTATTTTGTTCTCACAATGTGCAAGCATCTAAATCCATTTGGGCTGCAATACCACAATACCAGTACTAGAGACTGGGTGAGTTATTAAGAGATATTTATCTTTCACATTTCTGAAGCCTGAGAAGTCCAAGATCAAGGTGCCAGCAGATTCAGTGCTTGATGAGAGCCGGCTTTCTGATCCATAGATGACAGCACCTTCTTACTGTTACCTTTCTTGTAGGAAGTCATGAAGGAACTTTCTCTTTTATATAGGCACTAACCCCATCCATGATGGCTCCATATTCATGATCCAAATGGTTCCCAAAAGTCCCACCTCCAAATATCATCACCATGGGGAGTTAGAATTTCAACATGCAAATTTGGAGAGGACACAATCATTCAGACCATAGCAGTAAGGTAGAGGTACTAATGAGAAAACTGAAGGTAAGAGAAGTTAAATGATTTACCTAAAGGTACACACTTATAATTGACAAAATAGAATCCAAATCCAAGGCTGTTGTAAACACCAAAGGTAGATCATGTAAATCACTCAGCACCATGTATGACATGTGGATGGTGTTCAGTATAGCACCTACACTCCAACACGTTTGAAAGGGAAATTAAGGAAATATTGTAGGTTTCCAACATGGAACTTTCTAGAAAAGAGAAGGTGATTTGGATCACACACACACACACACACACACACACACACACACACACCAGAAACAAACAATAACAATGAAATTTTTAAAAAATTTAAGGGTATTTTTTTCTCCTCTGAGTGGTTAAACTATGTATTATTTACTTATGGACCATTTTCCAATATATGAAACTTAGATTTCTTCAAACTTCACCAGCATAGCACAAACAAATCATACTGTGGTAAAAGTAAAGTATAAAGTCTCTGATTTCTTGTCACATTCCCTCACTCCCCAATCATGTCAGCTGGCACCTTGCACACTTCCTCATCAGTGAGGCCCAAGCACTTCTAAATCTGTAGGTGTTAAAGTCATCTGGATCTCAACACCTGTATGTCACCCTGGTTCCTAGTCCAGTGCCCAGCAGTTTTTCTAAGTGCCACTTTGGTTTCCTAAAATAATCCTGTAGCTCTCCTTTGCACTGGGCCCTCTACCTCTTTGCAATAATGGGTGAGCACTGCTGTGATGCAAAATAGAGCCCATGGCAGTGAATAAGTGTTCAGATGAGACCAGGTGAAAGTTTGGGATAAAAGAATGTACTTTTACTTTTAATTTACTTTCCAGAAGAGTCAAGCAAAATAAACAGTGAAAGTAGAGATGGGGCAAGAGAGAGGTAAGAAATCTGAAACAGAAAGACAGCTGGGAGCAAAGAGATTAAAATATTTCTCCTCGGTGCTATACTCAATCTAACCTACAGATTTACTAGGTTCTTAAGATCACTGAACCCTTTTTTTCTTCAGGTACCCTGGCAAATGCTTCCTATAAGGATATCCCAGTTATCTGGAACAAAGCAGTGCTTTTTAGAACTGTGATTAGTCTTCAGAATAGGTAAACAGAAGCAGCTGCTAATTTGTAGCAATCAGACTGAATTCCAGAGAAAGGAAAGGTAAAATGACTATCTATGTATAGACTAATTTTTCTTTGCTCTACTTTGTCATCAGTGGACTATTACATAGATACTCAGAACTGGAACAAGACATAACAGATTAAAAGTGTTAGGTGGTATGTCCCACTCAGTAGAGGAGTTCCCTCAATGGCATACTAGACATGCAAAGGGAGTGTGTGTGTGATGTATGTGTGAAAAAGAGAGACAGACAGACGGGGAGTGAGGAGGTTCCTTTAAGCTAGGAAAACCATCTCAGAAGCCTGGAAAGGTGAACATTAAGTGCAGAAGCTGCTTATGCCATACTTGAACTCCATGACTTTTTTCATATAAAACTAAAGTTGATTTCTCCTGTGAACCATTTTTCTTGGCCTGATTTTGGGCTGGCAGCCTCCAAACTCTGACCAAGCCAATGATGACAATCCTAGTGAGCACTGATTAGGCACTCATAAAACGCCAGGGCCGTGCTTTACTTTAAAAGGTGGCACACAAAGAAGGGAAACAAGCCAGAAGCCTTCCCCTCCCCTGCTCACCTGCTCACCTTTCTTATGTGTTTTTCCTCCTCTTAGAGCTAGCTGGACTGAAAAGGCTTCCACCCTTATCAATCTCAGACAGAAAGAGAACAGGGCAGGGTGACTGTTCCCTTGTCTGCTTTTTGGCTTTTAATTGAAACCAGCAAAGCAGATATTAGGCAAAGAGGTCAGATTCTTGAACTAAGAGCATTTCTCTAAAAAGTATGGTAGCAGAATGTGGATGCATAAAAACCTATTGCTCACATAATTGGAGGTTATGACAAAATTCTAGCTTACTTTTCAGCTATCACTTTTCAAGTACTTAAATATATGTTAGGTACTGTGCAAAGAACTTCACAAGCATTTACATTATTTCATTTAATCCTTGTAACCTCATTAGGAAGCACTCTTTTTCCTTCATTTTACTGAGAGGCAAACTCAGTTCATAGGATACACAGTATGTAAGTAGCAGAGCCAAGACTGAGACCCTCATGTGTCTCACTCTAAAGCCATGCCCTTGATCTCAACATGTTGCTTCTGGGCAACGCACTTGTCAGAGCTTTTCAAATTCATCATCCTGTCCTGCCTTAGTCTCATCCCTCCCTCTCCACAAAACAGCAAAGGGAACTTTCAAAACTCAAGTTTGATCATCTTACTCCTGTGCTTGAAACCTCTCAGGGCTCCTTAAATTTTCCTGTAAGCCTTAACAAGAGCCTCTTGACTGGACGCTGTTCACACACACATTTGGTTCCTGCCAATTCCTTACTCCTCTCTGCCCATGGAGATTCTGCTACAATTCTTGGCAAATCCCAAGTTTCCTCTTACTTGCCCGTGTTGTTACAAGATGATCCTCCTACCAAAAGTAATCCTGTCCCTCCCTCCTCTGACCTGTTTATCTATTTTAATGCAAACATACCTACAGGATTTGACACAGATTTACTGCCTCTCAGAAAAGTCTTCAAAGCCCCACAAACCCCATGAGCTGCCCTTTTTTCTGGGGTCCTATAGCCACCCCTGCACCTGTGTCACTGAACATATCACATCAAATCAGTTTTCTCTCTGTCCCTAAATTGGGTTCCTGAGGGCAGCAGCTATACCATATTCATTGTTTTAGCCCCAGAACTTGGAACCATGACTGGCGTAAACCTTCATCAATCAGCTCATTGAATGCTAAAAGTGGATTATAAGTAATAGTGCAACAAGAACAGGTGATCACGAAAGCATGGTCTCTTTCCCCTTTTCATGATACAAAACAGCATGATTTAAAGGGAATGTCTCTAGTAGCACGGCACCCTAGTTTCAAATACCAACCATTACTGACAATTCCCTAAAATGAGCCACCTCCAGGAGAAGTTTTACCTTAGCATTTCTCTCATCTTTTCAGTAACGCCCCTATGTTTGTTTTCACCATCATACTGAACCCAAATTATGATAATCACTCTACCAGTCTGCACAGTTTACACAAATGGGGACCATTGCCAACCCTGCTCTTCCTTCTTTCCACTAACCTAGAGTACTGTCTGGCACCTAGGAAGTGCTCAATAAATAGGTGAAATAGATGTTGAGTGAATCAATAATGCACCTCTTGGACCTGGTATGAGATAATGACTATCACGTACATGTACACAGAGCTGGGTTCAGAGTTGGTGTTTAAAGCACATCCAGAGCTATCAAGGAGTGTGTCTAGCTGCAATGATCCCCCTCCACTCTCATTCCTCCAGATGTTCTGGTTGGTGCCTGAGAAGGGTCATGCTGTGACCAAGTCTTTTTATCTACCCTTCTTCCTGTAAGTCAGATGTTCTCCACTTACCAGTTTGAGGTTTGAGGAAGCCAGCTGCTTTACTAGTAGATCCTGTCCCCTAGAATTGCACTTATATTGGATCATTCTCTAAGAGCAGAAAGGAGGCCAAATAAATTTTTGAACAACATGACTTAAATCCTAGTTCTTTGTGTTTTAACGGTAGATATATATGTATATCTTCTTAACTTTCAAAGGATGCTTATTCAGTCACATCAAATTGTTTTTATCACAAACACTTGTTTGGTTATTGTAATAATATTCAGCTGAGCCTACTAGGCTCCCTCCTCACCAAATTTCTACTTTTATATGAATTCAGGGTGCCTCAGTCTCTCAAAGGCCAAGTGAGAAAGAAACCAGCCCAACTTCTTACTTCTTCAAGAATATAAGGTCCTGTAACTGGTGCTGTTATCTTTATTACTCTTCCCAAGACATTTTCACATATATTGTTCCTTTTCAGTACCATAGTAACCCGCTGAGTCTTCTTACTCTGTTTATTTTTAATAGCTGTGGCAACTGAGACTCAGAAACAGTAACTCACTTACCTAAGGTCACATAGCTGTTAAGTACTAGAGCCAAAGTTTGAATATGGGACTCCAAGTTAGCGCACAAACCTTCTCAGTGATTCATTTTTCTCTGAAGCTCTTCCCCAAAGACAATCATGATTCATAAACAAAGGAAAATATAGCATGCTGGTTCTGACATGTTATGTTAAAGTGATGCGTTAAGAGAATATTATCTCAGTCTGGAATGGATGTTTGAGTCCACAGGGGCTCCCCGGGATGCAGAATCGATTGCTCCCCCATCATCATGTTTAGCATTTAGGTAGTACTCAGTCTTGTGATGTCAGATGCAGCACAACTTTCCTAAGTGCAGGTGGTTGTACTGGCAATGTGGTGATGCTGAGGTTCCAAAGGTATTCATTTGCACAGTGGTCTCTGTGTCACCCTCCGGTAAACACGGAGTCGAGAGAAAAGATGGCTTTGCTGTTGAGCAAGCCTGCAGTGAGAGAGGCAGAACAGCACAACCATCCTGATTAAAATCATAGTGTGCCTCACTGATGTGACCTGGAATCTAGAAGATGACCTTTAACTAAGTCTGCCATCTCTCCAAACCTTAACTATTCCATCTTCTAAATGGGGGTAGTTAGGTTTACTTGAGACAACGCACAGGTCACTTGAGAACGACAAGAGATAACAGGTGTGAAACATTTAGGGCGCTTTGCATGTTATCAATGGACATGGAGCATTTGTTGCCAATACATCTGGCCCTGGGTCAGGGCTTGTGTTACCCGGGCTTCTAGTCTTCCTTCAGTATGTCCCGGAGTCCTTTTCTACACAGTTTGAGTTCAGAGACCACCTCCTACAAAATATCATTGTCAAAATGGGAAAACCAGCAGCTATGTCTCCAACAGAACTATTCAATTAAAATGGGTGGTGGAGGAGGGGAACAAACAAACCCATATTCTCATAAGATTTATTTAGTTATCCTGAAGTTAAGGGGGGAAAAACACTTATTTGGGCAAAAGGAAAATGAACAAACAGAAAAGCTTGAATGGTTTTTGACTTAAATCTCATCTCCTGACCTGCTGAGCTAACATCAGTTCTCTCCCTATCTGTGAAAATCCATAGCTTCCCAGAACATATTGCTGGATGAACTGTTTTCATAAATAATCATTCCTTTAAAATTTGGCACTGAGGAGACAAGAACTCACAGGAGCTCAGAATGTAGTTTTCTCAGGGCTCAGCCTCTCACTGCGTGCCCCTTCCACATGCCTACCAGACTTGCACAGAGTCACACATCAGGCCATCTGCACAGAGATCTCCAACCCGTATTTTGCCGGTGGAATAAACAATGTGTTAAAATGGCTTAGCTCTGTCAGGCAGAACTAGCTCTGGGAGCTGCCAGCATCACATGTCTGGAGGCAGTGGCATCCCCTCAAGGTTACTGGTAGTGGTCACTGTGTCCACCCTCACCTCTTAGGGCACAGTTCCCATTGCGCTGTACTACAGTCCCTCCTTCCTGCTTCTCAAACATGATCTTCCAACTGCTCTGTTTTCTTTCCCTCTTACACCCCTGGAGGCTTTTCTCTTCCCCTTGGATTGGTTTCCCCCAACTGGGCATTTAGATTTTTGTCTCAGGAATAAAAATTCTCAGGGCTGGATCCCTAATGACCCAGTTTGCTTTAATGAACCTTTCAAACACACAGCATGACTGTTTCATCAAAATACCTTGGTGCAACTTGAAAACCTAAATAAATAAAAAAACAACAATGATAAAAGCTTATAGGGGCAAGAAGGATTTACCATTCCCTTTACTTGTTTCTCTCACTGAAGTAAAAATATGATGCCAGTGAGCATTTGATTCTAATCATTGCAGGGGTCCTCTTATGCAATGTTCTCTTTAATATGTCCACCAAGTGGCCTTTTACTTCTGCTTGAGGATTCCAAAGGCTTGGCACCTCCACCTATCAGTGCATCTTTATATATTTGGCATTGTGTTATGTAAATTTTTTAATGTTAAAAATTTGCACAAAGTAACATAATAACCTCAACGTCCCTAAGACTCAGCTCCAACAATTATTTTTAAAA
>JAESUZ010003154.1:0-50520 GCA_017311185.1 Proteles cristata cristata | reverse complement strand
GACACTTTGCAATATGAACTCACATCTCTTAGCGCTGAACATACTCCTGCTTATTTTTCTATTTGACCAGTTTGACATATTGAAAATGAGAAGACAAACGTTTAGCATTTTTAGGTTTATTTGTTTAGCAGTCTCTATACTCAGCGTGGGCTGAACTCATGCCCCCAAGATGAAGAGCTGCACATTCCACTGACTGAGCCAGCCAGGCGCCCCAAATGTTCACCACGCTGATCGCTGATGACGCTGAATTGTGAAATGTCTAGAGAGGCCCCTCAGTGACGGCATCCGCCGCTGCCAAGTCTCTCGGTGATGCTTCAGGTGCTTTTAATCTCCTCTCAAACAGGTCTGCACGTTTCCTGTCCAGTGTATTCCTTTCCCACTCACTCATCTCCTAGAGTCTGTTGCTGGTGTCACCTCAGCCACGTTACGTCCCCCTCGTCTGGCTGCAGGGCTAATTCTTCCGAGATGGCACAGGCCACCAGGACGATGGCGACGTGGCTACTGCTGTGACTCTTCCTGGTCTTTTCCCCGAACTGTCCTGCTCTCCTTTGCGACAGAGGTCTTCTTCAAATGTCTGGTACCCCTGGCCATTAGCTCATGTTTCAAGGGGTGCATATTTCATAGATTAGCAACGTGGGTGGATCGGGGCTCGGGGGCTGAGGCAGCAACCTGTTCCCGCTGCCTCCCATCTCGCAGCCCAGAGCGGACCTTCTTTCTCTGCCCAAGCTGTGATCCCCGGTGGCAAGCCCTCCCCTCCTGTTCTGTTCAGTGAGATTGTCAGGAAGCGGGCCCAGCCCGCAGGGAGAGATGGATGTTGGCAGACCCTGTGCCGGGGACAGGTCTCCTCAGACCTTGGCTTCAGCCTGAGGTCACTGCCCTCTTGTGAGCTCGTGTCATCACCATGTGGGGTGGAGGCGGCCCTGGGGGCTCGGGGTGGGACGAGAGGAATGCTGAGGCTGAATGACGTCAGCCAGACTGGAGGCTCCCGGGAGGCTGCACTCCAAGGGCAAGGTCAGGAGGAAGAATGCTCCACGCTGAGGGGGACAAAGAGGAAGGACACCAGGCAGAACACCGAGACAGAGAGTAGCGCAGGGAATCCCTCGAGACCGCAGCGAGCAGCTGACGCTCCCCGAGGGCTGAAGCAGAGGAGGGGAGGGGCAGGCTGACACGGGGGGCACCGCCCCCCAGCCAGGCAGCTGGGGGTCCGCAGAAATGGGTCTGTGCCCCCTCCCGGCCTCTGCCCGGCTCCCTGTCCCTGGCCACCTCCCGCTGGACCCTTCTCTCTTGCTCCCCTGCTGCTTCCTCGGCCCTTGGCCGCCCAACTCTCTGAACCTCAGACTTGAGCAGTGGCCTCTAAGTGCTGTCAGGGTGCCCCCAAGTCCCCACTGCCTACTCGGGACCCAGGCTTCCCAGTCCCTCCTTCCTCGAGACAGTGACACGCCCGTGTGTTTATGTCCCAGACAGCCCGACCCGAGAGGTCAGCCCCGCACAGGGGGTCTGCCTGGCCGGCCCTCCAGGACCCTCACAGGGCAGGGCCTGCTTTCCCTCTGCCGCCTTTTCTCCTAAACCTGTGAGCGCAGCAAGCGCGCATGCGCACAGGCCTACGTGCCAGCCTGACAGGCTGCCGCTCGCCACCCTCGCCCACGGCCAGCACTGTGCGTGCCCGGCCGCTCACGCCTGGGACGCACCCTGCTGGCTCCGAGCCTTCCGCACAGGGAACCGCACACAACCTCAGGGGGTCTGGCTTCTCGGCTCCTGGAGCACCCCCTGGGGTAGGGTGGCTGTCGTGGGGCCTCCTCTCAGTGGTGCCGCCCTCTCGGCCCAGGGTGCAGATGGGGGAGGGGGGACTGAGTCAGGCCCCGCTGAGGTGCAGAAACGGACAGCACACCTGGGGGCGGCCGCCCAGCGGACACTGTGCGTGTCCCCCATCAGTGCCCATCGGCCCTCCCTGAGGCCCGAGGGACCACTCATACCGCATGCCCCGACCAGCCCGCCTGCAAAGCCAGTTCTGGGGTCCAGCTTACCCAGTCCTGAGTCTGCAGTACCTGCGGCCCTCCGCTCCAGTCGCCCGGCTGGCCCCAGGCTGTGGTGGGGCTCTCCGGGGGAGGGGGGTGCCCATGCTCCTGGGGCCGCGGCAGCCCTGGCTTCTTCCCCAGGGGAGCATCAGCCAAATGCTTCCCACCGTCCATGTCCGCCCTTCAGCCTGCGTGTCCTGCGCCTCCCGGGCTCTGGGAAAGGCCCCCACGGCTCCCTGCGCCCCTCAAGCAGATGGAGGCGGCATCAGGCTCTGCCGGGCTCACCTGCGCTCTATCAGCCAGACAGTGCTGGGCAGGCCTCAGGCCAGTGGGTGACCTGGTCCCCAGCTCCTACTGCTGTTCCGCGCCCCCACAGGGTCACCGCTGGCTGGAGCAGCTGCAGCGCCCTGCCAGCCCTTCTCCCAGCGCCCAGGTTTCCCACCTTGGCTCCAGCCCGGTGGGTGGGAAGTGGCATGTGCCCCCAACCGACCGCTGAGGACCTACAGAGAAAGCCCGGAAGGATCACAGAATGAAGGGCCCCCCAGCTCTCCCTGCCTCCCTCCTCCCACCCGCTGTGACCTCACCTAGACGCTGTGGACCACACCCCAAGGCTGGCGGTGAGCCCTAGGACACTGGCCCTCTCCCCTCCAGGGCCTCTGCGTGCAAGGAGTGTGCTGAGGGGAGTTAGGGCAGGGTCAGGAGGGCACACGGTAGAAGGTCGGGCGGAGAGGACCATTAGAGAGGCAGCAATCATTGGTGGAGGAGCAGGGTAGTGGGAGGGTACGGAGGTGGGGGAGGGGCTGGGAACGGGGTACAGGAAAAGGCAGGGTCCGCTAGAGGTAGGGAGTGAGAAGGGGTGAGGTACGCTGGGGCCAAGGAGGGGTAGAGTACGATGGGTGATGGGTGTAGGGAGGCAGGGAGGGGTGGGGTACAGTGGGTGTAGGGAGGCAGGAAGGGGTGCGGTAGGCTGTGGGATAGGCTGCGGGGGAGGCGGGGGAGGGGGTACGGAGAGGAGAGGTGCGGTAAGCTGCGGAGAGGGAGGCGGGGAGGGGTGTGGTACGCTGGGGGAGGGGATTCGGGAAGGGGTGCGGCATGCTGCGGGGACGGGGCGGCACGCTGGGAATTTGGGGTGAGGTACGCAAGGGGTGACGGAAGCTGAGAGATGGGGTTCGCTGCGGGAGCAGAGGCGGGGAGGCGTCGAGTACACTAGGAGCCTGGGGCGGGGGCCGGGAGGCGGCGGGCGGGCCCTCGCGTGGGAGGGCAGTCAAATAGGGGCGGAGCCCACAGCCTTTCCGGGAGCCCCCGAAGGGGCGGAACCAAACCCGGCGGAAATTCCGCTGCGACTGGCCCCGCCCTTCCGCTTCCGGCCCGCGCTGCGCCTGCGCCGTAGTCCCGGCCGTCGGGGGAGGGGGGATCCGGCTCCGCGCCCGGGGGTTCCCGGCTCGGGCCTCTTCGGAGTGTCACCCAGCGCCGCTCGAAGTTATCTTTCAGATGTTGCCCTCCTCCGCCTCTGGAGAGCCTCTGAGGCGCCCTTCGGAGCTCGGGGGTCCTCGGCCGGAGCCCTCCCCCGGCCGTTCAGGCCACAGGCTCTGTCCCCTCATGGGTCCCCGGGCCCCAGCGGTGTCCCCCAGCCCCCGGCGACGCCCACGCTGTTCCCCGCGTGCGCGCTCGGCCCGGGAGGAATCACACAGGAGGCCAGGGAAGGCCTGGGGATGCCCCCCAGGTTTATTAGTGTTTTGCATCAGCACCTTAAAATAGTCCACGTGGTCACATACGTGACAGATTAGAATCTGTTCCCCCAAAAGGCTATTTACATGAATCCTGTTTTTCATTTAAAAAGAAAAAAACCTTGCAACACGTACATCCTAGAAACTAAACAATGCACGACGGATGGATGGGGGTCTGCAGAGACGTAGAGGGGCACCCCTTGGCCTACAGGTTCGGACCGCGCGGTGGCCCCCAAGGCCAGGAGGGGGAATGTCGGGACGCGTTCTCCCTCCTCCACCCGTGGGGGCGGGTCTGGGGAAGGCGGCGAGGACAAGCGCGGTCAGGTGGCTGGCCCACGGAAGCAGGTGGCCCTGTCCTGTAATGAGGAATCTGCTCCAGAGCAAAGGCCCGACCGCAGTGTGGCCAGGTCTTGCCGTCCGGGGGTGAGGGCAGTGCAGCAGGGCCAACCGGGGACCCTGGGAGGGTGGGGGGAGAGAGGAAGCGGTGGACCGGGCTGGAGGGCGGTGGCCAGCCCCCACCTGGCCTTGCCTGGTGGTGACTGGCAGCTGCTCCTGCCTGGGACCCATGTGCCTGGCACCCCACACCGCCGCCTCCTCCGAGTGCCTACAGCTGCACTGGCTCGCTCACAGATGGCTTTGGCTTCTGCATCTTCCTTTGAGGAACAAAGTGCTTTTACGTAGGTCCTCAGAACAGCTCCATGAGGTAGGCAGGGCACGTGACCATCCCCGTTTAGCCAATGGGGAAACCGTGGCACAGGTCTCTGAGAGAATCACGGTGGCTGGGGCTGTCTGCATGACCTCCTCGGCCCCGGGGACGGTGTGGTGGGTGAGCCCCATGGCACTTAGGCACAGGACGGATGGCCACCGGGCTCTGTAGGCCCAGGGGCATAGGGTGGAGGCACTGCGTGCCCTCCCCTTGTGTGTACAAGGACGCAGCTATGGAAGTGGACAGGGAGGCACATTTCAGGGGGGAGGGGGATGGTCCCACAATAGGGTGACTGCTCTCTCTGGTCCCTTCCTCTAAAGCCAGCTCTGTAGCTCAAAAGCTACGTCAGGAGCCTTGGCTGTACCTCCTTCCTGCGGAGTTTGACCTTTGGAAAGGAACCTTAAGGAGCAGTGACCAAGGCCCTGAGGCCCAGTGGTGGGAACCAGCGCAGGGAGGCTCATGGTCCCAGGGCCTGCTTCTCAGGGTGGCAGCTGGCAGATACCGCACAGGCTGCCTGAGGTGCTGGGCTCAGCGGCCAGCACCCCAACCCTGGTCCTTCTGAGTCAGGAGTCAGCCTGGTCCCCCGTGCTGTCAGGAGGAGTACAGGCCGTCCCGGGGAAGGTCCTCCTCTGCCCAAAGGCAATCCTGAGGCCGCACACAAGGTCAGGCCTGTGTCCTGTTCCATAACTAGCCCAGGAACCCCTTCCTGCCTTGGGGGAGGAAGCAGGTAGGTCACAGGTAAGGGGAGGGGGCCATCTCACTCCCCCGAGGTCAGGCCTGCCTGTGGCACAGGCCGTTGGTGAGGCCTGCAGCCTGCGCTGTTTGGCACTGTTTTCTGAGCACAGCCTGGGTGGCCCCCTGAGGGGGCTACCAGGGTCCCAGCTGCCAAAGGATGGGGACTGGTGGGCTCTTCCTGTGGACACTGGGCTGGACTCTAGCTACAGGTCAAGATGTCCCTTTCCTGCTGCACGGGAAGGCAGGCAGCAAGGCTGCCACCCAGGGCGGGACCCAAACCCAAACCCTCACTCTTGGGAGCTTGGCCCAGAGACGCCAGGGCTCCTGCCTCCGTGGGGTACTCCCAGCTGTACCTACGGCTCCACTGGTGCCTGGTGCCTGTGGCCAGCTGCCCTGCCTGAGCTTTCGCTGGCCACGTAAGTGTGCGTGGGCCCAGACACTGCTCAGCCAGCGGGTGGCCGGGGGGCTGGGGGGAGAAGGGTGAGGGGGCTGGGGCCAGCGTCAGGGGCCACTGTGCCAGGAGTGGGACAGAGACGGCCGGCAGAAGCCTAGTGACGGCTCAAGAACCGCCGGGGGGGGGCGGGCGCAGCTCGGGGGCGAGGCAGGTGCTGGGGGCTAGGGCGCGCGACGGTGCTGGCTGGCTCTGCCCCAGCCCCGAGGGGCCGCTGGGGCCGGGACGTCAGAAGAGCAGTGTCTGTTTGGCAGCTACATTATAACATGTATTTAAAAGCATTAAAAATATCTGCTACTAGAAAACCTCCGCTGCCCCGTGAGGCTGGAGTTTATTGGGAACCACAAGTGGGCGCTGCTGGGGTGTCTCGGCTGGTGGGCGGCTGGGCCCAGGCCTGGGCCGTCTGGCCTCCAGCCTCCGGCCACCCAGCTCCGTGTCTGGGCCCACAGGCAGCCCATGGATCTGCGTGGCCGCCGGCCTGACCCCAGTTCCCTGAGGAAGCAGTCCTGGCTTTCAGGAAGGACAGGACGCGAAGGTGAGGACCCTTCTTGCTGGGGGGGCTCGGGAGGTCCTGAGACCAACACACCTTTCGTGATCTCAAAGCTCAGCGCCGTCTGCTTGACCTCCCGCCCCGCGGCACGTCCAGTCATCCCGCAGAGCAGCTCCCGGCCCCGGTGGGGAGCCTCCCCGTGAGTTTCCAGGTTGAGAGCACATTCATACTTAAGACTGTTTCTCTTTGTGTTTTTAAGTGTCTCCGTAGTAAACTGAAATGTTAACAGAAGCAGCTGGGCCCCCGGCGCGCGCCGTCCAGGGCTCGGGGGCGGGGCTAGCAGGTGGACTTGGAGTGTCCGAAGATGCAGATGGGAAAGTGCTTGACGTGGGAGGACCACTGGGCCGCCAGCTGGAAGAACTTGACGTCATTCCACTCCACGCCGTCGATGAGGACTGTGGGGACAGCACCGCCTCACTGCCCGCCCACCGCTCCCCTGCCCCTGGCTCCCAGCCACCCGTGGCGGCCGGCCTCTCCCTGACCTCGGGGACCCGCTCCCCCACAGCCCCTCTGCCCTGGCTGGGATCCGCAGAGCGGATTAAAACACCCTCCTCCGGAGGAAGGGGGGTTCGTTCTGGACCACAGTGGTCGTCAGACGGGAGCTCATGGAGAGAAAGCCGTTTTGGGTTCCATATTCTGAATTAATTAGCTGCAGAATATCTTCTCTAAAAAGTCTGAGATGTACAAATCAATATTTTAAAAGAACAGAAAGGACTGAGAAATTACTTCTGAAAATTTAAAAAGCTGTTCTATGCACACACGTGCTTTATCCAGATAGGTAATAGCATTTCATGCAAAACGAAAGTGTTTCCAGAGGTGAATTTTAAAAAACACTTCGGCCTCCTCTGGTTTACTTTCATACTTTAGACGGGACCGATGGTAACTTGGGTCAAGAACCCAACTCTCTGTGGGTTCCCCTCTGAAGAAGGACACGTGGACAAGTTCTGGGAATTCTGGGAGCCCCCCCCACCCCCACTCCGCAGCCGGCGCTCACCCCTCAGCATGTTCTGCTGGTGCTTGGCCGTGCAGATCAGGCGGCTGATACCCTCGATGCACTGGCTTTTAGACTCCACATCCTTGTCCTTGGTTTTCTTGGGCAGAAACATCACTAGAAGGAAAAGGGCCGCAGGGCTCAGCCACAGCCCTCGGGTCCCTGCCTCCCCGAGCCACCCACAGTCCACTGTGGCCACAGCCACCAGCCCTCCCACCTGCCCA
The DNA here is from genome assembly GCA_017311185.1 of Proteles cristata cristata. Classification (NCBI taxonomy): domain Eukaryota; kingdom Metazoa; phylum Chordata; class Mammalia; order Carnivora; family Hyaenidae; genus Proteles; species Proteles cristata. The sequence goes on along the minus strand of JAESUZ010003154.1, from coordinate 43,121 downwards.
AGTGTTCTCTGCTCGGGGCTGTCCTCAGAAGCCGCCCCCAGACCCACGGTGGCCTCGGGGCCTGCAAGGTGCTCCTCTGACTACCCCAACAGTCAGCCTGCCACCCCCAGCTCACCCTTCTTGTTCTTCTCCTTGGTGACCACGGTCATGGACATGGTGGGCGTGGCCGCAGCCTCGCCAGTGCTGGGCAGCCTGCTGACCTGGAGAGACCGGAAGGTGCACTTGAGCGTGTTTTTGGTGGCGGGCAGGTCCTTCTTCTCCACCTCTCTCTTCCTGTCTGCAGGCGGGGCCGCCGTCCAGTAATCCACCTGCAGCCCCATCAGCTCGGCGCCAACGCCCTGGCTGCGAAAGCAGAGGGGCCTCACTCCTCTGTCCCGGCCCGGTGGCCGGCCGCGCTGCTGAGTACTGGGGGACCGCCTGCAGGAGCTGCCCAGCAGAGGGAGCCCCAGCCCTGGAGCCCGTGTGGCCCGTCCCTGGGCTCTGGAGACAGCCCCGTCTGGGCCTGTGGGTGGGCACAGTGGCCGCGCTGAGGTCACCTGGGAACACCTGGGTCTGCCACCCGCCTGCCCTCTCATGCCACCCCTTTGAGTCTAGGGGGCCAAGGTCAACCAGCCTCATCTAAGGTGTGGCCCCCGTGGGAGTCAGGAGCAGCCCTGTGACCCTGTGGCCCATGTGGGTGTGAGGACACCCTCAGACCCCTCAGGTTTTGTCTGGATGAGTCCTGCTCAAGAGAGGCCCGAGGGCAGCTGGGAAGGCTGCTGACCACCGCCGCCCCGGTCCCTACAGCGAACCACATCTATGCACGTCTTTCCCAGCCCCCGTGTGCGTGTGGAGCACCTCCACTTGCTTACTCTGTGTGGTTTCGGTCCCTAGCGCTGCCAGGGCTTTGGGGACAGGCCCGGCCAGAGCCTGCGCCGGCCCCACCCCATGGGCACCGCATCCCAGCAAGCCCGTCTTCCCAAGACTGTTCTGAGCCCACCCTCCAGTCAGACCCTGGCATCCCAGAGCCGTGGCCAGTGGCGGTGACTGTGTGCATTCTTTAACCATCGGGGGTGCGGTGGGGCACCTGCGTGGCACGGCCACGTTTACCTGGGGGAGGACAGGCCCCCGCTCACCGACGGCGAGGAAGGCGGGGTGGGCGAGGCCTCCTTGGCCGCGGGAGACGTGGACGGTGGGGTGGATGAGAGCACGCTGGAGCCCGAGGGGGCCGCGTCATCAGAGTCACCTTTGGGGAGAAGTGGGGCACCCCTGAGCGCCCTGTGTCTCTGCCCCCAGGGCAGCCCCGGGGGGGGGGCGGGAGGGCTTGTGCAGAAGGCGGAGAGGAGCCTCCCACAGCGGGCGTCCCTCCCCTTCCTGGCCCCGAGGGCAGGGAGGACACGGTTACCTGACGTGGCTGAGGACGGCTCCACTATTCCAACCTTCACCACCTAAAAGGCAACGGGATGCTGGCTGGCAGCAGAGTGGGGCTGGGCCGGGCGGGTCCCTGGGCGGGTCCCTGGGCTGCGCCCGGCCCCACCCTCCCTGGGGGCGCCTGGGATGGAGCAGAGACCCGGTTCTTCCGTGGCTGCACGGCCGTGCTGGGGAGACTGCGGGGCTGCAGCGCCCTCTGTGGCCGCCCCCCGCCCGGGAGGGCAAGACTCCACACTCCGGCCCACAGCAAACCGTGAGCACGTGTGGCTGGCCCGGCCGGAGGTCGGTGAGCTCCAGGCGCTGGTGTGTGGGACCCCTGTCCAGCGAGGGGCCCAGGTGGCCCCATGGCCAGCACCAGGTGCCTGGTCAGAGAGCTGCTGCTCCGGACCCCCCTGTGGTCACGTTAAGTGGTGACTCATCCCTTGGTCACATGATGGTGTTGCAAGTGTCCATGGGGTTGGGGTGGGACGCTGTCGTCACTACCTAAGGTTCCCCGAGACCTTCTGGACTCCTTCCCTCCCAGAAGGGCTGGCGGGGACCCTGACGCCTGGCGGGGGTCAAACCACGGCCTGCTGTCCCCTGCGCCTGGGCCCCTCTGCCTCGGGCTCTCACAGCAGGTGCCCAGGCTGGGGGCCACATGGGGAGGTAAGCGGCTGTGAAACGTTGGGGCACCGGCCCGGCTGGTGTGGAGGAAGGTGAACTTCCCAATTTACACATACCTCAATCCCAGCACAGCTCCCAAGGGACAGACACCCCGCCGGCCCCCCTGGGGCGCCCGCCCACAGCCGAGTCTGACACAGGCCCCGTGCCCAGGGGGTGCCGGCAGGGAGCCCTCCCGGCCTCTAGATGTGTGTGTGCGTGCAGCGGTCAGACACTCCGGGCCCAGCCCTGCTCCACGTGGGGGAAGACAAGAAGCTTTAAGATGGGGTGGGGGGCAGATTTTAAGGAATAGTTTGCTCAAATTGGTGAAGAACGTTCTAGAACTTAAAGGTAGCGCAAGCACCACAGCGGAGTACTCACCCCTACGAAGGGGATGAACTTTTGCGAAGATTCCTCGTCAGGGCTAGGAACACGAGAAACATAGTTACTCCTCCCTCGGTGGCGCCCACACCACGCCCACACCTGTCCCTGCGTCGGCCGACCTCTGACCCCGGGGTCATCTCTTTGCACCTGAGGTCAAGAGGCCAGTGGGGAGCCCCGCGGGAGCCCAGCTTCCTGGGAGAATCTGTTGTCCATCCCAGGTGCCCGGTGCCCCACGGGGACCCTGCATTCCCGCTCGGCCCCCGGACAGCGGCCTCCTGCGTGTGTCTGGGACCCCCCACCCCCCGAAGACAGTGGGCTTCCTCCAGCACTTCAGGGTGACTGAGGTTTTCTCCAGATAGTCTGGGTGAAGTCCGGGCCAACTAGACAGGCGAGGCTGGGGCACGGGAAGGTCGCGGGCCTGCACACACCACGCTCTGACAGAGCGACACCCCGAGAGCAGCCTGAGGGGCCATGGAGGCTTCGGGGCCGTGCTGCGGTCGGAGCTTCCCTGCGATCGCTGGTCGCAGCCTGTCCTCGGTGAAGGCAGCCATGTCCCGGGGCCCTCGGGGGGTGGGGGGGGCAGGGGGGCGGGGGTTGGCAGGAGCCAAGGGGACGTGAACCCCCTTCTGTCTTCTGTGGCCCAGGCTATGGCCCGCCCTGCCGCCCAGTTCTGCACCGGGCTGTTCGATGACGGGCCTCCAGCTGGGGGCCTGGGCTGCAGCCTGAGAGGCTCCCCCTGGGGAGGACTCGGCCACCAGGCTCCACTGGCCTCTAGGAGCGTGGGGGAGCCCCCCAGGGCAGGCCCAGTCCCTGTCCCTCCTGCGGCTTCCTGGCCTCTGCGGGCCTCCTCCCAGCTCGGCTGCTTTGGTCTCACGTCCCACACCGAAGAGCTCGCCCTCAGAAAGCGACTTCCCTGCAGACGGCTCCGCTGTGCCCAGGGGCTGGCCGGAAGGGTCCCCAGGCCCAGGCCCCCGCGGGGACAGGCGCCAGCACGGAGGGTGCGCGCAGCACCCAGGGCCCTTCCGGCAGGAGCTCTGTCCTCGCTCGGCACTGCGGGAGGGGACAGCAGCCGGCAGGGCCCCAGGGCGCCACCTGGGGGGGCGGCACCCCAGCACCGCCCTTCATGTCCAAAGACGACTCGACCCGGCAAAACGTCTCTGGACAAAAGAACCTAGAGACTCGGGCCGTCCCACTGAAAATGACCAAATCCCGCCTTTCTGACCTGAGGGGAACAGTTTGTCCACTTCAGAGAACAGCAGTTTGAACCCTGTGACCGGGCCGGCTTTCGCATGCGAGGCGGCGCGAGACAGGGGGTCCCTCAGGGCCTCCCCAGCCCGGTGCAGGGGAGGCTCCCACCCACGGGGCCCCAGGACCCGCCCCGTGAGCCTCGTGCGGGGAGGCAGACGGAGGCGCGCAGGGGCAGACGGGAAGCGCCCCCACACAAGGGTGTAGCTGGGCTCTCAGAAGCCAAGCCGAGCTGCCGGGCCATGCAGACAACATTCAGCACTTGACACGCGCCCAGCGGGACAGGGGTGACACCGGCTTGCCTAAACTCAGGACGCAGACAGAACACACGTGTGGCTCCGTGGTGAGGGCCCCTCGGTCTGGCTCACGAGACCACAAAACGTGCCTCAACACGACACTAGGGATATGAAGCTGAGGGGGCCTGAGCGTCCCCCGGCCCTGGTGCCCTGAGGGAGCCGCCCGGGCCGCACACAGCCGGGGCGGTCTGGCCACGGGCCACGAGCTGGGTGCTGTGTAGGCCTTCTGTGCAGGTGCTCCCACGGGGCCCGCCTGCTCCTGGTCTCCTGGCCCCTCCGTTCTCCATCACCACCTGCTGACCCCCGGCCCTGGGCTCTAAGGGTGGCCAACACACGGGGCCTTCACAGGGCTCCACCCAGGGTGTCTGGAGCCCCACCCCAGGTGCCGGTGTCACCGCTGTGACGCAGACGTGGGGGCAGGGGGCACAGGGTCCCCTCAAGCCCTGGCTTGAGGCTCAGAGGAGCCAGCGTGGGGGAGACGAGACGCTGTGGCCAGGCAGCGAAGCGGGCTGCGGGCTTCCGCAGCAGTCGGCGGGCACACTGCGGCTGGCCTTTCTTTAACTCACAAAGGCTTGTTTAGCAGGACAATGTGGGGGCTCAGACCCCTCCTCCTGGACGGTCTCAGGGTCCAGCCAGAATGCTGTCTGGAGCCAGTGACCCTGTCCTGGTTTGCGCTTTTCCAGGAGAGAAAGAACCCAAGACCCGGGGTGGAGCATGGCTTCGGGGGAGGGACCCGGCAGGCAGGCCGCCAGGATAGACAGGAAAGGGGGCCCCAGATGAAAGGGCAGCTGTGGGCGGGTCCTGGGGCTGTGGGTTCTTCAGACGGCGGAGCCACCTTGGGGGTGAAAAGCCCTTTATTGCATGTGGGGTCTTAGTGGTCTGGCCACCCATCCAGTTAGGCCCCAAGGCTTGGCTGGGAGACCCTCCATGCTGTGTCGGCCGCCCTGGGGCCCGGGCCAGGGCCACCCCGGGGCAGGCTCCCCACGTGCAAAAGCAGCACCCACCCTGTCCTTCCAGAGGGGTGACCCGAGCCAGGTGCACAAATACCATGTGCCGACAAGGAGGCCCGCACGTGGCCAGCGTGGGATCAGCGGTCAGTGTCTCATGGTGACACCCAAGCACCTGCTTCTAATGTAGGAAGTGGAGCCGCTGTGGCTTCGGACACGGAAACTTGCTGAGGGGCTCAACTCGGCCACTTCTCCAACTCAGACTCTGGGCTGAAGCGGACAGGACGGCCTGCCGGCTCTCGCATCTCAGTGCCCCTTCAACCCCGCGGGCCGTGAGCAAAGTCCTGGCTCGGGGTGGCCACCTGCCCGCTGCCTGGGGGGCGGGGCCCTGCCTGGCGAGGTGCTGCCCCTCCCGGCCCACGGAGAGGTGGGTGGGGGGTAAGGGACGCACCCCACCTGCTCACACTGCTAAACAGCCCTAAAGACCAGCCTGGGGGCAGAGGGGTGCAGACCCAGGGACAGCGGTACCTGAGGGTAAAGTCAAAATGAAAGTTCTTTTTCCTTTTCAGAAAGCCACCGAGAGAGAAAACACAGACCCGTTATTACGCGCGGGGATGCAGCTCGGGGACAGCATGGCCCTCGCGCAGGAAGAGCCGGAGCTGAGCCCTCAGGAGAGCCGTGCAGCACCCCCAGACGTGAGCAGAGATGCTGCGGAGTCTGCAGCCCACCTCCCCGCCTCCCGGGCACTGGCCCTCACCCACGTGGGCCTGGCAGCCGGGCCTCGGCCCGCCCTCAGCCCCAGTGCCCACCGCTGCCCGCCGCCCTAGGAAGCCCAGGGTGGGGAAGGAGCCTGTGCCTGCATTCCAGGAAGCAGGTGGCTGCCTTCTTGTGAGTGACGCAGAGGGCGGCCCGGGGCTGCCACGCCCACCCGCGGCTGCCCCCAAGCCCAGCCGGGTTTGTCCCTGATGGCCACCCTGAGGGACCCCCAGTGTGCCGCCTGGGGGTCCGTGTCTGCTGTGTGGAGCCGGGTGCACCCAGCCACTGCCCCCGTCCCCCGCCACAGCCTGCCCAGCCCAGGGCCTAATGAGGTACCTCTTCTGCTTGTAGGTCAGCATGGCCTCTGCGATGGGCAGCTGGTGGGCGCAGTTGGCGCCCGCGATGTACTGCGTGATCCTGGACACGATGTCCGGGGTATCCTGCACTGCAGGAGGAAGTCGGGCAGGGTCCGTGGGGTGCCACGCCTCTCTCCCTCTCCACCTGTTTGCCCAGGAGCAGGGGCCATGCCGGGGGCGCCTGAGCGGGCCCTCTGCCCTCCACCCTCAAGGGGTCCCGGGAGAGGGCAGTGAGGCCCCTCCAATCCCCAGGAGCCCTTGCCCTGAGGCCCATGGTGGACAGAGAGGGGCACCAGCTGAGGCCCCGTTGCTTCTGACAGAGGCCGCGAAGCCTTGCCCGCCGGCTCTCCCTGGGCCTCACCAGCGCTCTGGGCCTCCAGCCTGTTGAACAGGTCTCTCCAGGCCAGGTCCTGGAAGAAGTTGTTGTAGCGGTAATCCACGGAGCCCAGGTACCTGGCCACGGGGTGGGAGCCTGCAGGCCACGGGGAGAGGGTCAGGCCGCAGCGCCCGCCCCACCGGAGCCCTCCCCACGGGCCCGGGGGCGTCCTGCAGGCCACAAGCGGGGCTCGGGCACCGGCCAGTCTCTCCCCCAAGACCCAGCACTCTCCGTCACGTTGACGTTTACGGGTTTCGTCATAAGACAAATGGTGACTTCGCCCAGTGGATGACGAGGACGCCAGCCCCTCACCCAGCGGGATGATGAGAAAGCGCATGTAGCCCAGCCAGTCGGGTGTCTTGTGGGACAGCTGCTCCACGAACAGCCGCAGCACGGCGCTGAGATAATGCTGCGCTCCCGCCACGGCGATCTTCACGGGGGTCGGGGGCTGGGAGTTGCAGTTGCAGCTGAGGCCCCGAGGGCAGGACACAGAGGGGACAGAGGCCTCAGGGCGCCGTCCTGCTGCCAGGACCACCCCACTGAGCCTGAGGGGGTCCCCAGCCCAGGAGGAAGCGAGCACCGTGCCCCCTGCTGGCCACACCCAGCAGCCCCCCCACCCCCCCCACTGCAGGAACTCCCACCAACCCCGGATCTGGACGGGGGACGGGCCGTGGGGAGCCTGTGAATGGGCTCATTTGGAGCCCGCCCACAGCCCCCAGGACAGAGCGTCAGGCCAGGCTGGGGTGCAGGGACCCCGACACACCCCCGGCCGCCTCACACGTGGCAGCTGGACTCACTATCTCTGTATCCGCGAGACGATGGTGCTGAAGGCCGCCTGGACGTCGGCCGCGGAGCACGTGCACACCACGGGGAGCGTGTGCCTCTGCAGGACTTCCGACAGGAACTGGGGGTGAGGGCGCGGGGGCCTCAGAGCTCCACCCGGCCTCCCTGCCGGCTCCATGCCTCGCGGGATGGCCACGGCCCGCCCCCCCAGGCAAGGAGGACTCCCCCCACCCCGGCAGGGACAGCCACGTTCCCCCCCCGCCCCCGGCAGGGAGGATTCCCCCCCACCTGCCCCTGCCAGTCGGAGGTGTTGACGAGAATGATGTTTTCAGGCAGCTGGTCATCAGAGATGAGGATGTGGTTTAGCTGGTCGTACACGGTCTTCCTGGGGATCTGCAGACACAGGCCCGTCCACACCAGGTGGGAAGCGGCTGCGTCCCCTCGCCGCCCAGCAGCCGCCCAGGAGTGGGAAGGACAACCCAGGCCCGCTCCTGCTCAGGAACGTGGCTTTGCTTTGGACAGAGGTCAGTGGGCTGAAGACACCGTGGGCGGTCGGATCCGGCCCCGGGTGGGTCGTGGGTGGCCGTGGCCCCTCCCGGATTCGCACCTGCAGCTGGCTCCTCGTGTCGGGGCAGCGCTCGTTGTCCAGACTGTTGGCCCGCTCGTTCTGCGGCCGGGCCGGCTGGCGCTCCTTCAGGGATGTGCTCCGGCCCCGGCGGCCGGCCTGCTTCCCCTCGGACCTGGGGGGCCAGGAGAGGCTGGGGCAGCCCCGCACGCGGGCGCTCACTGCCCCAGGGAAGGGGGCTGCCGAGCACCGGGGGCAGCGGCGGATTCCCGTGGGGCGGGTGGAGGACGTGAGGGCCCATCCGTGGGGTGAGCGTGGATGGGTCAGGCACACCCACACACGCGCTTTAACCCCGGCACGAGGCCCAGTTCAACGTGTGGAAGCAGAGAAGGGGCAGGGGCGCCACCCCAGCCCCGCTGCTGGGGTGGGAACGAGGGTTCTGCCCACGGCTGGGGGTTCGGCCCGGTGCCCGAGGAAGGTGAGGAAGACGGGCCCGAGGCACATCCCAGGGAGGGGCTTGGAGACGACCCCGAGCCTGACCAAGACGGCGGGGGGCAGGGCATGTGAGAGCCCCCTTGAGAGCATCTTCCACTGCAAAGCTGCAACTCACCCCCACCTCTTCGACGACCCTGTGGGGCAGGGTCCAGGCCCCCTGGGGCTCCTGTGCTGGACCCGGTGCCACCGTGTGGGGCTCCAGCTTGACGGCACTGGGCACCCTCCTCCCACACTGGTGCCCGGGGCCATGCGGGGGCCACAAGGTGCAGGTGGCCGAGAACATGAGTGGCCACAGAGACCACACCTCAGCCCCAGCAAGGGGTGCGGGGGGCCCACTGTGGACCTCTGAGTAGGCCCAAATGTCTCTGTGCTTCTCGTCTAGTCACCCAGGGCCCTGCCCGCCACACTGGCCCACGCGGGCGATGCCCAGCCGACAGCCCCCCAGGGCGTGCCGTCACCTGGTGGAGGGGATGACCAGAGACTCCGTCTTGGTGATCCGCCCACTGGGCGGCAGCTTCTCAGTGAACACATCCAGGGCCGAGGTCCCCACCTCCGGGCTGTCCTCGGGCTGTGCCGGCTGCTCCCCAGGGGCGGGGGTGCTCTGATGTGCAGAGAAGGAGGCTCATTGGGAACCCTGTGGGGGCCTCCTGAGGGCCGGCCTCATAGGCGACGAGTCCCTGGTGTGGGTGGCGGTGCTTGGACTTTTTCTGGGCTGACAGCTCTCTGCTCTTTGCATGCCTCTGGACATGCTGGCCTGAGGAGCCAAGCACCAGACCTCCCCCAAATCCCCCTAAAAACTGCCCTGTGGCCCTGGACACTTTCCTTGAGAACCCCCATGAGGGCACAGAGGCTACCACAGCGTGCACGGGGTCTGTGCTGACAGCCACGCAGGGGACACCTACTGTCCCCAGTGACCCAGGGGACCCTGACCACGCCGTGGGGTGTAAGCTGAGGACCTTGGCCTCAGAGCCCTCAGGCAGGGTGTGAGTGGCCCTGCGCCTGCTCACATGGGTCACGGTGTCAGAGACGCTGTCGCTCGGCTGCTTGCCTCCCAGGGCCCGAGTCTTCTCGGGCACGTCAGCCTGTATGGACAAGATGGGAGTCAGGATACATTTACTGGTGGGCGCTGAGGCTGGCTCACCTCTGGGCAGGGGGGTCTGGGCTTGGGGGGCAGCCTGGGAAGACTGGCCAGGGCTTCCCTAGGCCGCAGGCTCGGTCTCCCCGTGACAGCCTCCTGGCATCAGGCAGGGAGGTCCCGGCCACACACAGACCCAGGAGCGCGGTTGGCTCTGGGCTGGTCTGACACTGGCTAGCAAGCAACACCCTGAGCAACCAGAGACGGGAAACCCCGGACAGCCCGCCCGAGGCCTGGCGTCCCGGCAAGAGTGCACAGTGGCCGCGTCCAGCCCGCTCACCGGACTCGGGGGCTCCTTGTGGCTCCGGACGCTGTGGATGCTCCCGATTTCCGTCTGTGAGCTGGAGTGTGACAGCCCCTCAAAGTAGGGCCTGGGCATGAGGATGGACAGAGGTCACCCTCCAGGACTCTTCCCCATGCTGATGGCTCAGCCGCTGCGCCCTGGGGTCTGGCGGCCACACAGGGCTGGTGTGGGGCAAGGGACCCACAGCCCAAGACAGGACGCCCTGCAGTCCCCGTCAGGTCAGGTCCTCCACTGGCTCTGATGTCCACAGCAGAGGACCTCATCCCTGAGACCTGGCCCCTCCCGGCCTGACACCCCCCTGGACCTGACACCCTCTTCCGGCCTGACGCCCACAGCAGAGGCCCCTCCAGGCTTGCACCCTGGGCAGGGTGGCTGGTGCCCAGGCTGGTGGCTGCACCCAGCGGTCCTCCAGCCGGGGGGCCTCAGGCCCCAGCTCGCGGGAGTGCAGGCTCAACAGCACGACGACGGGGCTGTCCGCAGGGTCCAGCGAACCCAGGCCGGCCAGGTCGAATGCACTGTCCCCAGCAGACAGCCGGGAGGGGGGTGGGGGACACAGATTCAAAGAGACTTAGAAGCTTCTCAGGCTGGGGGCACCTAGGGGGCTCAGTCGGCTGGGGGCGCCTAGGGGGCTCAGTCGGCTAGGGGTCCGACTTCGGCTCGGGTCAGGATCTCACAGTTCGTGGGTTCAAGCCCCGTGTCGGGCTCTGTGCTGACAGCTCGGAGCCTGGAGCTGCTTCAGATCCTGTGTCTCCCTCTCTCTCTGCCCCTCCCCTGCGTGGTTTCTGTCTCTCAAAATAAAATAAAGACATAAAAAATTGTTTTTAAAAAAAAAGCAGCTTCTCGGGCTGACACAATGGACGAGGTGCACACAGCCCGGTGACAGCGCCACCAGGGACGTGGAAACGTGAGAGTGAGGGCAGGACCAGGGCCTGCGGTGCCATGCAGGCTCCCAGGACAGCAAGCGCCAGCCGCCAGCGACCTGGAGGTGACCTGGGTCAGCCAGAGGTGACAGAAACGAGACCTGGTCCAGCGGACGGGGGCAAAGCCCGAGGGGCCTCCGGCCTTGCTGGCTCTGCAGGTGGGTGGGCAGCAGGCAGGAAGCCAAGTGGGCTGAGCTGGACCCCTGGAGCCACAGCGAAGGCCGGAGACCGACCCTGAACCAGGGCCACGGATGCCGCAGGCGCCCCCACAACAGGCCGACTGGAGGGTCAGCGGCTGCAAAGAGAGCCCCCCTCCCTGTGTGCGAGTCTCCATCCAGCCGACTTCCATCAAGATGTGAAAACCAGACCCAGGAGGCTCTGGACTCCCACGGGGCCCCCCTTGGCGGCCTCCCTGGGCCCCACGGTGACGCCCCCAAGACGGGGGCCACACACACTCCTGCCCTCTCGCCTGCCCAGGCGGACACCCTGCTCCGTGGGGACACGTCCGCTCCCCGCCCCTGCGCACAGGGAGGCCTGCGACCCCAGCAGCCTGTCTCCCCACTGGACAGAAGGGCCCCTCCTGTGACAGGTGCCTCGCTCAGCCCCACTGGGACCCCAGGAAGACCCAAGCACCTGCCACACGCAGAGCCCCCACCCCTCCATCCCTGACCCCTCAAGGCCTCCCGACTGCTCTCCTGTCAGCATGCTTAGCTGGGGCTCCAGAGAGATCTCTCCAGAACACAGGCTCCTCGCTCCCCGCCCCGCGACACCTGGGGGGCCACAGGCGCGCTCACCGGAGCTTTGGTTTGGGGGTGCTGAGGACGCTGTCGTCCTCCTCCAGGTCGGGGCCGCTGTCGCTGGGGTTCTCCATGTCCAGCGTGTCATACAGAAGGTCCAGGTCCTCCTCCGCCTCGGGGACATGCTCTGCGGGGTCCTGCTCTGAGTCCAGGACCTACGGCGACATCAGGTGCGTGGGCGCGCTGGCATGGCGGGGCCCCTCAGCGGGACAGGCGGGAAGGCGATGCAGAACTGCCGAAGGCCCTTGTGCAGCACATGCCAGCAGCCCAGGTGTGCCAGGCGCTGGGGTCACACGCGGGGCCTCCGGTCACCGGGCACGGGTGTGTGGCCAGCAGCACAGCCCTGCATGGGGGTTCCCTCCCCAGGGTCTCCCTGGCCCTTCACTGTCCCCCCTCCGCCTCCTCAGGCTCCCACTGAACCGACTTCTGTCCCCGTGCGCTTGTCCTCGTCCAGAACGCCACAGAGATGGAGCCACACGGCAAGCGGCCCTCCGCGTGGCACTTCTCGGACCCGGCGGACGCGTGAGAGCGTCCGCCTCGTGTCTGCCCGCGAGTCCTCGCTGCTGCGCGCCCCGAACGTGGTCCGCGGTCTGACCCGCTGCCAGGGGTGGAGGTCCTGGGGTTTGCCGCCCCAGACGAAGCCTCTGTGACTGCCTGTCGGTCTCTGCGTGGACGCGCGTGGATCTCTCGACGGTGGATGTCAGGAACACCAACGCTGGCGGAATCACTTGCAGGAGCGTAGACGGCTCTCCGCCCACACGGCGGGTCTGGGGTTCCACACCCTCGAAGTCGCAGCCGCTGGCGGGCGGCGCCTGCATACCGGTGAGGTTCTCACTTGCGCCTCCCGGACACCCCGTTGTGCTGAGCGCCTTCTCGCAGGGTGGCTGGCTGTTTTGATATCTTCTTGGGAGAAAACGTCTCATCAGACTCTCTGACCAACTGTTATGCTGAATAATTAATTTCTTACCCGGGTAGTCTTTTTATTTTGGGTTGGAAGCGTGCTCTCCACCTTCTGGGTACTAGTCTCGTGTCGGGTCTCAAATCTGTAAAAACCTTCTATCCTACGGCCGCCAATTCATCTTCGGGACGGCTGCTCAGAGCACAGGAGTTTTACGTGTTGAGGGTCCAACCACCTGTTCTCTTTGGCTGCTGGTGCTTCCGTGTTCCATCCAAGCCACTGCCCGGCCCGTCCACGGACACCACTCCTCTGCCTTCCCGAGACGTCCACAGCGTACAGCCTTGCACTGGGTCCCGGATCCATTTCGAGTCAGTGTTCATACACAGTGCGAGGCAGGGGTCCCGCTTCTCTCTGGCACGTCAGAACCTAGCTGTGCCATCGCTGTGCTGTGCAATCTTGTCCGAAATCAGTTGACCATAAATAGAAGGATTTAGGGCGCCCGGGTGGCCCAGTCGGTTGAGCGTCCGACTTCGGCTCAGGTCACGATCTCATGGTTTGTGAACTTGAGCCCCGCGTCCGGCTCTGTGCTGACAGCTGGGAGCCTGGAGCTGCTTCCGATTCTGTGTCTCCCTCTCTCTCCAACCCTCCCCTGTTCACGCTGTCTGTCTCTCAGAAATAAACATTAAAAAAAATTTTTTTAAAAGATGATTTATTCTATGTAATCTGAGTCCCCTGCGTTCCTACAACAGTTTTTGGACCAGCTGGCCTGGCAGCTGAGGAGGTGACAGGGACTGTCCTGAGTCTGGGGGGTGATGGGGGGGGGCCGACTCCAGCGCCTGTGCCCGGGGGCCTCCCGTGGGCGCATGAGTGGCCGTCGCCCTCAGTTCTGCCACATCCACGTGTGGTGGTGACACCTGGGACATTTACCTGCCACCTCTCCCGGGTGTATCCAGAACCCACGGACTAGTTTCCCTCTGCCCACGTTAATGGTAAAACCAAGAATTTTTCTTCTGGTCATAAAGGTGGGCAAACCCATCACCGCACACTTGGCGTAGCAAACAGCTACGAGAGGGAGCTCGAGTGCCACGGCGCGTCCGTGGTGGGGGCCGGGTGTGCGCTGACGGGGCCCCCAGAAGCTGCTCTCTGCTCAGCTCTGCAAACCTGAAGCCGCTCCAGCATACAGGCGGCTGAGAACCAACCGGAACACAGAACTCATGGCTGCACCCGAATGTGGTCCAGCTCCCTCCCGGTCTGCTCAGTGCACTGTGATTCGAGGGACGCTCGGGCAGCCGCTGCTTGACCCCCGAGGTGTCGTGGGGGCCGGGGGACCCAGGACTGTCAGAGCAGAGCCAAGACGCAGCCCAGGTGCCCCCAGAGCCCTGGCCTCGCCGGGATGCCCACCGTGGGCCAGGGGTGCGGGCGGACTCCACTCACCTCGTCTGACACTTTAAACCTCCGCAGCAAGGCCACAACCTTCTGCTTGAAGTTCTGCTGCTGCAAGACCAGCGAGGACAGAATCAGAACCGAAGGGTGAAGGGGCGGGGTCCCTGCCGAGGGCGCGGACAGCCGCTGCAGCTGGCGGCAGGGAGGTGCGGCCTGACCCGGCTGTGCGAGCGCGGCTCTCACCTGCCAACAGCACTGGCCCTTTGCCAGCATTTGGGACCCCGGTGGCACTGGACTTGGGGACAGACCTGGGAGGGGTGCCGAGAGGGGCGCAGGGGGGCGTGCGCCTCCTGTCACCGGCCCCTTTCTGCGGAACCGCCTCCCTCCTGTGGGACCCAGGGGTGGACACGGGCGGGGCGGCGGGGACACGGAGGCCTCAACAGAGACCACAAGCTCCGTGTGTGCCCAGTGCTGCTCTGGGCCTCAGAGTCCGAGCTCTGGTCACGAGTGCGACAGCTGCCCTTAGCCACCCTCAAGGGGGCGGCCCTAGCAGAGGGGGCCCACGCTCCCCCGCACGACCCTCAGTGTGAATGGAGGCTCACACGGGTGCCGCCCCACCCGCTGTGCCAGGGCCTCCAGAGGGGGTGGGGAGGAGTCTGGGCTTGGGCCCCACGGCCCCCTCTCCCCGAGGCTCCCGTGTCCACCACCGTGCAGGATGTCTCCCACACAGGAGCCGCACGGCTCTGGGAACTCTCCCAGTGGTGGGCTCCCCGTGACGGGCTGAGGCCCCCGCGTGGAGCTTTCCCCCTGGAGGAGAAGCCCCGCGGGCCTGCCCACCCCCGGGGCCCCTGTGCCGGGCGGGCCAGACGCCGAGCAGAAACAAGGGAAGGGGACAGCCTCCCAGCTCTGCTGGTGCAGCGGCCTGAGCAGCGGTGGTCTGCGAACACAGGCCCCTCCCCCAGCCCCGCCTCCTCTCCTGCCCCAGGGGCCAGAAGCAGCGGCCTGGGGTGAGGTCTAGACCCCTGCCAGGGAGGCTCTGAAGGACCATGGTCAGCGGCTCGAGGCGGCGTGTTCACGCAGCATCTAAGGGACTGGGCCTCAGGGGAAGCCAGCAGAGCCAGGCCAGGGGACAGCCTCACCTCCCAGCCCCCCACCCGGGGCCCCCCGACCCCCACCCTCCCCCAGTGTTAGTAAAACCAGTTTCCACCGACCCTGGTCATGGACGCCGTTCTTACTATCGATCTCCGCTGCTTCTTGGGCTTGCCCACGTCGAAGTCCTCCTCGTCCAAGTCCTTGGGGAGACAGGGAGCCCCGGGCTGGGAGGGCCGTACCTGCAGGTCTGCAGCCCCCGCCTCTACCTCCCCTCCCAGCGCCGCCTGCACTGGGGACCAGCGGGAGCACCCTGGGCTGTCTGCTGGGGGCTGCAGGGAGCCCTGAGGCCGCACCGGCCGCACCCAGTTACCTGCCCTTGCACGGCATCATCACTGGCCTCCTGCTCGGAGGAGAAGCTCTCATACTCCTCCTCAGAATAGTTATCTACGGAATGAGCAAACGGAATGGGGAGCCCCTTGAGATTCCGACCGGTGTCCCGGCAATGAGGCGGCAGCCAGAGGACCGGCCCTCCGGGCACACGGGAGCCGCAGCACTTCCGGGTGGGGGCAGGGCCTCACCTCTCCACTCCCACAGCAGCCCCCACGGGCCTCAGACACTTGAGCCTGGACCTTGTGCCTGACTGTGTCCCCCACGGGCCTTCCCACACCTCAGGGGGACAGCGGCCCCATGGTGATGGCAGCGACAGCCATGCTGGCGCCTGTGCCGGGCCCTGGAAGGCACTGCGGTCAGCTCCATGACCTCCGCCGAGCTTGCACAGCTGGGACGTGGGGCAGAGCTGGGACGCGGGGCACAGAGACGGGATGCGGGGATGGGACCCCCAGGCCAGGCGTCCAGAGCAGGCATGAGGTTGCTGTCAGGCTGCAGCCCAGAGGGAAACCCACAAACCCTCTCGGCCCCTCCCCGGCTTCTCAAACCCAGCAGGAAAGGCAGACGCACCTGCGGACTTGGCCTTGGGCCCAGCCTGCATGGCGCTGTCCTCATGGTCAATGGGCTGGCTGGACAGGGAGAAGATCCAGATCTCAGCCACCTTCACCGAGGCTTCCTTGATGCTGCTGCAGAGGCTCAGAATCTGGCCGCCCTCGGACGGGTGCTGCATCACCTGGGGGCAGAGCTCAGCTCTAGAAGGCCCCACAGGGCAGGGCCAGCACCTGGCAGCCCCACCTCCTGGGTGCGTGTGAACAAGGGCAAACAGCAGGCAAGAGACAGGACTGGGGGGCAGCGGCACAGAGGCTCTGGGAGAGGGTGTTCCGGTCACGGGAGGCCACCGGCCAAGAGCTGGGGGTCGGCACTGACTGGGACTGAGGCTGCCAGAGAGGGGAGGGACTTCAGCAGCCAACACTGGGGACGCTGTGGCTGTGGGCCACCAACCCCTGGGATCCAAGTCCAGGGGCCTATGTCTGTGGGGGCCCATGAAGGACCGGCCAGCAGCATGGGCTAGGGCTCGGGCTGCAAAGCCAGCACCCGCCAGGCAGGCCCACCAGGGAGAGGGGCACCCGCCTCCGCGCACCCGTGGTAACAGCCTGCGGCCCACACCGGTCCCTCAACCCAGCACTGCCATCGTCCGAGCCCCGCGTGGGAGTCCTGGGCCACATGAGGACGGCACAGGGTCAGCCTGGCCACCCACTCACACGTGCCACCCTGCCCTGCCCCAGGCGGGCACTAGCACAGCTCTGTGTGGGCATCAAAGTGGCCTAGACAGCACGGACTGCCACCCCACGGAGGCGGAGGCCCCACAGCACAAGAGACACCGGGGCCCACCCCACGGCTCCCAGAGGCCCCGGGAGAGGCTCAGAGCTCCGTTCCTGAGCCCCACACCAGCCACACCGTGGGACGCCAGGTCCTCCAGGACAAGGTGGCATCGGTCAGTCGGGTGCTGTTCTGATGAACAGCCCTGGATACCCCAGGGAGCTTCCTGATACTCACGTCAACCCCTGACCCAGAGCAAGCACGCGCCACCCTCCTAGGCAGGGCCGCTGGAAGGGAACGTCCCGGGAGGGACCGTGCTTGCCAGACACTCCCTCCAGGAGAGCGCGGGACGGACCCACACTGGGCCAGGATCTACCCTTGGCCAAAGGGCGGCCCGGCCGCCCAGGCCGTCGGGTCGGGGCACACGGTGGGGGCGGTCGGCCGGCCGAGCAGGATGTGCTCACCTCGGCCATGTTGATGGAGCCCGCTGCCAGCGTCTTGTAGCCCAAGATCGTCCGGTTTTTGTATCGCTTTCTCCGCTGCAGCATGATCTGAAGCTTGTTGCCTTCTCTTTTCAAGAAGTGAGGGTACTGCAGAGAGGGGGGGTCCCCCGCCATCTGTGCCAGCCACCACGCCAGCCAGGCTCACTCCTCGCCCGGCCACCGTGTGCCTCAGCCGGGGACACAGGAAAAGCCGCCGCTGGCAGATGTTAGCAGACTGCCGGGCCTCTGGGCAATCAGTGGGGCTGTGGCCACCCAGCACAGCTGCCCATGACGCAGACTGCAGAGGGCATGGGCCTGGAGCGGGGCTGGTCCAGGCTGCCCTGCCGAGCAGGCCGGGGCTGCTGCCACAGGGCTCCTGCGCCCGAAGCAGAGGCCGTACTCTGTGCACAGCTGTCATGGCCCCGGAGCCGGGCTCCTATGAGGGTGGACTGTACTGCACACCTTGTGAATGACACTCCCATACAACTGGCCCCTCAAAAAAATTCAGCACGTAACCCAGAAGGTCCTGCGGCGGCCGGAACTAGGGTCGCGAGTCCCCTGCCCCAGCCAGGCAGGCCTGGGCCGGCGGGAGGCAGGGCCGGCGGGGCTCTCACAGGAGGAGAGACGCGATCTGGCACCACAGCAGCTCATCTTTAAAGCGAGTGTGTGACAAGGGTGGCAGCGACCCTCAAAACAGCCCCGCGAAGAGGAAGGGGGGCCGGCGCTCCGGGGCCCCAGGGCAGGGCTGCTTCCTGCTGGGGGGCGCGTGCCGCGGTTGGTTGCACTGAACCCAGCCCGCTTCAAAGGGGCCTGAACTTGCAGTACTGAGGGTCCGTATATTCTCCCCGCCTCTTCTACACACGGGAGCAGTATGGCCTTTTTAAAAAGGTTTTCTTTATTTCAGTAACCTCTGCACCCAACGGCTCGGGCTCACAACCTCCGCCGACGGAGCCGGCCAGGGGCTCCCAACGCGGCCTCCTGAGGGGATGTAGGGAAGGGGCAGGAGGGAAAACCCTAACCGAGCGCGCGTCCCCTAAGGGGCCCGGCGGGGAGGGCAGGCCCACCTGCAGCGAGAAGGTCAGCGCCAGGTCGGTCTCCACTTGTCCGCTGGGGGGCAGCACGATCTCATGGGACCGCAGGATCCTCTTGGAGCCCTGTGCACAACAGCACAGCTTCTCACCGGGGGGCCGAGCGGGGCTCCCCAAACCGCTCAGGATGAAGAGCCGCAGGCCGGGCGGGGGCTTAAACGCGCCCCGTCCTTCGACCCTCTGAGCCCTCCTGTCACCGACCACGGTGTGGCAGGGACCGCCTTCCGCGTGACAGCGGCAGCGGGGTCAGGGGAAAAGGGGCAACACCTGGCAGGACAGGTGTGCGAGAGGCCGAGCGTTTCTGAGGGTGACGCCTCCCCAGGAAGCAAGACACGGTGCCAGGTGTAATGACTAACACACAGCACGAGCACCACCACGGGGACCAGATGAGGCGTCTAGAAATACAGCCGCAAACACACAGACACATGCACAGAACCCCGTGTACGATGAGTCTCAGATACCAGGAGAGGCTAATCACTAAACAGCTGCAGGAAGAGAATAGCCAGTCATTTGTACAAACACAGATCCTAACCTCAAACTCTCTACCAAAATTAATCCCAAACGCATTAAAGATGTTCCTCACGGTATTGTTTTACCCAGAGGCACCTGGGGGCCCAGTCGGTTGAGCATCCGACTTCCGCTCAGGCCATGATCTCAGGGTTTGTGGGTTCGAGCCCCGTGTCGGGCTCTGTGCTGACGGCTCAGAGCCTGGAGCTGCTTCGGATTCTGTGCCTCCCTCCCTCTCTCTGCCCCTCTCCCACTTGCACTCTGTCTCTCTCAAAAATAAACCATAAAAGAAAATTTTTAAATGGCTGTCCCAACATGGACAGAGCAGAAGAACACGGACCGACCGGGAGGCTGAATGCTGAGTGCAGGAAGCCACGGGACGGACACGGTGTGGCCCCACATCTGCAGGGCACCAAGAGCAGGTGGGTGTGGAGCCACAAAGGAGAGCAGTGGCTACGGGGGGCGGGGGGTCCTGAGGCGGCGGCCCAAGAGGAGGGTGCAGAGAAGCGGCCGAGAGCAGGAGCAGGCGTGGGTGCAGGACAGAAACAACAGGACGGCGGGTGACGAGCGGTGGGGAGGGGTCCCGGGCACAGCTGTGCGGGCGGGTGCACGGCTCGGGACCACATGGCATTGGCTACTCCCAGCCCACGCGGAGGGATAAAGCGTGTGGACCAGCACCCCTGCCCCTGAGCTCACAGGGTCCGTGAGTGGGGGCTCCAGCAGCCTGAGCCGGGGGTGAAGCAAGCACTGTGTCCCGTGGGGCTGATGGTCTGGGGGCTCCAACGTGAGGCAGAGCTGCAGGGGGGCCACTCGGAGGAGGTGCCAGCACGTGCGGACGCCTGTAAGCATGGCCCCTGGGGGAGGGAGGGGTCCGCAGAGCCGGCCCATCGGTGGGGGCCACGTCTGCAAAAGGCCATGTGAGGCAGGTATGAGCAGCCGAGGGCTGAGAGCTCCCGGACTTGGGAAGTGGATGAGGAGCTGGTGTCCCTGAAGGAGACCCTACTGCACGGTGGCCGGGGGCTGGGTGAAGGCGGTGCTGAGGGTCACTGTCCCCCAGGGTGGGGCCCCGGCCAGGTCCTCCCGGAACAGTGAGTGGTTCCAAGGCAGGGTCCTGTGAGGACCAGAGGGACAGAGAGGGGGTGAGGACGAGAGGTGGGCCCGGCCGGGCTGGCCCTGGGTCAGGGCTGGTGGAGAAGGGCCAGCTGGTGCCAGGCACACATGTGAGGGTGTGGCGGCCGGTCTGCACCACGATTCTGCTCTAGGAAGGCGCACGTGCGAGTGACCTGTACGCTCACTTCCCTCCACGCTCCTGAGCCCTTCACGGGGATGTGGGGTCCAGCCATACCGAGCATCAGGGCCCTCTCCAGGTGAAGCACCAGGGGCGGGGGCCTGCGGGGCAGCCGGGCCTACCATCTCCCGGGCGGCGCGGCAGGCTGCGCTGATGCCCTCACCTGCATCTTGACGGCAATCACCACGGAGACGAGCTCCTTCTCCAGCTCTGTGAACACCACCAGCTTCTTCAAGGTCAGGCTGCACAACCTGCCGGGGGCACAGGGCTGCTCAGTCCGGCCCGCACCCGCCCGCGGCTCCTCGAGCCCGGGGAGGGCCGGCCCTCGGCAGCTCCAGCCCCAGGTGTGGGCCTCCCGGCTCCCCGGGGCCCTCGGCCAGGCCCAGGGCCGCCCTCAGGGCTCCCTGCCCGTGGTGCGTGCCACTCGGGAGCCCCTGCTCCAGGCGGTTCCAGGGGCGAGTCTCCTGCTTGTGCGGGAGGCTGGACGCAGGTCTGTGGGCAGGGGAGTCCGGGGAGGGGCGCGTGGACCAGGAGGGGCCCCCAGTACCAGGTGCGGGCTGCCCACCGGAAGTCCCAGCTACCGCAGCAAGGCCCCGCCCTCGGGACCGCCCACACGCCCCGCCCACCGGGCCTCCCGGCCCCGCCCCTCTAGACCACGCCCCTGCCCCGCCCCTCATCTTGACCCCAGGGCTGCACCAAGGCCCTGAGGGGCCCGACCGTCCCCTCCTCACACCTCCTCCCCGCTCGGAGCTCAGGGGCCCGGGGGCACGCCCGCACTGCGCCCCGAGGTCCCTGGGCGCCCTTCCCTCTGCTGTCGCTGCAGCGTGTGCCTCGCCCACCTGACATCACAGGACCCCGTCCACGCAGCCTGGACTTCTGGGAGGCGGCGGCCCCTGAGGGCCCCCAGAACCCAGCTAGGGAGCCCGGGCAGGGGGGATGGGGGGCGGCGGGGGGCAACACGGAACTCGGCCGGATCTCCCTCTGCGGCTCCCTGAAGCCCTAGCCCGGTTCCTTCCCAGGAAGCCGGTGGGCTGCTCTGGCGACAGGTGCACCTGGGGTCAGGGCCGCCAGGCCCGCCACACAGCTCCGCTGCCGCAGGCCCCAGACCCCTGTGCCGGCACCGGCCTGTTTCGGAGAGACACTGTCTGTGCCCCGCTGAGTCGTCACTCAGTCCCCGAAGGGTGCGTCTAACCCCAAGAGGCAGGACAGGCGTGGCCGTGGCCAGGACAGGGGTGCAGCCGTCCGCTGACTGACCTCAGACAGTCTGCCTGCTCACACTTCTACATCCAGACAGCAGGGAGTGACCCTGTGAGGCAGGTGGCCTCCAGTCTGGATACGGGGCCCTGGGTCGAGAGGGGTCAGGGTTCTGGGGGCTTGTGGTCAACGGTGTGGCCTTGGAAAGTTCCATGGGCTCCCTGAGCACTTGCCAACCACCCATGGGGCAGAGACACGCACCATGGTCCTGGGCATGGAGCAGACACCCCACCGCCATTCTGGGCATGAAGACCCTCCTGTTCTGTGTTTTATTAGGTTCTGTATTTACCTATTTGACATCCATTAATTACAGGGCCAACTCATGGTCAGGCCCGTTACATCTCCCCTGAATCCAGAGCCCAAACTCTGAAGCCCTCCTTAACCCACCCTCAACACCAACCTACTATCCCCTGCCCTAAACACCCATGGCCAGCCCCCAGGACCTGCTGCCTTCTGTTTCTAGGGACAGTAAAAGACAGTAAACTCTCCTCTCAACGGCAGCCACCTCTCTGATAAGCCAGGACAGGCACAAACCATGCCCTCCCGCCCTGGGCCGAGCGCCAGGCTGTCACAATGCGGCACTCAGGGCCACTGCACTCCACTGAGCCCACAGGAGCCAGACGCAGACGTGAGGGCCTCCCGGGCAGCAAGGCAGGTGACCGGCAGCAGGAGGCTCCAGGCTGGGATGTGTCCCTGACGGTCCCCGACGGTCCCGGACATGTGCACCCTGGGGAAGCCCAGCCTGCTCTGCCCGGTGGGCCACTCTGAGTCTGCAGAAACAGACTGCAAAGATGTCACGTAGAGCCAGAGTTGCTTCATCTCTAAAAAACAGAAGTCACATAAAGTGTGTTCTCTGATCCACAGAGACTCAGCTAGAAATCAACAGTAGAGGGGCACCCGGCCAGCTTGGTCGGTGGAGCGCAAGACTCTTAATCTCAAGGTCAGGACTTTGAGCCCCATGTTGGCTGCGTAGCCTACTTAAAACCAAAACAAAAAACCCAAACAAACAAAAAGAAATCAACAGTAGACAGGCGGCTGGTAACGCCAACCACTGGGGATGGTAGGCAGCACTCCGGCCCAGGAGGAGAGTTCAGGGGAAGCCAGAAGTACTTTGTGGGCTTGTGATCCGAGCACAGACCCCGGGAGGCAGCTACACCCGGTCCTGAGCTCGCTCACGCTGGGCAGTGAGAAGGGTCTCAAGTGCCCGGGCTGGGCTCCACCTCACTACCCCGGGAAAGGAGCCAACGGAGCCCAAAGCGAGCGGGGCCAGGAAGTAAGAAGACAAAAGCAGAAATGAAATCAAAGATAAAAAAAAAATACGGAAATAAAATATAGAGTAAAGGATAAAATAAAAACAAAATCTAGTTCTTTGGGAAGAGCAATGAAATTGATAAGACCTGTAGCCCAACAAAGACAAGACAAGACAAAACCACCAAAACCAGAGACGAAAGGAGGCCCAGGGGTCTGGTCTCATCAACAGGAAGCCCAGGAGGGGCTGGGACCCTGGACACAGTGTGACAACGCTAGCGTGTCTCCGTACGCAGTGCTATCCCGAAGCTGCACACTGCGGCTGATCGTGAGCAGGTCATCTGAACAGCCTAATCCATCAAAGACACTGAACAGCGAGCCACCTTCTGAAAAAGAAAACTCCAGGCGGACTTAACCTGACACCAAAAGGTGGAACACCATCAATCCCACGTCACGTCTCCCAGAAAACAGAAGAGGAAGAACTACTTCTCAGCTCATTCTGAGGTCAGCAATTACCCTGACGCCAACACCAGATGAAAACATACAAAAAAGAAAACTATAAACCAATATTCCTTTATGAAGACACACGTAAAGATCTTCAACCAGGTACTAGCAAACTGAACTCCTTATACATGAAAAGGAACGAATATAATCTGCCACCACTATGTAGGTTTGTTCCAGGAATTCTAGGCCTGGAATTTGTAACTAATCAATGTAATTAACCCCATCGACTGGCTAAGTAAGAAAAAGCAAAATCTCCTCAACTGATTTTTAAAAATTGACAAAATTCAACTCCATTTGTGATTAAAACTCTTGGAGAACTAGGGGCAGACGGCGCACCCTGAATGGCCCCTGTCATGCTGGGGGCGGGACAGCAGAGACAGGCCTCCCCCTCAGCCGCCTGGCACACAGAGGAAGGGTTGCCCGCGCCATAAGGCAAGAAAAGGCAACGAAAGTCACGCGGGTTGGAGAGGAAAACACAGCTTTGCTTACAGACGGCACAACAGCGTATGCAGCATACCCCCAAGGAAATGGGAAAACGTGAACTCCCCCAAACTAATGAGCTTATTAGCAAGATCACAGGATACAAAGTTCAACAGATAAACAGTCCCAGGTCTACATATTAGCAACGAATGACTAGAAGTCAGCTTCCTAAAACTTGCATTTGTAGGAACTCCAAGCCAAATGGAAACACCTGAACATGAGGCCAGTGCAGGACCTGCCAGCGGATGAGAGAGGCCGCGGGGCTCAGGCGGGACCTGCTGGCGGATGAGAGAGGCCGCGGGGCTCAGGGGTGGCCTAAGCCGCTGCACGGGCACCAGCGTGCAGACCAGACCTGCAGGCTTAGTGCCCGTGAAATCCCGGCACGACTCTTTGGCACCTCCCAGTAAGCTGGTTTTCAGGTTCACACGGAACGGCAAAGAGACTCGGGTGATCCAAAGGGCTCTGAGGAGGAGAATGGGGAGGAGGGCCGTCCACATCTGCAGGGCCTGCGGCACTCAGGGCTCGTGGCGCAAAGCAGGGAGGCACGGGGCAGAAGCAGGAAGCCCACTACACCAGACTTCACCAAAGTTTTGTGAAAAAATGGAAAAAAGCTGGAACTGGGAGAAAATGCTTACAAACTGCATATCTGACCAATGGTTCAATCCACAATATATAAAGAACCCTCAAAACTCAACAATGGGAAAATAAAGAACGCAGTGAAAAAGTAGGCAAAAGACTTGCAGATGCTTCACCAAAAAAAGCACAAGGGCAGTACACGAGTGCATGAAAATATGCAAATGAAAACAACAGGGGCCGCCACCTCCCGCCTCCCGCAGGGCGGGTTCTGGCGGATTGTGCGGTGTCCTGAGCCTGGTGGAGGGGGCATTGGGGACGTCAGAGCTGTGGACAAACTCAGGGCAAGGCTGAACTTCACTGGGGGTTGTAAACAGTAAGTTTTCAAAAAATTAAAAAAAGCGGCAAGACCCAATATCAGCCAGTGCAAACAGGAGGCCTTATCTGGGTCCTGCTGCGAAGAAACGCATGATCTGAAATGCTGGCGCGGCCCTTATTTGGGATGGGGTCTCGCGCTCCCCAGCACTTTCACGACGCCTGTTTCTAGACAACTGGTTGTGTCCACAGCTGGGACGGAGACGACTGTATCTGGAAAGCCCAGCGGCACCCGGCTCTGACGTGTCCTCGGCACAGGGGCCCCTTCAGAGGCCACGAGCTGAGCCACGGGCTTTCTGTGGGAAGGGAAGGCGAGCTTGTGGCCGTGCAGAGGGTCCGTCTACATGGGTGCTGAGCGGCTGGTCTCTTCAGAGTCACGCATCCCGGACAGGCGGCACAATCACACGCCATTTGGATCCCCCTCCTTTTTTTTAAATTCTAAGATACATTCGAGCTGATGCTACTTGTGCAAACAACATGAAAAGCAGAGAGTCATTTGCATGCAGACACTGAGCCAGGAGGAAGAAACATCGTTTGTTTTTACCCAAGTTGGCTCTGAGAGCAAGGCCTGAGGGCCGGGTTGTAGATTACAGCCAAGGTCGAGACCCTTGCATGGCACTGGCCCTCAGGGAAATTGTGAGCAGATCCGCTAAAAACCCCACAGAGGAAGATGCGTCACTAAGCAGGGCTGTTACTGTGTGAGGCGCCCTGCAATTATACCGGCCTCAGGAGTCATGCTGTCAGTACAACGCACGGACCCCTCAACAGGCAAAAACCCAGCATCCCATCCAATGGGCACCACCTCCCCCTCCTCTCCGATGGCATCCGCTCCGGACCAGAAAGCCCACAGCACAGACAACCCTGGAGAAGCACTGTTCTGTTGTTGTTGTTTTTTTTTTTTTAATTTATTTCTGAGAGAGAGAGACAGCGTGAGCAGGGGAGGGTCAGAGAGAGAGGGAGATACAGAATCTGAACAGGCTCCAGGCTCTGAGCTGTCAGCACAGAGCCTGACATGGGGCTCGAACCCACGAACCGTGAGATCATGACCTGAGCCGAAGTTGGATGCTTAACCGACTGAGCCACCCAGGCGCCCTCTGGTTTTCTGAGACACAGAAGTGCGGGGCTTCCAGAAACATCGCACAGTGACATCACTAACGCCCACCTACACCACGACCAGAATCAAGTCGAGATCCAGAATCAAGTCGAGATCAGGACCAGAACTGCAGCCCCCGCTGCGGGGGTCACTGTCGGGGGGTCTCCTTCCAGGAGTCGGCGAGCTGGCCCCCACCCCTATTAGCGGGGTGTCCACGTCCCAGCCAGAGGCCACAGTCCTGCCTGCAGACAGCTGGGTGAGGCCTCTCCACAGGCAGGTGGTGGACCCACGGTGGTGGGGGGGGCGTGTGGCTCCCGTCGGGTCCTTCTCCAGGCTGCAGCCCCAGGGCCTAGGCAGCCACCCTGACCCTGACGTGGACGCCATGTGCCGCCCCGGACCACAAACACCTGCAGGGCTACCCCAGGCTGGGGCGGGGGGTAGTGTTTGGCTCCCTGTTGGCGCCAGACTGCCAGGCACACTGTTTTCACTACACACACACACACACACACACACACACACACACACACACACGGCAGGGCATTGTTTCTGAGGTTGCACAGTGCATGTCACGCTGCCTACGTGTTGGTGATGTGCCCTCTCCACCCCACACCTAGTTTCTCTCAGACAGCGGCAGCGCTGGGCCACCTAATAAACATGTCGCACGGCCTGCCCGCTGCCCGCTCCAGGCTCTGCGCAGGGCGCGGTCACGCCGGGCTCCCGGGCTGTGGGACTACGTGCATCCCACCGGCCCAGAGGCGTGCTGACTCGCACTCGTGCTCGGCGGCTGCGACGGCCACCACGGCCAGGCGGCTTCCAGAGGTGGGAAGTCCAAGACCGGCGTCTCGGGGCGCCCCTGAGACAAGGGTGTGCCCCGGGGCGGCGCCCCTCGCACCCCTCCCTCTGCACACGTGCACCCTGGCGGCACTGGCACGGACCCGGACCCAGCCGACGGCCTCCCGTTCCCCGACGAGCGGCCTCCCCTCTCAGCTCATCACCTCTGCACGGCGCCGGCTCCAAGCACACTCCGAGTTGCTCTGGCGTCCGGGATTCAACATGCGAATTCGAGGGGGCCACACCGCGGCTCACCAACAGCCCGAGGCAGCGGCCTTTAGGTTCACGGCTGTTTTCAGCTTGCACTTGCTGCCGGGGACGCGCCCACGGGCCGAGCACGGCCTGCAGCCTGTCTGCGCCTCTCTTTCCAGTGCGGTGACTTCAGACCGTCCAGGACTCGCTTACCCCAGATGAACGTGGCAGACACCATCTCCTGGCTGTAGGCCATCACACGAAGGTGTTTCCAAAGTGTGTTTACGTAACACACGTCTCCCGCGGCCTGTGCTTCAGGGCACTGTTCTTCGAGCGCCACCCCCCGCAACCGCTCACCTGCTCTGTTACGCCCAGGTCGGTCAGGCGCCCACGGCTGTTGTGTGCATGTGGAGACGATGATCCGCAGGCGTCCAGTGGCCCCCACCCACTTGTTCGAGAGCACACCTGTCCTTACGGAAGCCCGGGCCCCCTCTGAAGCCTGCCTCGGTCGCGTGTGCGATTCTGCGCTATCCTGTCCACAGCCGATCAGTCTGTACTTCTGCCAAATTCATAGTTTTAAGTAGTACGGCTTATTTAAATAAATACCTGCCGGGGAAGGAAGGCACAGACACCCTTCACTCTTCCCTAAAGCTGCTTCTCTGTTTCACATAAACTGTAGGGTTAAGCTCGCGGGTTCCTCACGCGCCTGCTTTCTGTCCGGGGAGAGAGGCGTCTGCGCACCCCTCGGCCCGGTGCTTCCTGTCCTTGGGCGAGGGCCATGTGTCTTCAATGCCCGTGGTCCACTTGATTCCTGGAGAGACGCTACTTGTTTTTATGTCTAACTGGATAGATGCTAATTTGTTTTTATTTTCCGATTGGTTACTGCAGGCGCTTCAACACGGATTCCGCTGATCTTGGGCCAATCAACATTCCAGAACTCCTGCTTTCAGGGTCTTCCTGGCCTTACAAAGTGGACGCCTTTCCCATGTCCGGAGCACTTTGTATGATAGGACTTATTTCTTAAAGATTTGGTAAAATTCACCAATAAAACCATCCAATGTTGTTTAGGAAACAGGTGGTTTTAACACAACGTGATTAAACTGTAGTGTGATTCATGGTTTCTTGTTCACAAAGTCAGTTACTAATTCATAACCTCACAAACTGCCCTCTCAGCTTTCATACTAACTGGCGTTTGCAGCGCTCTGCGACGTTTTGTGTGTCAGTGCATCCCCGCCACGCCTGTGTGGGCCTCTCCCGCCCCTTCCCCACTTCTCCCAGGCTGGCCGCACTCAGCCGCTCCCCACAGTGGGCCTCCGGCTTCGATCTCAATAAGCTTTGCTCTGCATCTCCATTTTTGGTTTGCTTGTTTTTTTAATTTATTTTTTTTAATCTTTTATTTATATCTGAGAGAGAGACAGTGTGAGCAGGGGAGGGGCAGAGAGAGAGGGAGACACAGAATCCGAAGCAGGTTCCAGGCTCTGAGCTGTCAGCACAGAGCTCGACACGGGGCCCGAACCCTCGAACCGTGAGATCGTGACCTGAGCCGAAGTCAGACGCTTAACCGACTGAGCCCCCCAGGCGCCCCTCCATTTTTGTTTTAGACTTACGCTGTTCTTTACGTGTCCGTGACGGAACGCTCACTTAGTCCCTAACATCTGTACTTAGGGTGAGGAGTGTCAGTGTTCAGAATCGACGCTGACGTGGACACCATCACGGGGTTCTGGACTCCGCTGTCCTGCTCACACCACCTCGGCGAGGGTCAGGGAGGGCGGCCCCTGTCCCCTGCGACCCCACCACAGACGTGCCGCTGGGGCCCACCAGCCAGCCCCGGCCCCCTCCCTGGCCCCAGCCTGGCCCTGGGTTCCTCTTCATGCAGGTGAAGCACGTGGGGGCCTCCGTGCGTTTGTGCAAGCGTGGGCGTGTGCCCGTGAGCTGCTTCCTCCTGTCTTTCCAAGCAGTGGCCTGGCCGTGCGTGAGGGCAGAGCGGCCTCCCCAGCATCTACCGAAGCTGCCTGTCACAGGTTAGTCCTGGGGTGCACGCGTGCGGGGCAATCACACGAGAGGTGCCTCTGCTCCCAGCGAGGGGGTGCCCGTGCCTCTGGTCCTGGTGAGGGGGTGGGGTGCCCGTGCCTCTGTGTGAAGGGCCCTGAACACACACTTCGATCCTGAGAGTCTCTGGCTCCTGCCATGAGGGAAGAGCCGGCCCACAGGACAGCCAGCCGAGGGGCCCCTGACCCAGGACAACTGGACGCCCGGGCCGGGCGGTCATCAGGCTGGAGCAGGTGCCAGGCCCCGTCCCTGGGCCTGTCTCCGCACCGGCTCTGGGCACTATGGCTTCCATGGGTTCTAGGGTCAGTGGTCTTCGGTGGGGGGGCAGGGGGCTAACAGGACAGACACAGCCCCTGCAAGGAGGGCAGGCACCCTGGCTGCTGCAGGGAGCCCCCCACACTCAGACCACGAACCGAAGGGCCGGCCTGGGTGCCCTGGGTCGTGAGGGCCAGTGTCTGGAGGAAGAGGGAGGTGCCGGCAGGTTGGAAGGGACAGCGGTTGGGAGCTGGGGTGGAGGAAGGCGAGGAAAGGAGATGGCCGCGCAGGAGAGGGGCTCTGGAGGGGGGCCACGACCACTTCCGGGGGACCTGTATGGGTGAGGGCACAGGGGTGTGGGATCGGGGTGAAGGGTGGGTGTAAGCGGAGCCATGGGACCGGGGACAGAAGGCTGGTGGGCGAGGGCAGAGCACCCTGCGGAAGGGAGAGTGGGGCCCCTCGGCAGGTCCCGCGGGCCAGAACACGCACAGCCAGGGGAGCAGGGTCAGGCGCTCTGCCCTGGGGTCGGGGACGGCGCTCTGGGGAGGGCAGGCGGCAGGGGGCAATGCTGTTCCCCCAGGGCAGTGACATGGGGGGGACAAGACCCGGAAGCCCCCCCGGTTTTGGTGAGTTGCAGAGTAAGTGTATACGTGAGGCCTGCAAGGAGCGTCTGTCGCCCGCCCCTCCCCCAGCCCCGACCTTCGGGACCCACACGCCGCCCCACTGCTCCCCATTCCTGCCTCCAGAGACCGGGCCAGCCCCTGCGCCCTCCCCAGGACCTCAATTCCAAGTTGGAGCAGAAGAGGGACCCCTCCCCCACATCCTCACGTGTGACACAATCCAGAGAGAGGGGCCCGAGCACACCCGGCGGCCAAGGAGACTGTGAGCGCCGCTTCCCAACTTCCCCGGGGCCTGGGCGGCGGCGGGCACTCATGAGGAGCTGTGTGGGGACAGCTCTCCGAGAGTGGGGTCTGGGTGGGGCACCACAGGGGTCCCTCGGGCTCCAGGAGGTCAGGGACAGAGGAAGGTCAGTCCCCGCCTGGGGACCCCTGCTGGTCTGGGGCTTTGGCGACCACACGTCACTGCAGAAGACCTGTCACCCGCCGCGCGGGCTCCTCCCTGGGTCTCCAGGCGAGTCCAGCCAGCACTGAGGGTCAGAGCTCGTCACCACCATGGCTCCAACCCCCACCCCTCCCTCTGCGAGTGTTAATCGCCACAGCATTATTTTGGGGAACAGTTTGGCAATGTCTAGTTCCCTTTTTTATTGCAGTAAAATATAAGTAAACATAAAATTTACCATTTTTCATTGTGCAGTTGGGAGGCATTAAGCACATTCACACTGTCACATGTCCATCACCACCGTCCATCTCTAGAATGTTCCATCTTCCCAACTGAAACTGTCCCCATGAAATGCTCACCCCACCCTGTCCCCAGCCCCTGGCACCCCCTCCCCAAGTCCTGCTTTGTGTCCAAACGGGCCTGACTCCTCCAGGGACCTCGCGGGAGTGGAATCGCGTCCTCTCGGGGCTGGCTTGTTCCTCAGGGCAGCGTCCTCACGGTCCACCCACGTGGGAGCTGGGCCAGAATCTCCTCGGCCTCTAAGGCTGGGGGCTACCCCCGCTCGGATGGGCTTGTTTATCCACTCACCCAGTGATGGACACGGGCCACTGTGCGTCATGCCGTTTCCAGTGCTTTCAGGACACCGACCCCGGAGCCCGGCTGCTGGGGGCTCTGTGCTCAGCTCCTCCCCCACGACCCCTGGGCTGTGCCACTTACGTTCCCGCCAACAGAGCGCAGGGTTCCGGTTTTAACTTCTGGTCAAAAACTTTTGCCAGCATGGTTCTCCCACAAACAGGGCTCACTACCCTGACAGGAAGGCAAGGCTGTCTCTCCTAAGTGTCCCCCAGGCCTGTCCAGAGAGTGGGGACACCCGTGTGCCACTCTCACTCGCTGGGCAGACAGCACGTGGAGAACACGTGACCCCTCCAAGGACCAACATGTCAGGAGACCTGGAGGAGGGGGCCTCGTCCCTGCCTGGGCCCTGCCTGCAGCTCGGTGCCTGCATGGCCGGGGGAGGGGCCCAGATGACGGACCCTTCCCGGAGGAGCGCCAAGGCCCCCAGTCTCTTTTCTGTCTGTTTCCACCTGTTTCTGCTCCACTCTCTGGCTCTTCTCAGCTTCGTCTGGCCCCTCGTGCTGAACATCTTCTGTGTCTGCCATTGAGTTCTGGCGGCCATGACGGAATGTTCTGGAATGTTCTCTCACCAGAGGCTCCCATTCCCATTTCACAGATGCAGGGTGTGCCACTGCTGAGTTCTGCCCCCGGTTCACCCACTCTCCCTTGCTCTGCTGATCCTGGACACTAGTGGCCGCTGGAGTCCGGAGCAGGGACAGGGACGCCACCCGGCTCCAGCCTCTGCCCTGGGCGCCCTCCCAGGGCTCCTCCAGAGGCTCCAGCCCTTCCTGGCTCTGCCGGGCATCGGAAGGAGGCACAGCAGCCCCTGTGCCCTGCAGACCACCCGGGGGTGAAGCCCAGGACCCCTTGCGCCTGCTTCTGTCCACCTCCTGGGTGCTGTCGTGTCCTCCTCCGCACCGCCCTGTGGCCCCGTGTGGCCCTGCCGGTGGCTGCTGCTATGGAGGTGTCTCTGGGCAGGCCCGACATGCAGCTCAGGATCCAGGCCCTGCCGCCATGTCACTGCCTCCTCCCTCCTCAACAAAGGCCCTCGGGTCTGGGAAGCGCCCACTTCCCTGCCATCTGGACTGGCAGCAGGGCCCAGAACAGTGCCCAGCACACACAGGTACGTCCCCGCCAGGAGCACCAAGCTGAGTGGAGGAAGGCACGAGACCCCAACGCAAGACCCCGACTCTCCTTGAGATGGGAAACGCGGATGCTAGCACAGCGAAGTCCGAGACGCACAACAGATGCGGGAAGACAGCTGCTGGCAGACAAAGGGCCAAAGTCCCGGGAACAAAGCCTCTTACAGAAGCACAACAAAGAGACAAACAATCCACAGAACGTAGGCGACAGCCGTGAAGAGGCGACCCACAGAAGTGCAGACCCACAGCCCCAGTGACCTCAGGCTCCAGAACCTTCCAGGGCTGCTGTCTGCCCCCTGCTGCCTGGAGCCCCAAGGGCACAGCAGGTCTTGCTTTTCACCCCTCCTCCCCCACGGAGGGACACTTCCCCTCCTGTGTGGACTGAGGATCTGTGATGAGTCAGGGCATCAAGACCCTCAGCCCCCAGCAAGCGTCCCCTGCGAGTGGTGGGCTGTCCCTTGAGATGTCCACACGCCCGCCAGTCAGCCACACACCGCGGCCGGCTGCCCACTGCCACTCCTGAGCCCCGACCTGGGGTGCCCCCCCCACTGCTGGAAGCCAGGGTCCAAACGGGCCACGCATCACATGGGCTCACCTGCTGCTGGTCTCCCTGAATCGACACCCGTCCTGCCCCCCGAATCTATACCCGTCCTGCCCCCCCAAATCTATACCTATACTGACCCCCCAATCTACATCATCCTGCCCCCCAAATCTATACCCATATTGCCCCCGGAATCTACACCCATCTTGCCCCCAATCTATACCCATCCTGAACCCCAAATCTATACCCATCCCGACCCCCAAATCTACACCCATCCTGCCCCCTGAATCTACACTCATCCTGACCCAATCTATAACCATCCTGACCCCCAATCTACACCCATCCTGCCCCCTGAATCTACACTCATCCTGACCCCGAATCTACAATCACTCTGACCCCCAATCTACAACCATCCTGACCCCGATCTACACCCACCCTGACCCCCTGAATCTATACCCATCCTGCCCCCTTTGTCTTAGAATTACTCTTGTGAAATACACATAATGCAAAATTGACCATCGTAAAGTGTTCAAGTCAGTGGTACTTAGTACACGCAGAGCATTGAGCAACTACCATCTCTAATTCCAGAACATTCTCATCAGCCTATAGGGAAAGCCCTTCCCCTTGGCTGTCAGCCCCATGGCCGCCCCCAGCCCCTGGCGGCCAGCAGTCTGCTCCCGAGGGTCCTCCTCACAGAAGGGTGAGGGACGGTTCACAGAAAGGGACTCACACGTACAGGCGGCTGCAGTGCCTGGTTCTCCGCTGAGCGACTTTTCCGGACTCGTCTGCGCTGCATCCTCATTCCTTTACAGGCAGGGCAACCTCTCTGCACGTCCTGTTTATGCGTCATCCACTGAGGGACACGCGGCGTCCCGTCTGGCAGCTGGGGACAGTGCTGTGCCTATTCGTGTAGGAGCCCCCCGTTCCCTGAGGCAGGTGCGCCGAGACCCCCTGAAACCTCGGATAGCCCCGACCCCGCACGTACACATCTCCTCTATGCGCACACCCGGGATAAGGTTGGGGTCAGAAATCAGGCACAGGAAGGGGTCATCAGCCGTGAGCGACGGTAACAGGACAATCCTAGTGTTACCCGGCAAGGGAGGCTGTGACCGTGGTGACCTGCACTCACCCTGCCCAGATGATGGGGGACATGAGACGCTGGGGACGGGGTGAATGAGGTGAGTGACGCTGGCTTGTGGCGCAGCGCGAGGCTGCACTGCCCTCCGAGCACGTCTGGAGGGGGCCTCCTGTCCAGACGGCGGCTGATGGTGGGGAACCCAGACAACCACGACGGACTGCTGGGCGACCTTCTGCCGGAGCCCCCGCCCCTCTCAGGAAAGACTGGTTTGCTGGGCCACGTGGTAACTCCGTTTAACCTTCTGAGGGCCTGGACACTGCTCCAGGGCGGCCGAGCTGGGGCCCCGGCGGGCGAGCCCTCTGGACGGCACCTGGCACCCGAAGGGGGCAAGGACATTTTATGGGTTTCTGCAAAACAATCAGCACCCGCTGGCCCCTGGAGCAAACGCTGACTTCTATGGTTTTCATCCAGGTACGAGCGGAATGGTTGAAACGGCGGCCACGTGTGGGACGCACCTCTGTGGTCCCAAAGGCGCTGACTCTGTGTTTGGCAAGAGGGAAAACTGAGGGGCCCTTTGTCTTCAGGAGCTGCCCTGTCTGTGCAGCCACGTGTCTGCCCTGGTGGGAGCCGGGGCTCTGTGCTGGCAGCTGGCCAGGGGCGCCCACGCCCTGCCCACGGCTCGGGGAGCAGCCAGCCCAAGGGCAGGGCTGGGGTGGACACAGACCGGCTGCCCCAGCAGCTCCAGCAGGGCTGCAAGCCCACGCAGCGGGGCCACGGACCAGTCTCGGGGCAAGGCCGGGGCACTTGGAGGCCTGGAGACCGGCATTTGGCCCAGCGTGCTTCCTGTAGGAATGTTCCAGCAGCGGTGAGCTGTGGCCGGACAGTTCGGAACCACCCACGCCCTGAGCGCAGGTCACCTGCCCCTGGCAGCCCGGGGTGGCTGCCAGCTCTCGGGCCCGGCTCAGCTTTCTCTGCTGTCCAGCCTTATCTGGACACGGCTGCTTCCTGCTAATCAGGAGGCGAGGTCAGAGGTGCCGTCTCAGTGTCTCCGCCAGCCGGCATGTGGGGCCAGAATGGCCCTTGTCGCCGGAGCTGCGAAGCCCTGGAAGGAGGAAGGAGGAGTGGCGGGGTCACCGTGGGCCCCCCTTCTGGCCCCAGCCCAGCCAGCCTGCCCACGGTGGGGCCAGGGCGCCAGAGGAGGCGGGAAAGCAGCCGGTTCCCAAGGGAGGTGTTGCTGTCAGAGGCCAGTGTGGCCACCCACAGGGAAGAGCCAGGTGCCCACAGGGAGCACTATGTGTCTGTCGGGGAGAGCTTCAAGGGGGCCTGGGACCCCGAAAACTCCAGCCAGCCAGCAACATGACCATGTTACACAAGGGCATTGGTTGTTGGCCAACGCGCCTGCTCTGGGACCAGCCACAGGGAGGTCTCCTGGGCCTGTGTTCTCCACCTGGGTGACCCAAGTGCTCCAGAGGTCACCCTCGGCCCCTCGGCCTCCAGCCCAGCAGCCCCAGGCATGAGGGGAACCCCTCACGTCTCTGGCAGGCGAGGCTCCGCCCAGCGCTGTCCCTCCCGCCTGTTGAGGCCTTCCCGTTAGTGGAGGAAGTGGGGACGGCAGGCTGGGGAGCCCCCAGGGCACCTCGGTCAAGCCACGTGTCCCTCCTGAGCAGCCTGCAGGCTGGACTTCAGAGACACAACGATGGTCCTGGGTGGCTCTGCTCCAGGCAGGGGACGCTCAGCCAGCTGCCGGCCCTAAGGTCTGCCCACACAGGATCAAGTGCAGGCCTTTCTGTGGCCAAAATCTACCCATTTCCTGCCCCTCTCTGACAAGGGCAGAGAGGGCTGTGAGCACACTCGGAGGGTACCCTGGGGGGACAGCCTCGCTCTCCAGCTCCTTCAGCATCCAGCTTCCCGGGGGTTCACCCCCAGCCCGGCCTCCCCGGGGGCTCACCCTGAGCCCAGCATCCCCAGGGGCTCACCTCGAGCCTAGCCTCCCCAGACGTGTCTCCAGGCTAACCCAGAAAGGAGCCAGAACCTTCTGTCTCAAGCGTGCCCCATGTTGGGCAGAACTGCCCTCAGTGATGGGTCTCCACGCGGGCCGAGAGGAGTGGGGCCCACACTGGTGGCAGGGACCTGTGTCACAGGCTGTCCCCCCACGCCCCACGGGCAGGCCCGGTGGAGGGACAGAACCAGCCCCCGCTGGGCACTGAGTGGTTCCACGTTGTCCAATGATGACAATGCACCTGGGGCAGCCTGACCTCCCAGAGGTGAAGGGAAGCGTAGGAGCCCCAAGGGCCGGGGGGTGGGGGAGTCACGAGGCAAAGGGGCTGGTGTGGTCCTGGCATCGCTGACGCCTCACAGCAGGGCGTCCTCAAGGGCTCTGACCCAGCAGAGCCCGGGGTTCAGTGGGCGCCCCCACCGGGCCCTGCTGGGCACTGGGTCCCGGCAGGCAAGAGGCATGAGGCTGCCCGCAGGTGCCGTCCGGGGAGGGGTCGGGTCGGAGGAGGCCTGCGGTGGGCACCCTCCCAAACACTGGGGGCAGTGGGTGCCATGTGCTAAATTCTGTTTCTTCCAAAATTCAAGTAGAAACCCGCCCCCTGCGGCATCATGGCGGCAGGAGGTGGGGCCTGGACGGTGAGGCCCGGGGGGGCCCCCAGCCGCTGGACTAGGACCCCCACAGGCACTGCGCCGTTTGTGCCCCGTGTCAGGTAGGGGAGCCTCTGCCGAGCAAGCCCGGGTGCCCCGGGACGGCACCCCTCCACCGGCAGGGCAGCAGGGCCCCGTCCCGAGGGAGCCGGGCGGGCGCAGGACGGCGGCAGCGCGCTGGTGGCCCCACCCCGGGCCAGGGCAGTGGTGACGCCGACCGTGCGCACACCGAACCCACAGGGGCCCTTCCAAGCAACCGGCGAGAACTCATTCCCCACGAGGAACCACGAGCAGGCTTCCCCCAGCTTCTCAAAATCGCTGCGGGGCCAGAAGACAGTGTCCGGGGGCCCTGGAGGGTGGGGCCCGGGCGGCAGGGAGGAAGCAGCACACGCCAGTAACAGGTGCAGGACAGAGGGCTTCCCTGGAGAGACTGATAAAGGAAAGCAAATCAATCTTGATCGGTTTCCCAGAAAAAAATGAACAAAAAAGCAAAGGAAAAGAAAGCATGACAAAAGAGCAAACGTAGCAAGTGCCGCAGAGGTGCCAGCCTGCCGGTCAGAAGCGCACCGTGTGTGAGCTGACCCCCGGGCAGAGCGGGGGCTGCGCAGACACGGCGCCCGGGAGGTGCTGAAGACAGCGGGATTCAAGCGAGGAGGACAGAAACGACACGGGGCCCGTCACCAGGAAGCTGAGCCCAGGCCGCCCCAGCCACGCCAGGCCACCTGCGCAGGAGGGCGGGCGGCGCACCCGGCAGCGGTGACCTGGGAAGCAGGCCGGGGTCCAGGGGGAGACGCCGCTCGCCCAGCCGGCCGGGGGCGCGTCACCAGAGGCCCGCGAGGAAGCAGCACAGCCCCGGCTGGGAAAGGACGAGACGAAATCTCCAGGAAGCCCGTCCACCCCCTCTCACAAACCCGTCTTGGGCTTCCTGCACATCCCGCCCGCCTGGGCTGCGTCCGCCCCGGGCGCCACCAGGCTCCCAGCACCACACAGACCACGTGCAGCCTCTGCTGGCACCAGGGCCCCCCTCACCCCATGCCAGCCCCCCCCACTGGCTCCACCTGCAAACACCCGAGACGCGCTGGCCACGGCCACCGACTGCCCACCCAGGTCCACAACAAGGCGCTCCCGGGTCTGTGCTAAGCTCTCTGGGCCCCTGCCTCGCCACCCCCCTGCTCGGCCACTTGCTCTCCTGAGAATCAGGTGACCAGTCCGGGAGAAACACATGGCCACCTGCTCCCCCGGGCGCGCACCCCTCGCCTCCTTCCTCCCAACTGAGGCACACAGACACAGACCCCAAGTTCCCTCCAGCCACCACCGCCCCCTCCTCTCCCAGACGGTGCCCACGTCTCCCACTCTCTCCGGGCCACACCCCAGCAGGCTCAGCCCCAGCCAGAGAAACTCCTGGAGGGTCCCAACAAGGGGTCTGTGCTCACACATCTCCTTCCAGCAGCAGCCTCCCTGGTCTCGAGCCTCCAGAATCCAGGGAGGTTCTCAGCCTTCCCAACGGTGAGTGCAGGGCTCCTCAGCCACACCCCTGCCCTCGGGCCCATCCGGGAGGGACCACCTCAGATTTGCCAGGGACCCCACCAAGTGAGGGCCAGGGTCACACCGAAGTCAGGCCAACAGTCAGGCAGACTGGCCTGCAGGTGTGGCCACTTCCCACCACCCTCTGTGGGCACAGCTCCCCATGCCAAGCCAGAATCCTGCCCACAGCTCGCTGGGTGGCCGGGATGAAAGAGTCAAGGTGTCATCGCACAGGATGAGGTACACTGGCTCAGGGGGGCCTGGCCTCCCAGGGGGGCCACGAGACCCCGAAAAGGAAGGGGCAGGGTGGGGGGCCGCGTGGAGCCGGTGTGAGGCAGGTGCAGGTGCAGGTGGGCGCTCGCCCCTCCCCCGCACCTGCCCTGAGTCCCGGCTGCGGACGCCCCGCCGTGCCCGGCAGCTGGAGACGGGCTCCATGTGCAGAGGAAGCAGCCTGTGTGGACCCTCCAGTCACCTGTTCGCTCAGAGCGCTGGGGCCACGACACTCCCCGGGCTTCCCCATTTCCAGCGGCACTCTGGCCGCTTACACCGCAGCGACCCCCTCCCCCGAGACTCTCCTGGAGCTTCTGGACCCCCCCGTCCTCCCCACAAGCATCAGCCAGTCCAGTGCCCAGGACGGTGTGGAGGCCGGGGGGCCGCAGGGAGGGGGAGCAGGCTGGGCCTGGTTCCAGGGGCTTCTCGTCCAGGCAGGAAAGGCAACAGCTGCCACGGAGCAAATCTCAAATGACCACGGGAATGCCAAGCTGGGCGCCAGGAGCAGCCGAGACGGAGGCAGCAGGGGGCGTGGGGGGCCCCGGGCCCCTGCGCCGGAGCGCTGCCCTGGCTTCCCGCGCCCACGGCTCCGTGGCCTGGGGGCGGGCCTCTCTCTGGGGCTCTGGGTGGAGGGGCCGGCCTGCCTTTCTCTCTGGGCGGCCAGGCCAGGCCACGCTCTGGGCAGAAAGGACCCTGTCCTCCCCCTCCTCTTAGAGGAAACAGGAAACCCCCAGCCGGAGCGAGTTCACCCGGAGCCCTCTTGTACACCAGTCCAACCAGACACGTTTTCTGTGTGCTCCTGACACGAAGAGCCCATCACCGCCCAGCGTGCTCCCCGAGAGCGGACAGGCCGTGGGCCCCGGCCACAGTCCACGGGGCGGTGTCTTCCCACCCACTGGGCTGCCTCCTCTGCCTGAAGACACCGCCCGGGGCTCCTGTTTCAGGGACAGCACATGCGGACGCCCCAGCTTTCAAGTGACGGCGAGGCGAGACCCACAGTTTCCTGCGTCCCCCACGGCGGCGGCTGGTGACACAGCTGTCCCCTCCCTGGCGGGCCTCTGTGCCGTGGTAGCACAGGATGGAATGTCTGCCTGTCCACGGGGCCAAACTGCTGAGCAGGGGCAGCCTGCCCCCCTGCTGGCTACACGCCCCAGGGAAGGGTTGTGATCGCCTCTTCTTGAGGAAATGATCCCCCAAGAGGCAGGTGAGGAGAGAGGAGAACAGGTGTGGCCGTCCTCCGTCCTCCGTTGGATCAAAAGAAGCAGAGGCCAGGGCAGGGCGGGGCCTCGCTGCCGGGCAGGGGCGCGGGCTGTCCACACCGGCTTCCCCCAGGGAACCCTCACCGTGGCCCCCATGCTGGTCTGCCGCCTGCACGGGGCTTTTATCTGCCAAGACCAATGCCACTGGTGACCTTCTGGGAGCTCAGCTGTCGACAGTCCTGCTCCAGACCCAGGCCACGAAAACCACACACCTAGGCCAGGGTCTAGGTGGCTTTCTAGAACCCACAGATGGGTGTGGCCCATCCTCCCCACCACATGCGGGCAAGTCAGAGGCAGAGATGTCAGACGCCTCCCGCCCAGACCCCAAGGCCTCAGCCTCATGTCTCCTCACTGGGGACCCCAGCAGGGCCCCTCGCTCGGCTGTAGCGCCCACACCGCTGAGCACAGACCAGGAAGGCAGCCTCCGTTGTCACAGCACAGCCTGAGAGCCAAGTGGCTGGAAGGGAGCCAGGACCCCGTGCCCCTCACAAGCGAACAGCCCATCACCCCCCACCACGCCCCTTCTGCCCAGGAAACCCCGTCGTCTCCCTCCCTCCCGTGGGCTCACCCTGAGCAGGCCCCTGCTCAGCCCCCCACGCTCACTCCTCTCTCGGGGGCCCTGCACCCACACCCGAGTTGCTCGTCCCGCCCCTGATGCTCCATCGGGCCAGCGCCGTGTTTGTAAACAAGGCCCTGTCCACACATTTCCTGCCTGAGCCGCCCAGAGGAGGGGTGTGCCAGCCCCGTCCCGGGCAGCGACGGCCGTCCAGTTATGCTGCCACTGGTCACAGCCCAAGCTGGGGCCCGGCCAGAGCCCGCACGCCCCGGAGGACCCGCTGCAATGGCCTCAGACCCCCACGGGGACCCCAGGGAACAAGGAGCTGGTCCCCTCCCGGGTGGGCAGGGATGAGTGTGCAAGCCCTGAGGCAGCCCCTGCCGCCCAGGAGTGTGCCCCACTCCGCCCAGGGCAGGGGGGCCTAACCAGCCGGGGCGCAAGGTCAACCACAGTCACGCCGCGAAGTGAGACTCAAATTACCCGAAAGATCCTGATAAATAAACTTGAAGGAATAAAAAATATCTGGGGAAAAAAATGTAGTGGAAGATGCAGGCGCGCAGCTGTCCACAGTTTGAGGCTCTGACTCACACAGAAGCCACCCCAGAGGTCACCGCGGGCTTGTCTGGGGGGCGTCGCCACTTTCCCAGTGGGGACAACGTGTGCCCTACACACTGAGCTGGTCAGCCGGGGACAGGAAGGAGGTGGGTGCCACACAGATGGAGACGGTGCCGTCCACGCAGGGCAGAGCCGGGCCTGGGGGGGACGAGGGCCTGGGGACCGAGGGTGGGGGCGAGGCCGAGGGTGCGAAGGGCCTGGGGACGAGGGCCTGGGGGGCGAGGGCCTGGGGGACGAGGTCTGGGGGCGAGCAGGGGCGAGGGCCGGGGGGGGCAGTGCCAGGGGGGGGCGAGGGCGAGTGCGAGGGCCTGGGGGATGAGCCTGGGGCGAGGGGCTGGGGACGAGGGGGCCTGGGGGGGCGAGGGCCTGGGGTGCCGAGGCCTCAAGGGGTACGAGGCGGCGGGGGGGGCGAGGGCCGGGGGGCGAGGGGCCGGGGGGCGAGGGCCGGGGGGGGCGAGGGCTGGGGGGGACGAGGGCCAACCTGGTGGGGGGCGGCGGGGGCCTGCAGGGAGAGGGAGCAACGACAGGGGCTAAACCCCTGGCAACAGGCGTCGCCCACACAGAGGGCAAAGGGTGGCAGTGTGGACAGACGCCTGTGACCGTGCTGCTCACCTCAGACCCCACGGGGGGAGGGGGCTGGAACGGTGGTGTTGCCACGTGGAAACCAGACACGGAGCCAGCTGACAGCCAGCCGTGACACACTCGAGGCACCTCCCTTGCTGCCAGGAGCACAACCCAGCTCGGGGGGGGACCCCAAACCCAAACCCCTCCCCGGCCTGACCCTCCGTGCCCACCGCCTGTCCTGGCCCCCCCACCCCTCCTCTCCCACCATCGGGGCAGCGGTGCCCACAGGGTGAGGGCACCATGGCCGGGCGTCACCTGTGCCCCCCCCCACCCCTGCCCTTGAGGTGCAGACACCGACGTTCCCCAGACGCCTCCACAGGGGAGCCGCCCTGGCCGCTCTGCGCTCGGCCCCCCCAGCTGTCAGGTGCAGAGCACAGAACCCGGCCTTCCTCCAGAGGGAGCGGCTCTGGTTCAGTGGCCGTGACCGAGGCACCTCCAGGGCAGACGGGAGCTGGGCCTCTAAATACCCGCCCACTCGGTCTCCAGGGCCGGCTTTCCGCTGCCCAGGCTGCCTAGCGACCCCCGGGAGCCGACAAGGGGCAGGCGCGGGCCAGCAGTTCCGCACACTTGCCACGCTCTGCACCGAGTCCAAACTGCCGCCGGCCAGGACGCAGGCGTGTGCCAGTTCCCGGGCGCAGCTGTCTGGGGCCGCCGAGGTGCTGGAGGCCACCCGCTGTGCTGCGGGAGGGTGCCCTCCACCCTGCCTGTCTGCGTCTCTGTGACGGGTCACTCCGGCCGGGCCACACGCCGCCTGGGCTCCTGTGGGACCCTCGAGATCTGACCCATCACAGGGTCAAAAAGACCAATCACTTTTCCTGATTCTACACCCACTGTCTGGAGTGGTCTCCCTACCCCTCGGACTCCCTCCCTCGGCCCTCCCCTCGGACACCCTCCCTCCCTCGGCCCTCCCCCCGGACACCCTCCCTCCCTCGGCCCTCCCCCCGGACACCCTCCCTCCCTCGGCCCTCCCCCCGGACACCCTCCCTCTCGGCCCCTCCCCACGGACACCCTCCCCTCGGCCCTCCCCTCGGACACCCTCCTCCCTCAGCCCTCCTGGGACTCCCTCCCTCCCTCGGCCCTCCCCTCGGACTCCCTCCCCTACCTCGGCCCTCCCGGACTCCCTCCCACTCCTCGGCCCCTGCCCCAGGACACCTCCTCCCTGGCCCTCTGGACTCCTCCCTCCTCGGCCCTCCCCTCGGACACCCTCCCTCCCTCAGCCTCCCCTCGGACTCCCTCTCCCTCGGCCCTCCCTCCGAGGACTCCCTCCCTCCTCGGCCCTCCCGGTTCCTCCCTCCCTCGGCCTCCCCTCGGACTCCCTCCCTCAGCTTCCCTCCAGGAACCCTCCCTCCCTCGGCCCCTCCCACCGGACTCCCTCCCTCCTCGGCCCTCCCCTGGACTCCCTCCCTCCCTGGCCCTCCCCTCGGACTCCCTCCCAGGTGGGACTGCCAGCACCTGGGGCAGGAGCAGGGGAGAGCTGCTTCTGGAGCCCAACCAAAGGGTCCCCACCTAAGCAGCACGTGAGACCGCACACCTGCCCCAGCGCAGCAGCCGAGAGGTCCGCTGCGACAGCTGCTTCCTGCCGCACAAAAGCCAATTCTGCACGGGCAGCACGGGCAGCAGAGCGCGGCCCAGCGCACACGCACGGGTGAGCTGCAGCGCGGGGCACGGCAGGCCCCAGCGCCCCCCACAGCTGCCAGCCCACGGGCCCTGGAATGCCGGCCTCCCCGGTCTCCCCTCGGAGCAGACTTCATCCTCCAGACGCTGCAGGCACCCTGGGCCCACGCCCACCCTCGCACACACCCACCAGCC
Organism: Proteles cristata cristata; assembly: GCA_017311185.1. NCBI lineage: Eukaryota > Metazoa > Chordata > Mammalia > Carnivora > Hyaenidae > Proteles > Proteles cristata. The sequence continues at coordinate 679 of JAESUZ010003154.1, read as the reverse complement.
CCGCCGCCTGCCAGTGCGCGGCTCCCCCGGCACACGCCCGCACGCTCGAAACAAATCCCACACCCGTGAGCAAAGCACCTCTGTTCAGCTCTGGGAGCTTCACCAGGTAGCCACTGCACGTCCAGGCCGAGCCCTGGGCAGGACACAGTGCGGTCCCCACTGGCCGGCCAGTAGAAGGAAGAGCTGAGAACCGGCCACCATCACAGGGACACAAAACCTGCACAAGTGGGAAGGGCTGTCGCGCGTCCACACGGGGCTCCAGACGCGAGCGAGGACACCGCAGACAGGCGGCTACTGAAGAGAAGGTGGCTGGCACTTCCCAGAACCGGTCAAAACCACCGACCCACAGAGTTGGAGAGCCCGCACCCGGACCAGGCAGCGTCAGGAGGAAGGCACACCTGCAGCGACAGAGGCGACCACAGAGCCACCACGAAGGCCAGACCCTCAGATGAGTCTCGCCTGACAGCTGACTTCCCAAGAGCAAAACTGAGTGCAAAGTCCGGAAGATGTGCCTTCCGTGTGCAGACGGGAGAGGCCACCCGCACGTCCACACCCGCAGGACACCCGCACATGGGGGAGGAGAGGCCACCTGCACGTCCACACCCGCAGGACACCTGCACATGGGGGGGAGGAGAGGCCACCTGCACGTCCACACCCGCAGGACACCTGCACGTGGGGG